>CAMXCT020003730.1:27500-55828 GCA_947184155.2 Cladocopium goreaui
TACGGGCGTTGTCGCCAGACCAGCAAAGCTACCAGCCATAAAGTCTTAGAGAAAGGGTCAGACCGCATTTCACAATCTAAACGATGTTCATTGCCTCAAATATTATAGAGGGCAGGTCAGCGGCCCTGACTGAAGGTTTATGATTCTCACGTCGAAAAACTAGATCACGGCGGGTTGGATGATGCACCGCCGCAGCCACGCCTCCACAATGCATGCCAATAAGACCTGCAACACAAGCAGGACTCATCTCAGAAGACTAACCGATGTGTGGCGCTATCTGGTAACAAACGATGCAAGTTATACCTTCTGGCAATCAAACATGGCAATGGAAAATCCACGATGTATGGACGATGTTCCCATTACAACCTCGTTTATATCCATTCATAGACGGTTTCCCATTGCCATGTTTGATGACCAGCCTCAGAGCGTCATAGATAACACCACATCCAAACCAGCCATTGGCCACCTGTCAGTTCCATCCCTCTCCCAACCTTGCCGTTGCTTGTTGTCTTCCGCATGCGCTTGTGCATGCAGTGATTGTGTTTTAACTCCTGGGGAAAGTGGGATATGCTAAAGCACTGGGGCTCTAGCTTGAGGCACTTTCACAGTTTTTGACATATATGGCAAAACGACGAAACTACAAATCTAAGTGGCTGGCAACAAGGCGAACTGTTCTCAAACAGACCTACGTGGCCATCTGATCATCCGAGCGATCCACGCCTCAAAAAGTGGCATTTGGATCAGTGCAAACGGCACTTCACCTCCAAAGGCTGCAGGCACCAAAAAATAGTCGACCGGTGACAGCTAAAATTTGGCACCAAATCTATCCATGTATCTAACTATCTATGTATCTATCTAGCTAGCTATCTATCTATCTATCTATCTATCTGTCTATCTATTCACCTATCTGTCTACTTGTCTATGTATCTATCTATCTATCTGTCTATCTATCTATCTATCTAGCTATCTATCTATCTGTCTAGCTATCGATCTATCTATCTATCTGTCTATCTATCTATCCATCTATCCATCTATGTATCTAGCTATGTATTTATCTATGTATCTATCTAGCTATCTGTCTATCTATCTATCTGTCTATCTATCGATCTATCTATCTATCTATCTATTTGTCTATCTATCTATACATGTATTTCAATTTTTGGCCTACAATGCGTTGCTACAGTGCAGGTGAGTGTCGTCTTCGCGAGTACAGTTTATAAGGACGCTAGTCTAGAATGAGTCCAAGCTGTTGGTCTTTGACAACTGCGATGATTTGCTAAGACACATGTGTGTCATAAAGTCCCCGTTGCCTCTGAGCAATCTTGGCCGCAAGCCATCGCAACACAGCCCGAATCTCATTGCGATCGCGATAGGTCAGCGTCCGACTGAGGTGCCACCGCTTTCGGGAACCGCGAAGTTTCCCTGCGCTTAGGCAGGCGATGCATCACACACATTGGACTGGTATAAAACTGTGTCACCGAAAGTGAAACTACCTGAAAGCGTTTAGAAAAGTATTAATTACATTGTCAATCTATCATGTCAAGACTGTCCGCTGCAGCTTAGCTTCGAAATTCGCACCCCCAGAATTGGCAAGCGTGCGCATCCCAGTAACCCGGCAGGAGAGCGTTGAGCTGCTGCTGGAAGCCAGACTGCGTTGATGCCTTTCGTAGGAGAAACCTTGTTGACAATGAGTGAGACAGAAATGGTTTGGACAAGGTCACCACCAAGAAGATTAGGATCGGAGAAAAGTAGCAGGGAAGGTAAACAACAACTGAGTGCAATTCAGGCGTAAGAAGCCTGATCTGGTGCGCTGTCAACTTCTTCTGATTGCAAGTGCAGCCTGGCCCGATGACCAGCTCCACGGTCCAATTCCGCAGCCAACGCATATCGAGATTGACCTTATGAGAAATAATGGATGCTGCTAATTGCTAGGCATGAAGAATAGTGGTGAGCAAAGCCAGCAAACATGTGCGATGTGAGTACTAGCAGCAGAACAAGAATTTGTGAATACAACAACTACAGTAATTGGCTTCCCAGCCTGGTAGTCGGCGAAGCGTGATGGCATCAACCACTGTTGCTCTTTTCCGCTCTCAACAGCTTTGATACACTGACGCAATCTGCTCAGCGCGCGAGTCAGAAAGGTAGTCGTGCTGATGCCACGACCTTGTGTCCTGTCGAAAGGGATTAGCAACATACGCAGAGAAGCTTGACAAATAAAATCGGTACAGCTGTTGGAGCAAATGGTGCGAACCGACCCGGATAGCCAAAGGAAGAATTGCATTCTCGGAAAGAAGGATCAGGGGCCTGTAACAAGAAGGCTGTCCGCGCGTGCGGATCATCTGTGTCACGGCTTTGGCAAGAAAGGTCCGGTTGGACCATGTGATTTGATCTCCAAGGCACTGCTCGAGCAGGCGCCAACGTTCCTGGAGACAAGGAAATGGGGAGTGCTCGTGTTTAGTCAAGTTGGTTTAGACTCGAAGTCATGTTCGTCTGGGTATCGCATGTGGCAGTATCCTTTTTTATTGGGTTGTATGTCACTGGTCGTTTCTTCCAACTCGCATGGGTTCTTTTCATTCAAATGTGTTTCTCTCTAAGCTCTGGTGGTCGTGTTGACTCCAAAGAACCGCTTCGCAATTGCCATATTTCTCTCCCACCTTTTGGACCATTATCACGTACACCGCCGTCAGATTTAGAGTGTCAAAGAACCTTTTCTGTTTAGTATCTTTACGTTTGTAATCATCCAACGTTCGCGGATACACACAATTCAGCAGCACAGCTGTCGCCTCATCACCACAAATGGCTCGCACGACCCAAACCAAGAGGAACTGTGATTTCCGCTCCAGGTTTCTGGCGCGTAGCAAGAGTCGCCGTGAGGTTCGATCGGTTTCTCGGATCACCTGGTGCGAATGGTGTCCCGACAGTGGCCAAACAGATTATTGTCTGTCTGTCTGTCTGTCTTGAACTCTGCAGTAAGCAAACAAACCAAGTCACATTGCAGAGTTTCTGACGAAGCCATCCGTGATGCTCAGCCGGAATCCCCGTCATCGGTGCTTTGCTCACCTGATTGTGCTGGTAGCATGGATTATCCATCGCTAGAGATGTCCGAAAAGAAGAGGGTTCTTGGCAAAGATTAAATTCTGCAAAAGAGAAGCTTTTGGCGCGACTGTTTTTGTTGCTCAATCATAGATGTAGGAGATGCCGAAGGAGAAACCTTCTGTATGAGCAGCAAGACTATGCTTCGTAGCCCCTTGTGTTAAAGATGGTGCAAATAATAGATCCAAGACAGCTGGTTGTTGAGTTATTGGCACTGAGCCAAGGAACCAGCAAATTCTGCAAAACTCTGGTACGCCATTGCGCCGTTTCGTAGTACCTGGTATTGTCTGATTGGTGTGACTGGCTCACTTCGACACATCATCCGGTTCAGGAAGTCATGAACATAAAAGATAGAAGCTCGGATATGGTGAGCTTGATAGACCACAATCTGTATGCCTGCCTGTTGACAAAGGCGGTCCCAATGGACTTGAAGTTGCGACCAGCTGGTAGCCGCTCCCGTGCTCTAGCTAGCGCGGCAGCATTTTCGCGTTGGAGTCGCCAAGAAAAGCCTCGACGGCATAAGACGCGCTTTGCCAGCTGGCCTGGCAAGATAGTGATTTTGTGCAGATGGCTGTGGCGAAGTTGAGATGGACAAGTCCAAGCAATGAAGAGACTTCAAAGCAGCACCTGAGTGTGTCGCCGTCGCAATCGCACGGACCAGCGATCGCTGCTTTTGGGTCACTCGTGTGCGCCGCAGGCGCTGGCGAGCACGTGCACGGCGCTGGTTCCATGCTTTCGACATGGCAGGTTGCAGAATCAATGTGAGGTGAGCATGGTAGATAGAGTGCGTGTCACTACAGGTTTAGCAGCAGAAATTGGAGCATTGTTCGGACTAGGTCGAACACAACGTCCCATGGCTATAAGAAGTGTCTTCACTGTATGTATTCAATGAGTCTATCACAGTGAAGAGTATCGATTTGTCGTAGCTCTGTCTGTTGCTTGCTACTGAAACATTGATTAGATTCGGCCCCTTCATAAGGTGTGCAAGAGATGCATCGAACGTAGAACGTAGCAGAAAGGTATATCAAAAACATTGTGAAACAGTAGATTTGATGTCACATCACAGACTATCTGTGATATGAACAATGACAATACCAATTTGAGTACATGCTACGGGTTCTGCAGCGCTTGTGATAGAGATGGTACAGCAACTGTACACTCGTGCCGCGCCTTCTGTATCCAGCTCAATAGGGTTGATTGTAGCCTAGCAAGGAGAGAATGTACAGATGCATGTGGAAGTAGAATCTGATGAGTCAGAGCTTTCTACCATACCTCTTGAAATTGATTCCTGCAAAGCTGCTTCTTGGCTCGACACGCTGCTTCTATCATATCTCTTAACGTTTGATTTTTGTAAAGCTGCTTTCTGGCTTGAAAGGGCCGTTTTGGGAACGAAATTTTCTTTGTGTATATAGTTTCCTTCTAGCATACCTCTTGAAATTTGATTTTGTGTTCCTTCGCCTTTCTTGTACTTAACCACCAGCTGTTGAGCTGCTAAATGTTGCTTCAAAAGTCTTGTAGCAAGCCCCGTCCAACATTTTGCACCTCTTTGCGCTAGACTTGGGGATAACAAGCCTTGAAACGATATCGCGCTTTATCTCTCTGGGAAAACCTAGAAAACATTTCAAGACGTATGGCGCTGCTGATCAGATTGGTCTTCACGTCCCATATGGTTGCGTCTGTCCTGCCTACCAGCTTTGCGTCACTACAGCAGCAAATGTTCACTGATATAGAAAAGAACAACGATACTAATATATTTTGCGCCCGCCCTCGCGCTTTCCTGTGCCTCCCAGGCAAAACGTACCACCAATGTCTATAAAACTCTTGTGCGGGCGTTTTGATCGTCACTCGTATATATATATATGTATATATATCATATATGTATATATATATAGAGTCCTGCCTGCCAGCTTTGAATCGCTACAGCAGCAAATGTGCACTGATATAGAAAAGAACAACGATATTAATATATTTTGCGCCCGCCCTCGCGATTTCCTGTGCCTCTCAAGCAAAACGTACCACAAATGTCCATAAAACTCCTGTGCGAGCGTTTTGATCGTCACATATATATATGTATATATATATATATACGTATAGATCGCTGCAGCATAACTAGGACAGTTGACCGGAACTTGCTTTCAATGGGATTCGACGGGGCTCTACTTTTCCATCGATTGGTCACTCACTCTGTGTATATATATATACATACTTAGAGCAGAATTATATGGATCAGGGAACGTAGTATCACATCATCCAGCCAGCAAAGCAAGTGGCAAGTTTGCAGTTTGCATAATATGTGCAACACGCTGCAATGTTGCACATTATGTGCTATTGTCTTAATCAGATTGCTTGAGAAACCCAAAGTCTTTTCAAGGTGTAAGCTACGATACAAGCGGAACAGAATAAAGCAAAGGAAAATGAAAAGCAAAGAAACATGAAGCAAAGAAGTACGGGAGCAAGACGCCGAGCAGGAAGAGCAAAGAAGCAGGAAAGTAAAGAAGCACTGTAAACAGAGTAGAACTAGTAACCCAAACCGAGATCGAAGTTTGCTACACAAAAAAAGGATGAATAGCCTTTCTTAACTATCTTATTGATTGGCGATACTGTCCTCGGGGCCTCACCAGTTTTGGGGCAAGACTCTCGGGCATCTATGTTGTGACAGTGGGTCAATTTGGATCAACTGCATCATTCTTCCTGAAGATGCGATGTTTACACTCCTAAATGCAAGGCGGAACCTAAACAGTGGGTACGATCAAACGATCCGAACACTGTTGCCTTGCAATCGCCAAAGCTGACATAGCTTGGCTAGAAGAATTTCCATGTTTATCTCTTACAAGCAAGTTATGAGGCAAGCTACTGAGACTTCTGAAGCCGCCTTTGCTTCCAGTGCCTTTTGCGCGTGGCTATCAGCCAGAGCAACCTGGGCATCAAAGGTTGTCAGCTTCATCGGACACAATGGTGGGCACATACACTGCAGTTTTGGATGGGGCTTGATCCTTTGAGTTCACAAAAGGGAAGTTAAACGCGATCCCATTCGACTAGTTGTCGTACGTTACACTGTGTTTTTGGGGCTTCGAATCGCATGTTGCTATGTTTGCAAAAGATCTGCAGGATTTGGCCTGTGTATAGTGGACTGCATCCAACATAACTGTCATAACTGCTTTTTTATGTCACCTTTGTCTCAGATGATCTCAGACGATATTAGAACCTTGTCAGTTTTTATCTGGGTTTTTTGCATCTCCTAGAATTTCTTGCTGAATTCCTCCAGTCTTCTCTTGAACACCTAGCACTGTATAATGACTGCAGAGCATGCAGAGAGAAGATGACTCAGGAAAGCTGCGGGTGACTCAACAAATCAAGGTGCCTCGTTGAATTCTCGCAAGGTGCTCAATTCTTTCTCCTCGCAAAAAAATGAAAGAAAGGAACTCTATACAGACTGCACAGCAGTGTTGCAACAATAACCCAAGTCTTTCTGAGTGATCCAAAGATCTGTCGCATGGTTGGAAAGTCGTAGTGTGACGAAACAGTTTCGGCTCCGTTTCGGGACCACTATAGGGTTTTGTTATCTGCCCATTTGGGGAAATACTGTCGATGGTCGTTCTTCTTGGGGTGGGTCAAGCGAGTTGCTGATCTATCTATCTATCTATCTATCAGTCTATGTGGCTGTCGACGTAATTACCTCTCTGAGATTTATCTATCTATCTGACTATTTCTATAGGATCTGTTTTCAAGAATTGAAAAACCCAAGCTGGAAAAGAAAATCAGATCGTAAACGATTCCATGTGTAGATAAGTGGTGCTCTTTCGTGGAAGGTGATCGAACCTTGCCGTCTCGCAGTTTTCGATCTCGATAGAACCTGACGGGGAAATGTGTGTTTCCTTTTCTTAGCAGAGGCATTGCAACAGATGATTGCAAACAAATCTACTGTTGTCTAGCAGGGTCAGTCTATAGCCATGCTCATGAAAAAGTTGGTATGACTGTCATCTCAACCATTTTTAGAAACACATGGTACAAATTGGTCTAGAGAGTCTTACTTTAAATATGTGAAGATAGTCTAGGTAACAACAGAAATCTTTCACACTTGCCAAATTCGAAGCCCATCAGTCAGAAACTTGTATGCGCACCCGAATGGAGAGCTCGAGTACCAGACTGCCATTTGGAACCTCTTCGTGTGGTGGCCGAGTCCTTCGCAAGAGCAATGAAGCACCGCTGAATCACATGATGAAATGTGGACAAAGCGATGATGCACGTCTGTTTCGTTGATCCAAAGATCTGTCGTATGGTTGGAAAGTCGTAGTGTGACGAAACAGTTTCGGCTCCGTTTCGGGACCACTATAGGGTTTTGTTATCTGCCCATTTGGGGAAATACTGTCGATGGTCGTTCTTCTTGGGGTGGGTCAAGCGAGTTGCTGATCTATCTACCTATCTATCAGTCTATGTGGCTGTCGACGTAATTACCTCTCTGAGATTTATCTATCTATCTGACTATTTCTATAGGATCTGTTTTCAAGAATTGAAAAACCCAAGCTGGAAAAGAAAATCAGATCGTAAACGATTCCATGTGTAGATAAGTGGTGCTCTTTCGTGGAAGGTGATCGAACCTTGCCGTCTCGCAGTTTTCGATCTCGATAGAACCTGACGGGGAAATGTGTGTTTCCTTTTCTTAGCAGAGGCATTGCAACAGATGATTGCAAACAAATCTACTGTTGTCTAGCAGGGTCAGTCTATAGCCATGCTCATGAAAAAGTTGGTATGACTGTCATCTCAACCATTTTTAGAAACACATGGTACAAATTGGTCTAGAGTGTCTTACTTTAAATATGTGAAGATAGTCTAGGTAACAACAGAAATCTTTCACACTTGCCAAATTCGAAGCCCATCAGTCAGAAACTTGTATGCGCACCCGAATGGAGAGCTCGAGTACCAGACTGCCATTTGGAACCTCTTCGTGTGGTGGCCGAGTCCTTCGCAAGAGCAATGAAGCACCGCTGAATCACATGATGAAATGTGGACAAAGCGATGATGCACGTCTGTTTCGTTGATCCAAAGATCTGTCGTATGGTTGGAAAGTCGTAGTGTGACGAAACAGTTTCGGCTCCGTTTCGGGACCACTATAGGGTTTTGTTATCTGCCCATTTGGGGAAATGCTGTCGATGGTCGTTCTTCTTGGGGTGGGTCAAGCGAGTTGCTGATCTATCTATCTATCTATCAGTCTATGTGGCTGTCGACGTAATTACCTCTCTGAGATTTATCTATCTATCTGACTATTTCTATAGGATCTGTTTTCAAGAATTGAAAAACCCAAGCTGGAAAAGAAAATCAGATCGTAAACGATTCCATGTGTAGATAAGTGGTGCTCTTTCGTGGAAGGTGATCGAACCTTGCCGTCTCGCAGTTTTCGATCTCGATAGAACCTGACGGGGAAATGTGTGTTTCCTTTTCTTAGCAGAGGCATTGCAACAGATGATTGCAAACGAATCTACTGTTGTCTAGCAGGGTCAGTCTATAGCCATGCTCATGAAAAAGTTGGTGTGACTGTCATCTCAACCATTTTTAGAAACACATGGTACAAATTGGTCTAGAGAGTCTTACTTTGAATATGTGAAGATAGTCTAGGTAACAACAGAAATCTTTCACACTTGCCAAATTCGAAGCCCATCAGTCAGAAACTTGTATGCGCACCCGAATGGAGAGCTCGAGTACCAGACTGCCATTTGGAACCTCTTCGTGTGGTGGCCGAGTCCTTCGCAAGAGCAATGAAGCACCGCTGAATCACATGATGAAATGTGGACAAGGCGATGATGCACGTCTGTTTCGTTGATCCAAAGATCTGTAGTATGGTTGGAAAGTCGTATTGTCCCCAAGCAGTTGCGGCTCCGTTTCGGGACCACTATAGGGTTTTGTTATGTGCACATTTGGGGAAATGCTGTCGATGACCGTTCTTCTTGGGGTGGGCCAAGCGAGTTGTTGATCTATCTATTTATCTATCAGTCTATGTGGCTGTCGACGTAATTACCTCTCTGAAATTTATCCATCTATCTGTCTATTTATATAGGATCTGTTTTCAAGAATTGAAAAACCCAAGCTGGAAAAGAAAATCAGATCGTAAACGATTCCATGTGTAGATAAGTGGTGCTCTTTCGTAGAAGGTGATCGAACCTTGCCGTCTCGCAGTTTTCGAGCTCGATAGAACCTGACGGCGAAATCTGTGTTTCCTTTTCTTAGCAGAGGCATTGCAACAGATGATTGCAAACGAATCTACTGTTGTCTAGCAGGGTCAGTCTATAGCCATGCTGACGAAAAAATCATACCGCTGAATCACATGACGAAATGTGGACAAGGCGGTGGTGCACGTCTGTTTTGCTGATCCAAAGATCTGTAGTATGGTTGGAAAGTCGGAACAGCCAAGGTCCACCATCTTCTTTTTCCCATACGCGCAAAAGTATGCCACTATGGTTTCTTGCAGCGCAATGACCTCATGGCTTGGTATTGCCTTCAATCATCAATATCTATCACCGAAAAATTATTTTGTTCAAGAAGCCCCTTGCCAATGCACTGCAAGTGCCACAGCGCTGTACGACATCAGCTACACCAATGCAGCCACAAGACTGGAATAATCTCGTTAAACAACGCAGAATGGGATTTCCAAACATTCCACGAATGAAGCCTTTCTATCATAGTTTTCCCACATATGTGGCTGCTTGGCTGACGCAAAAGAAGGTCTATCTCTGTAGATGTCTCCGACCATTTTGTTTTTGCCATACTCTCTGTACAAGTTGTCTACAGCCACGAAAGTGCAGCCACAAGACTGGATAAATCTCATTGAACACGCAGGATGGAGTTTCCAACCATTCCACAAACATTGCTTCTATATTATAGCTTTCGTGGCCGCTTGGCTAGCACAAAAGAACTTTCATCTGTTTTGATGTCTCTGTTGCAAGTAGCACTACCTTTGCACAACGATCCACTTGGCGAATCCGCTAAGCCCAACTCCATTGAGTTCGATTAACCTGGCAAGTCTTTTGCATAGGCCAGTTTCGCATCACTTGCGCTGCAGCCATGGGGTGCTTTGCAGAATGTCCATTGTTGTAGCTGGGATCTCTCCATCGACGGCGAATTGCATGACCGTATCCTCCAGTGAATGCAAGTAGTCCTGCAACTGCGACACTGCAAAGGCAGGGGTATAGCGAATGAAGTGCGAGTCAGCCACGTTCTTCTCCGCCGGCTCGAAGGTGCGAACATTGAAGTAACCTCCATGCCATCCAGGTAAGGCACTTCGAAAGGGCCACACATGCTTCAGGAGAAGAAGTTGAATGTCATCCCCAACGCATTTCACCAGTAGTTCCGGACGACGTTCCGGGAAGGCACAGCAAGACCAATGGAGATCCTGGTACGGCTCCATTGTCACAGATACCTTGCGAAGTCCACTCTCGGCAATCCACGCCGTCAGGTCTTGACCACAATGATTGTGAATGAGGACCTCCATCGACTCAGCTTCTTCTGGTGTCACACGACTCAGCAAGTAGTTCTCCACCAAGCTCAGCCCATTGCTAACATCACCCTCTGTGATGATGCATCGCGCATAACTTGGAGGCCCACCCGTCTTGCATATGATCTTGAAGTCGCGCAACAGCGACGCCTCACTCAGCTTTTCACCCTGGAGGAAAGTGTTCCATTCCACTCGGTGATTTTTGCTGACTCCACCGAGATCTTCAGTTTGCCACATGATGGCCACTGCATGCAATCCCTTTTCAAAGTGCTCGCAGATCAGCTGGGCTTCTTGGGATAGCACGTGGAGTGCCATGTGAACAACATTTGGGCGCCGCAGAATGCCTCCTGCCGGACAATCCAGCAAACCTGTACTTTGTGGATTGATCCGCTGCGGTTGCAGCACTCGACGGCGCGGTGATGTCACCTTCAACGCCGTTGCGGCCTGCAACAGGAGTACAATGAGCTATAGGCTATAGCCTGACATGCTAGCAGTGATGTTCTAAGCAATTCATCAAAAATCAAAGATCTGGCTTTCTGGCTTGTCTAGGCAATGACATCGAGCAAACTGTCACTGTCGTTTCTATACAGTTCTGAACTTTTCTCATCTTATTCCTGCAAAGCTATTGTCTCATGGCTGAACGCAGATACTCAGGGCGCCTGTGGCGATCCCGGGATGGCCGTCAGCGGTGTGGCCTCTTGTGCCACAGCATGTTCAAATTCACGCTATACATCCAGTGTGTTGGTTTGCACAAACTGATTGATCGCAGATCACTCACTCGACATTAGCCCCTGCATACAGTCCTGTACTTTCTAACTAGTATTCACGCACCTTCAGCTCTGCCAACTCTTGGAGAGCTTTGACAGGCACCTTTGCAAACACAGCACGTAAAAAGTGCCAGTGAAGCTTTAGCAGAAGAACAGCCTTAGAATGCTGACTGTCGCTGATAGATCAAGTTTATCAACTCAGAAACCTAAACAACACGTTCGCAGAACTGTCACTATACCACACTGACAGACATATGACACAATATCAATTTCATGGACAAGACAAGACAGAAGAGCTGAAGAGCTTGTTCACTTGTGCTGTGATATTAGAATGACTTACTGGAATTCCTAGACCAGGTTCACACAAACAATAATTATGCTTCAACACAAGGACCCCACCTCTGAGTTCATGGGCACACTCTCTGTGGCCGCTGTTGCCTCCGAAGCATGTATCGGCAATAACCATTAGCTATAGGCGAACACATGGGCGATGTTATTCTTCCATGTATCACTGCAAGGCTCACACTTCATCATCATTGCTGCGCCTGTGTGCGCTCAGCCAAGCGTAGACCAGCGCCAAGCAATGGGAGACTACGCATCGAACCAAGTGACGATGATGCCTCACCACGGTAAGAAACGCAGAATGACATAAGTATCACATCACCATAATTGACGTGTCCTACAAATATATACATTGAGGGCGCCTGTGGCGATCCGAGGCCGCCAGTCATCAGTGCAGCCTGTTGTAGCATAGCAGAGCAGTCAGTGGCGGAGCTCTATGCTTAGTCTACATTGCTGTCAGAAAGATTGCCAAAAAAAAAAAGGAGTCAAAAGGCGCTATTTTCGATCTGTATCTGTCGGGCTCCAATGTAGGACCGAACTAAAATTAATGGCTATCATGCAAAGCATCGGGAACAAGACGTACAACTCTGCAGCATTTCCAATCTCAAACGATGCTGCTCCACCAAGTCGTTCGCCTTCGCCAGGGTCGGACTCATCGAAGCACTTGCCTGGTCAGAATTTGTTGGCTCACACCACAGCACTGCAAAAGAAAATCAAAGCAACTGCTCATGCCAGCAAGTTCAAACACACTGACCTCCCTCGAACAAGAAACACAACTCTGCAGCATTTCACATCGCAAACGATGCTGCACCGCCAAGTCGGTCGCCTTCGCCAGGGCCGAACTGGTCGGAACACTTGCCTGGCCAGAGTTCGTTGTCCCAGACCACAGCACTGCAAAAGTAAATCACTACAATAGCACGAGTATGCACGAGTAACAAAAGGTAACATCTAAAAGCAACTGCTCATACCAGAAACACACTGACCTCCATCGATGGCGGCCCTCCTTCAACGGCAGCCTATCATATGCAAATGCTACAGCATCGCCGTCGCCATTTCAAACAGAAATCAACGAACCAAGTCCCTAGAATAAGACATGCAAATCTGCAGCATTTCCAATCTCAAACGATGCTGCTCCACCAAGTCGTTCGCCTTCGCCAACGCCGGACTCATCGAAACACTTGCCTGGCCAGGGTTGTTGTCCCAGACCACAGCACTGCAGAAGAAAATCATTGCAACAGCACAAGTAACATTAACGTAACATCCAAAAGCAACTGCTCATGCCAGAAACACACTGACCTCTGTCGATGGTGGCCCTCCTTCAACGGCAGCCTATCATATGCAAATACTACAAATCTGCAGCATTTCCAATCTCAAATTATGCTGCTCAGCCAAGTCGTTCGCCTTCGCCAGGGCTGGACTCATCGAAACACTTGCCTGGCCAGAGTTCGTTGCCCCAGAGCGCAAAAGAAAATCATTACAAAAGCACGAATAACAGAAGGTAACATCTAAAAGTAACTGCTCATACCAGAAACACACTGACCTCCGTCGATGGTGGCCCTCCTTCAACGGTAGCCTATCATATGCAAATGCTACAGCATCGCCGTCGCCATTTCAAACAGAAATCAACGAACCAAGTCCCTAGAATAAGACATACCACTCTGCAGCATTTCCACTCTCAAATGATGCCGCGCAGCCAAGTCGTTCGCCTTCGCCAAGGCCGGACTCATCGAAATACTTGCCTGGCCAGGGTTGTTGTCCCAGACCACAGCACTGCAGAAGAAAATCATTGCAACAGCACAAGTAACATTAACGTAACATCCAAAAGCAACTGCTCATGCCAGAAACACACTGACCTCCGTCGATGGTGGCCCTCCTTCAACGGCAACCTATCATATGCAAATACTACAGCATCGCCGTCGCCATTTCAAACAGACATCAACGAACCAAGTCCCTAAAATAAGACACACAACTCTGCAGCATTTCCACTCTCAAATGATGCTACGCAGCCAAGTCGTTCGCCTTCGCCAGCGCCGGACTCATCGAAACACTTGCCTGGCCAGGATGGTTGTCCCAGACCACAGCACTGCAGAAGAAAATCATTGCAACAGCACAAGTAACAGAACGTAACATCCAAAAGCAACTGCTCATGCCAGAAACACACTGACCTCTGTCGATGGTGGCCCTCCTTCAACGGCAGCCTATCATATGCAAATACTACAGCATCGCCGTCGCCATTTCAAACAGAAATCAACGGACTAAATCCCGAGAACAAGACATGCAAATCTGCAGCATTTCCAATCTCAAATTATGCTGCTCAGCCAAGTCGTTCGCCTTCGCCAGGGCTGGACTCATCGAAACACTTGCCTGGCCAGAGTTCGTTGCCCCAGAGCGCAAAAGAAAATCATTACAAAAGCAGGAGTAACAGAAGGTAACATCTAAAAGCAACTGCTCATACCAGAAACACACTGACCTCCGTCGATGGTGGCCTTCCTTCAACAGCAGCCTATCATATGCAAATGCTACAGCATCGCCGTCGCCATTTCAAAGAGAAATCAACGAACCAAGTCCCTAGAATAAGACATACCACTCTGCAGCATTTCCACTCTCAAATGATGTTGCTCACCCAAGTTGTTCGCCTTCGCCTGGGTCGGACTCATCGAAGCACTTGCCCCAGTCACAGGCACCGTCCGCTCCTTTCAATCTGTGAGCTGGAAGAGGCACAAAATGCGCCAAACAAAAAGTCAAATGGAATGTTCGAACAAAACAATGCCTATCTAATATCTATGTTGTATATAACTTCTAGCTAGATTATAGGGTCTATAGCGGGGCAGTATCTACCTGAATCCAAGTGGACAACAAATTCGCTCTCCAATATCTTCCTCCAATAGCTTGTTGCCTACGTGAACAAGACTCCTGACTGCATGGGAAGTATGCGAACAGAAAACCCATCCTCCGCATATTGAACACCTCTTGAATGGTCTCCAATATGTGCTAATCCCCTAGTCAAACATGGTTGCAGGGGTGTCTAACGAGGGATCACTGGTAATACTTCAACATTCCATCAAGGTGCAATTGCAGCATGCCCCCCTGCAACAGCATCCAACGACGGAGTCGAGTCAACCTTGGCTGCTAATGCGATTCGGTGGCTTCGTTCTGCAATTGACTTTGAACAAACCCCACCGTCTTATCCAATTCAACACCACACTCCATAGACAGAATGATGAAAACGCCAAATCAGGAAAACACAAGAAGACCGATCAGAGTATACTTCTCTCCAGATGCAAGGGAGTCACTGCAGTCAGAGATGCATCGGGCGTAAGCACCACGTCATCAGCACGCAACGGCACAGCAGGTCCAGCGACAGACACGATCTGCTCCTTGCCATCCAATAACGGGACAAGCTCAACCAGAATGACCATAACTACAATCTCTCAAATACACATACCACCCGCATTCCCCAGTAAGCAAGGCACGGGAGTAGTGCGCATCTCTGTATCAATGCTGCCACTTCCATCTGACGCTCCAAACGCAGGTGCTGCACCGTGAGGAACATCGGTGGCTGCGGCAACTTCCTAAGAATCAGGGCTTCTCATGCAAGGCAGGTTCCACCCAAGCATTCTCACCCTCCTAGCCAGGACCCTTAGACACAGTCAATCCAACACGCACCTACATTACAGTGACAGCAGTAACCTGTCTCGGATTGTTTTGCTTGCTGCATCCCTCTAATATCATCAAGTCTCACTGCTAGACCCAATCGCAGGTACCTCTGCCGGCCCAATCGTGGGTACCTCTGCCGTCGCTTGCAATCAACCAAACGTTTTTACATGCCAAAACTTCTACTTTTCTTTCAAATATTGCACAATTTCATAGCCGCAGGAACCGTGATTGGACCACCAGCATTGCCAAGCCCAGTCGCAACGGCCTATACAGGTGCGAACATTCCTTTCCAGTCAACCAAACCATTGTTCACAACAAACCAAAGAAACAAGTGGAAACAATGACAACAAATTTGACGCGAAACTGGCTTCGTGACATGGCCGCTCACTCAGGCATGTGTAGCACACACTCTTCTAGCCTCGCTACTTGACCCACTTTGCGCCATCTGCATAAGCGCAGCCTACCAGCAAAAGAAAAAGTAGACACCAAAGAGAATAGGAAAGGTCCCACTCACGCACAGAATAGCCTGCAAATCAGCCAGAGCGACAGAAGATAGATTGGGCAACGCAGCCTGGCGCCATTTGCGTTAACCAAAGCAAAACACCGGAAGACACCCTCCCACCCTGCCAGCGCACCTGCAACGCCGCAGACAAGCCACTCGAAACCTGGCAGCCATCTGTCCGGGAAAAATAGGGACTAGCTGGAACAGAAACTAGAAGTGAAAAGCATGGTGGAAATTGCACTTGCGAGTTGGCCAAGGCATCGTGTTGCAAAAGAAAATCACTACAATAGCACGAGTAACAGACAGTGACATCTAAAAGCAACTGCTCATGCCAGCAAGTTCAAACACACTGACCTCCGTCGATGGTGGCTCCCCTTCAACGGGAGCCTATCATATGCAAATGCTACAGCATCGCCATCGCCATTTCAAACAGAAACTAACAGACCCGCACAACTCTGCAGTATTTCCAATCTCAAACCATGCTGCGTAGCCAAGTCGTTCACCTTCGCTGAGACCGAATTCATCGAAGCACTCGCCTGTCCAGAGTTCGTTGTCCCAAACCACAGAATCCCAAACCACAGCACTGCAAAAGAAAAGTACTACGATAACACAAGTAACAGAAGGTAGCATCTAAAAGCAACTGCTCATGCAAGCTAGTTCAAACACACTGACCTCCGTCGATGGTGGCCTCCTTTCAACAGCAGCCTGTCGTATGCAGACGCTACAGCAACTCCAAAAAAAAAAAGGTACCAAGGTGTAAACCCTTATCAATGGTCTAGCTAAACATGCAGATATAAAGCATTTGAGAACAATCGCGACAGGCAAGATGCAAAAGAAAATCACTACAATAGCACGAGTAACAGGAGGAAACATCTAAAAGCAACTGCTCGTGCCAGAAATACACTGACCATGGCAGGCTAGCATATGCAAATGCTACAGCATCGCCGTCGCCATTTCAAACAGAAGCTAACGGACCAAGTCCCTAGAACAAGATGTACAACTCTGCAGCATTTCCAATCTGAAACGATGCTGCGCAGCCAAGTCGTTCGCCTTCGCCGGGACCGGATTCGTCGAAGCACTTGCCTGTCCAGAGTTCGTTGTCCCATACCACAGCACTGCAAAAGAAAAGTACTACGATAGCACGAGTAACAGACGGTAGCATCCAAAAGCAACTGCTCATGCAAGCAAGTTCAAACACACTGACCTCCGTCGATGGTGGCCTCCTTTCAACGGCAGCCTGTCGTATGCAAACACTACAGCAACTCTATGCACCACACCCATAATACCTAGTCCGACCCTAAGATCCTCGCAAGGTGTAAACCCTATTGAATGGTCTAGCTAAACATCCAGATCTAAGGCATTTGAGAGCAATCGCGACAGGCAAGATTGCCAAGGCATCGACATCCAAGCCGATCAACGAAGCTAACGTGGCCTCCACAAATCCAGACACATCCATAAGGTACAAAAAACAGAGAAAAGAAATAGATTCCAGCCTCAGGGTTCACTGTGTCAGACTCTGCAACCTGCACGACAAAGCTGAGTAGAATTGCTTCGACGTCTCTCCCGACCCTCTACACGGGTGCCTTCGGACCACGACGGCGAGACTTCTTCTCCGTCGGCGGTTCCGGCGTCTTCGCTCGTCGCGGCATAGCTCCACGAGCAACCGCCACCAGAGCTAGAATACATTGCGGGACACTAATCCATCACAAGTTCTGGCAAATAACAACCCTAACGCTCCATGCAACGAGTCCAATACCAAAGTGTTGACAACTAACCTTTCCTTTTCCGAAGGGAATGCAAACAAGCATCGCAAATCAACTAGAACAGAAAGTGTCAAATACTCAAAAGTCCAGCCTCTGGCAAGTCGAAACTTCTCGCAGACGTGGTGATGTCGGCTTCGACACCTGAGCCAGAACTATGCCGCAAAGCTGGGTTTGTCGTATGTCTGGGAATACACCAATGCGCTAGCAATATCCTGTCAAAGTTAGCACCGCCCGGGACCTCTCGCGACACCTTTGCTCAGTCGACTTCAACCTCCTCTCAGCGTAGCACAGTCAATACACCAGTATGGAATGCATGTCCGCAAATACTCGCAAAGCAGAGCTCTCCTGCGCCGCCTCGCCAGCCATTGCACACCATGTGAGAAGGGAGCGCAATGAACTACAGACGTCCAAACACAGCTCTTTCGCCCCGTGAAGACCCAACTATATGCCCAACACTTAGAGGGTATAGACGGCCACAATCGCCTCGACATCCTTCGCCTTTCACCTACATCCCTTCGGTTCGTCTCTCCCAAAGGATACCAAAGAACACATCTATAGAAACACGTGTTGCTGTGCCCAATGCATGACACATCTGAACTAGAACCGAAATGCACCTCCCACGTTGCACTGTATCAACGGTTTCACTCGCCGATTCTATGGTTTTCTGGCTGTACTTCGACTCGATACTGGTCCCATCGGAGCCGCAATTTTTCCATTGTTTTTCCATTGTTTGACTCCACCTCTTCAGCATAGTCCCTCAATTTTTCCATTGCTTTCCCATCGATCCATCTCGTCGTTGCTTTTCCATAGTTTTACTCGACATCATTTTCCCCTTCATTCCAGAATTTTACTTGGCATCATTTGACCCTCTCCCTATTCTTTCCACCGTTTCCATTGCTGTCCCATTTTTTTCCATTGTTTTATGTCAAAGTTCCCCCCTTTTTTCCATTGTATTTTCCCCTCCTTTCCCATTTTTTTCCCATTGTTTTATGTCATATTCCCTCATTTTTACTCCCTCAATTTTTGCATTGCTTTCCCATCGATCCATCTCGTCGTTGCTTTTCCATAGTTTTACTCGACATCATTTTCCCCCTTCATTCCAGACATCATTTGACCCTCTCCCTATTCTTTCCACCGTTTCCATTGCTTTCCCATTTTTTTCCATTGTTTTATGTCAAAGGCCCTCCTTTTTTCCATTGTTTTTCTCATCATTTTCCTCTCCTTTCGCATTTTTTTCCCATTGTTCTCTCCCTATTCTTTCCACCGTTTCCATTGCTGTCCCATTTTTGTTCCATTCTTTTATGTCAAAGTCCCTCCTTTTTTCCATTGTTTTTCTCATCCTTTTCCCCTCCTTTCCCGTTTTTTTCCCATTGTTTTATGTCATATTCCCTCATTTTTAGTCCCTCAATTTTTCCATTGCTTTCCTATCGCTCCATGTCGACGTCATAGTTCCTTTTGTTCCTTGCTTTTCCATAATATTTTCCCCTTCATTACACTTGGCATCATTTCACCCTCTCCCTATTCTTTCCACCGTTTCCATTGCTTTCCCATTTTTTTCCCATTGTTTTGCGTCAAAGTCCCTCCTTTTTTCCATTGTTTTTCTCATCATTTTCCTCTCCTTTCGCATTTTTTTCCCATTGTTCTCTCCCTATTCTTTCCACCGTTTCCATTGCTTTCCCATTTTTTTCCATTGTTTTATGTCAAAGTCCTTCCTTTTTTCCATGGTTTTTCTCATCATTTTCCCCTCCTTTCCCATTTTTTTCCCATTGTTTTATGTCCTATTCCCTCATTTTTTCTATTATTTGTCTCATCATTTTCCCCTCCATTGCAATCTGCCCAGATCCACCTCGGAGGGCGGACCAGGGAGAAATCGATACCCCAACGTCAGACCCTCTCCCTATTCTTTCCACCGTTTCCATTGCTTTCCCATTTTTTTCCATTGTTTTATGTCAAAGGCCCTCCTTTTTTCCATTGTTTTTCGCATCATTTTCCTCTCCTTTCGCATTTTTTTCCCATTGTTCTCTCCCTATTCTTTCCACCGTTTCCATTGCTGTCCCATTTTTTTTCCATTCTTTTATGTCAAAGTCCCTCCTTTTTTCCATTGTTTTTCTCATCATTTTCCCCTCCTTTCCCGTTTTTTTCCCATTGTTTTATGTCATATTCCCTCATTTTTAGTCCCTCAATTTTTCCATTGCTTTCCCATCGCTCCATGTCGACGTCATAGTTCCTTTTGTTCCTTGCTTTTCCATAATTTTACTCGACATCATTTTCCCCTTCATTACACTTGGCATCATTTCACCCTCTCCCTATTCTTTCCACCGTTTCCATTGCTTTCCCATTTTTTTTTCCATTGTTTTATGTCAAAGTCCCTCCTTTTTTCCATTGTTTTTCTCATCATTTTCCTCTCCTTTCGCATTTTTTTCCCATTGTTCTCTCCCTATTCTTTCCACCGTTTCCATTGCTGTCCCATTTTTTTTCCATTCTTTTATGTCAAAGTCCCTCCTTTTTTCCATTGTTTTTCTCATCATTTTCCACTCCTTTCCCGTTTTTTCCCCATTGTTTTATGTCATATTCCCTCATTTTTAGTCCCTCAATTTTTCCATTGCTTTCCCATCGCTCCATGTCGACGTCATAGTTCCTTTTGTTCCTTGCTTTTCCATAATTTTACTCGACATCATTTTCCCCTTCATTACACTTGGCATCATTTTACCCTCTCCCTATTCTTTCCACCGTTTCCATTGCTTTCCCATTTTTTTTCCATTGTTTTATGTCAAAGTCCCTCCTTTTTTCCATTGTTTTTCTCATCATTTTCCTCTCCTTTCGCATTTTTTTCCCATTGTTCTCTCCCTATTCTTTCCACCATTTCCATTGCTTTCCCATTTTTTTCCATTGTTTTATGTCAAAGTCCTTCCTTTTTTCCATGGTTTTTCTCATCATTTTCCCCTCCTTTCCCATTTTTTTCCCATTGTTTTATGTCCTATTCCCTCATTTTTTCTATTATTTGTCTCATCATTTTCCCCTCCATTGCAATCTGCCCAGATCCACCTCGGAGGGCGGACCAGGGGGGAATCGATACCCCAACGTCACCCAATTGCCACCTGGTACATAACCCTAAAAAAGTTTAACTGCGTCCACCTTTTTTACCACCTATTTTCCTCATTTTTGTCCAATTTCGGACGCTCTGCCCCCAGACCCCCTTAACTCACTTTGTTCGCATATAGAACTTCGCCTAGCCTAGCGGCTGGCTTTCGTGACAACGACTACAACCACACACAACTACAGCCTACCACTACAAACACACAACCAACTACTACTACTACTACAACACAACTACAATACAACTACAAACTACAACAACTACAGTTGCAGTACATCACACTACATCCAGCAGTTGTGGGTGAGGTGACCACTGCAACCATTGCAACCATTCCAGAAAACACAACTCCAACCACCTTTCGGTCAATCAGTGGATTCGCTCTGCCATCCGTGATTCACAACAACCAACGTCTCCTATAGGTTTCCTATTCTGAAACTTCCGCCACCGCCTTGTGCGGTACTACTGGTATGTATATAAATATACACATATTTATAAATATATATATATACACACACCTATATATACATACCTGTATATATAGATATTTATGCATATAAATATCTATATATATATATGTGTATTTGTACACACAGACACACACACACACATATATATATATATATATATGTATATATGTATACACCTATGCGACCGTATGCCTGTATGACTGCCAAATTGTGGATTTTGCCAGCCAAGAAATGATTTAAGTGAATTTCAATGATTTGGTTTTCTTGGGTAAAAAAGGTTGAAACCATAGTTTTGAACCGCAAACATAAAGCTTTTCGGCTTGAATTTCCCTTCGATCAATTCTATGAACCATGGCGGCAATGGTGGCCCTGTGTTTGTTTCTGGTGGATATCCCAAGTTGTTTTTTTTGACAAGGACGACCGAAAGCGTTTATAGCAAAAAGCGTTTCTGGTCTTTTAGAGTGGCAAGGCTTTGAATGACATTTTGGCAAATCGTTGACATCTCAAAATATATCACTTAAGTTGATGTTTTTCGGATATTGTGGCTTTGGGTTTGTCATTGAAGGGGCTGTCAACAGGTGATGCCAAAATGAAGGCTCCAGTTGCCGGCCTGCCAGGTACTGAAAAAATGTTCACCACAACCGACAAAATTATTTGCAGACAGAACTACCACAATCTCCATCCACCCAAATGCGATAGCCTAAAAGAACCATGACAACCATCTACCAAAAGGGATTTTACCAGATGGAACCCCACAGGCGTAATGGTAAGGACCGCCCTTTGGGATGTAATTACCCACTCCCACCTAGTAAAACATGGTGGCTCACATAGTTGACCCAATTTCTAGGCCTCATCCCAAAAATAGTGGGAATATGCGCAAACCATGCCTGGTTGATTTGATTAAACGGAGCCAAAAGAGACTATGATCCCTTTGTGTTGATCACTTCAAGCAGGCTACATTGTAATATATTTGTAGCATGTCGAAACAACATGAAACATCATGATACATCATAAAGCAACTGGCTGAGCTCAAGGACAGTGGTTCCCATGTCTGTAACCTCTCGCTGGACCCACGTGAGGTTTCCTGTCCAAGAATAACAGAATGGAATTGAGCACCACGGGGCGCGCACAGCCTCAGCATCAGTCATGAAGACGGAGTTGTTGAGATTTTTGGGGTGCACTGGGATGAATCCGACAAAAAACAGATTTACTGAGATCGTTTCTTTCAAATCAAGTTCATATGTGAGCAACTAGAGTATCTCCCATGAAATACTGTATCCCAAAATCGCAATATCCGATTTTGAGGTGGTTGTTCAGCCAGTTGCATCCATTTGGCTGACGCCGGTTTCCCTGAAGCCTGATCAAGTGGTCAGAGTGTGCCCAACTATTGAGCCAAGCTGCACCACCCAGGTGGTCAAAGATGAGTCTGAAATCTCTTGCGTCTCCCAAACGGCCAGTCTAATCAACCTGACCCTCGTTCTTGAACTTCATGTATTTGCGGCTCATGCCACTGACAAGTTCATCTATTTGCAGCTCATGCCGCAGAGAAAAAGTTTGTCTATTTGCGGCTCACGCCGCGGTGAGAGCAAAAACACCGGTGAAACTGAGGGACCCAAGTCAAGATCTAAGAAGATGATGTACCGGTTCTTCTTTGAAAATAAGTGTTTGGATAATACATGCCCAATTAATGCAGGAGTATTGGTTCTATCCACATGGCTGATTGGGAATCGTACTGTTTTATCGCTAGTCACATATACTCAACTTGAGCCTGAGATGCCGTGCGCATCGCCCAGGAATTCTGACTTTCCGCTGTGCCGACTACACGAATTTTGCAGGTTGCAGCCCCCACCGGGGTTCCCAAACACCGCATGAAGTCAATTTTAAATGGGTGTTCTAACCACCAGATGTGTTTGGTAGGTAGTTTTTCTATCCCGATATATCTCAAGATAAATCAACCCCATGACTGGAAAAAACACGAACAAATTGCATGATGATGCTCTTGCAATCTGCATATCCGGGCCCGATGCCTACTTAACTACTACTGCGTTTGCAACCGTGCATTGAAGAAGTTTGCGGGATCAGGGTCTTCCAAGTAGTCGTGGATCATGGCCCTTAGGGCAGTTGGGCGGGAATATCTGGGGACGGGAAACAAATGGGGAACGAGTATAAATGTGATGTTTTATGTGATGATGTTCTTTGGAATCTGTTTCAGAAAAACGAAGACTACATTTGAAAATGGATGCTTTGAACCAAAACCATCAAAACCTTCAAATTTCAGGATGGCACCTGGTTGCAGGGAATGTGTATATGTTTAAAGATAGGTAGCTAGCCAACTAGCTGACTAATTAGATTCCATCTAGATTTAGACTACTAGATAGATCGACAAGTAAGCAAACAAAATACATAGGTAAATCGAGACACATCATATAGACCTGTTTTACATGTCCACGTGGTCCCGTCCTCCGGGTCCTCCACACTCCCTATTGGGTTAGGTACCGCCCCATCCCCCACCACATTAAACGCTACAACCCTGGCCTCTCCTTGCCTTGCCTGCCCGGTACTAATCTAATTTTGCTTTGTTATCCTTCTTATACAAGCACTTACTATGTTGCTACAAACTACAATCTATTGCATGCCTATATACAGCCTACATTGCCACCTGCGTACCTATTTTCCTAACACTAAACACAGACTCTGTGGTTTGCCCAAACTGCAACATGGAGGATTTCGGGTTTAGGATTCTGAGTTTTAGGGTTTAGGGTATTCTAAAGTGGTCGCGTGCAGGCGGGGAGCTGTCGGTTCTGCTGGCACGAAGCGCGCTCGCTTTGCTTATTCACCCGCCAGGCACCAAGTTAAGCACTTTTAGGGTTTAAAGTTCCATTCAAAGTGGAACCCTTCAAGTTTCCCAGTGGGTTCACCTCCCCCTCCAGCCGCCACGTTTGAAGCCCCCAGGTGGGTTGGCGATCCCCGGCTGGGTTGGGGATCCCCACTTGGGGGATCCCCACTTGGGTTGGTAAGTTCAAGATCGATGCTCAGTAAGCGAAAAAACTTTAGGTTTGGGGTTATCCTTTACTGGCGCCAGAGGATATAGCCCATCTGCTGTGTCCTGCTACCTTTAACCCTAGCAGGCCCCTAGATTCGTAGTAGCATCGAAGCTTAGCTCCGAGCCAGAAGGCTCGAGCGCTATGGTCAGCGATGCTCTCGCCCGTTTTAGGGTTTGGGTTTTAGACTTTAGAATTGGGGTTTGGGCTCCTTCGTATGGGAAATACCAAAACACTGGCATTGCGCAGGTATTTGGGCATGTCGAAGGATAAGGTTTGAACACTGAACTTCCGGACAGACCATACGGTTTTGCCGTAAGACTATCTACGAAATATATGGCCTATATACAACCTATATACTGCTTTTGGCCTATTAGACGTAATATGTAATATACAGCTAATATATCGCCCATTTCTTGCCTGTGTACATCCTGTATACTTAGTAGCGTGCTTACATACCTACCTAATACATACCTAATATATCACCCAGCGCATGCCTACATAGATACAATGCATATACAACCCCCAGTACTAGACTACATTCCTAATATCTGCTGACTACCAAATTACATAAATACCACAGCCACTACCACAGGGGGAGGGAGGGGTCCACATTGGGGGGTGGGGTGGGGGTGGCACGGCCTGGTACATATACGTCTTTACCTTGAGCTTCAAAAGGTGTGCAACACGTGTGCAAATTTTCTACTACCAGAGGTGTTTTTTTGCACGCGTGAAATCCTGCAGGTTCTGGTGCCTGAAGTAAATTACCAGTAGTACCGCACAAGGCGGTGGCGGAAGTTTCAAAAATAGGAAACCTATAGGAGAGGTTGGTTGTTGTGAATCAGGGATGGCAGAGCGAAGCCACTGATGGAGCGAAAGGTGATTGATCTCTCTCACTATTTCTTTCTCTTTCTCTGATTATCTACCTACCTACCTACCTATCTATCTATCTATCTCTCTCTCTCTTTCTCTATCTCTATCTCTCCTTCATCTGTCTAGCTGTCTACCTGTCTATCTGTCTATCTATCTATCTGTCTACCTGTCTATCTGTGGTGCAGTGTCATTGAGTGTAATGTAGTGTAGTGTAGTGGGGTGTAGTGTAGTGTAATGTAGTGAAGTGTAGTGTAATTTAGTGTGGTGGAGTGTAGTGTAGTGTAGTTTAGTGTAATGTAGTGTAGCGTAGTGTAATTTAGTGTAGTGGAGTGTAGTTGTGTAGTTGTAGTTGTGGTTGTAGTGTAGTGGAGTGTAGTGTAGTGTAATGTAGTGAAGTGTAGTGGAAGGTAGTGTAGTGTAGTGTAATGTAGTGTAGTGTAGTGGAGTGTAGTGTAGTGTAATGTAGTGAAGTGTAGTGTAATTTAGTGTGGTGGAGTGTAGTGTAGTGTAGTGGAGTGTAGTGTAATGTAGTGTAGCGTAGTGTAATTTAGTGTAGTGGAGTGTAGTGGAGTGTAGTGGAGTGTAGTGGAGTGTAGTGGAGTGTAGTGGAGTGTAGTGGAGTGTAGTTGTGTAGTTGTGTAGTTGTGTAGTTGTAGTTGTAGTTGTAGCTGTAGTTGTAGTTGTAGTGTAGTGGAGTGTAGTGTGGTGTAATGTAGTGAAGTGTAGTGGAGTGTAGTGGAGTGTAGTGGAGTGTAGTGGAGTGTAGTGGAGTGTAGTGGAGTGTAGTGGAGTGTAGTGTAGTGTAATTTAGTGTAGTGGAGTGCAGTGGAGTGTAGTGGAGTGTAGTGGAGTGTAGTTGTGTAGTTGTGTAGTTGTGTAGTTGTAGTGTAGTGGAGTGTGGTGTAGTGGAGTGTAGTGAAGTGTAGTGGAAGGTAGTGTAGTGTAGTGTAGTGTAGTGTAGTGTAGTGTAGTGTAGTGTAATGTCCTGTAGTGTAGTGTAGTGGAGTGTAGTGTAGTGTAATGTAGTGTAGTGTAGTGAAGCGAAGCGACATCTCAACTTCCAAAAGTGGTCCGACCATGGTGTGTTTTGTACATTTTGACTTGGAAATGTGCTTCGTGCCACAACGGCGTGCACTTTTTGGACATCGCAACTTCCAAAAGTGGTCCGATGCTGAGGTGTTTTGTACATTTTGATTTCGAAATGTGCTTCGCGCCATAACGGCGTGCACTTTTTTCGACATCTCAACTTCCAAAAGTGGTCCGACAATGGTGTGTTTTGTACATTTTGACTTGGAAATGTGCTTCGTGCCACAACGGCGTGCACTTTTTCGACATCGCAACTTCCAAAAGTGGTCCGACCATGGTGTGTTTTGTACATTTTGACTTCAAAATGTGCTTCGCGCCACAGCGGCGTGCACTTTTTCGACATCTCAACTGCCAAAAGTGGTCCGAGAATGGTGTTTTGTACATTTTGACTTCGCAATGTGCTTCGCGCCACAACGGCGTGCACTTTTTCGACATCTCAACTTCCAAAAGTGGTCCGACCATGGTGTGTTTTGTACATTTTGACTTGGAAATGTGCTTCGTGCCACAACGGCGTGCACTTTTTCGACATCTCAACTTCCAAAAGTGGTCCGCACCTGGTGTGTTTTGTATAAATTTTGACTTGGAAACGTGCTTCGCGCCACAACGCGTGCAATTTTTCATCTCTCATCTGGCCAGCTGGCTCCGCACCCGCCGCTTCAGCGAGCCTACTTTTCGACCCTCCGGAACCCCAAATCATTGGAAAAACACAGTGTTTCGCGATGTTTCGCGACTTTCCTACCTTTTCGCGCATCTGCATCTTCTTTCGTCTGACTCTTCTTTCTTCTGACGCTTCTTTCTTCTAATCTTTCTCTTCTCCCTGCCTCTTCCCTGCTCTGCTTTTCATCTGTCCATATTGTCGGAAGTTTGACTTCTAAACTTCCTTCGATGATTAGAATTATTTATATATATATATATGTGTGTGCCTGTGTATAGACATAAATACACAATTATTATACACATAAAAAAATATCTATATAATTCTCTCTATATATACTTATATACATATTATATGAGACATGTGTACAACACGAAAGACACCCACCACATGGCACATCTTTCAAGCCAAGCAACCGCCCAAAGATATGATGCACTGCTTCTTTTTGCAGCTCCGCATGTACTGCATCCTCAGGACATGCAGTTGCTTATGGGATATAATGGTGGGATCTTGTGGGTATACCACATACTTTTCTTTGGACAGAAGGTGCCGAGGCGTGGTAGTTTAGCATTGGATGTGACGAGTGCACCGGTCTCTCAGCCTGGTACAGCCGGCTCCCGTTTTCGACAGTGGGCGCATGTTTTGGATTTCCTCGATTTTCTAGACGGATTCCCAAGGTTTCCTGGGTTTTATAAATTTCATTGATTTCCTCAAAAAGTGTACAGGACTGCGGTAATTTGCACATTTTGCATATCGGCCCAAAATCGTCCAAATGCACCGTTTCGATCCGACATGGCCGCAACATTGGCCTGACTTGGGGCCAACTTCGACATAGCCGAAATCCTCAAAATGCAAATTTCACTGGTATTTTCCACGTGGCGGCGCTTCGTTTGAAGCAATGTTCCTCTTGTGTCTCTGTTGGGCCCAACTTGGTGTGAAGCTGTCGCCAACGGGCCCCAAGATGCGCCACTTTGGACGAGACTTGGACTTCCATGTGCTTGGATTAGTGCCCAGATTGGCTACTAAATGACTGATATCTCCAAAAGTCCACCAATTCGACGATCTTTATCTGTTGGAAGCATGGATGGACATGTTTAAAAACAGGGTACATCTATATACATATATATATATATGTATATATATATATATGTACATAGTGGTGCCCCATAGATAGCTAAGTTGGTTTATAACTACAATAAGTGGGACTTATGGTAGATATATCTATAGTTGATGGGGGTTATAAACTAACTTATAACTGGGGGGTACCACATTGTATGTATATATATATATGTGTATATATATATATATGTATATATATGTTTATGCATACATATATATAATGTATATAAAGATATATAGCGTGGGGGTGTGAAGCAGGAACATCATGGAACATTTGTTCACTAGGAGCGGCTGAGGGAAGCCAGTGGCAGAACTCAGTCACCGCACTGCACAAATTGGAAATATTCTGGCTCGACTCGGCAGATTTTAAGGATACATTT
>CAMXCT020003731.1:0-15000 GCA_947184155.2 Cladocopium goreaui
ACTGCACAAGTCAAGCCATGTCAAACCATGTCAAACCATGTCAAACCATGTCAAACCATGTCAACTTGACAAGATCCTCCTAGAAATGTTCGTGGTTCCGGTGATCCTCCAAGACAGCTGCATCATCAGAGCCAAGGTATATCCTAGACAGATTGAGACAAGCGGATCAGTGAACAAATATAAACAAATGTTGAACAAATGTGAAAGAATGTCACATTCTTTGTCACATTCTTTGTCACATTCTTTGTTAAGGAGCTTGACATGGCGAGCTTCGGGTCGGAAAGACCGGAAAGAAAGTACATCAGTGTCAATGAACACAACATTGAACACATTGAACTCGCTTTGACGAACTAAAACGAAACGAAAGTTGAAACGAAACAACCGAAACAGTCATCAAGATATCAAAGATGAAACAGAAATCAAACAGAAGAAACTGCTCGAGCTGCTCGAGTTCTTCGAGTCCGTCCTGTGTGTACTCTGGAGATTTGGCAGCTGAGCTTTGAAGGGCTCCAGAAATTCCGCGGAGCGCGGACAAGACGTGATCACCTTCAACGCCGTGACGACAAGATGTGATCCACATGATCCACATGATCCACATGATCCACATGATCCACATCCGGCTGTAACACCAGGCAAAAGCTGGCATCATGTCTCTTTCGATCACATCGACGAAAGTGAAAGCATTCCAAAAACATCCAAAAACATAAGGAAGCTGGCCGATCCTAGGCTGGGATGGCAAAGACCTTACGCTACCAGCAGACCTGTGGCAACACAAGCAAATATTATTAAATATATTTCAATATTGAGACCTGCGAGAGGCGAGAACAAGCTGGGAGACAGGGAGACAAGCCCGGAGACAAGCCCGGAGACAAGCCCGGAGACAAGCTGAACAACACCCTGCCCTCAAAATTTGTGCCCTGATTCTTTGAGAACGGCATTTGGAAGCGCCTTCCCGATTTTTCCTCGATGCAACTCTGCTGTTTTGGCTCGTCCTTTGCCAAAGCTCCCCGTCTCGGAACATCTTGTCCCTTCCCAAATCTTCCCGGGTCTTCCCGGGTCTTCCCTCTCAGATCGCACCTTGTCGTCCAGAATCCAGGAGAAAATCCGCAAGTAATCTTTCAAAGGATACTCTGTGGCCTTCCCAAAAACAGGCGATGCATCTTTTTTGGAAATGTAGACCAAAGACAGGATGAGAATGGATGAGATACAGGGCATATGTGGCATTATGTGGCATTATGTGGCATTATGTGGCTATGTGAATGTTTCACGTGTGCTTTTATTCCCAGCTGTCCAAGATGGCCTCGTAGTATTTGTCTCCATGGCGCACGTAGCATCCAAGCACACCAGCCTCTTCAATGGCTGCACTTTGAAAGATACCAGCTGAGCTTCACAAGAAATCACAGTACCGTCATCGACTCATGCGGCCGATGTTTTGATTTTGGAGCCCAATTTTCCGGCCACTCACCCCACACACAACGTGCACGTCGACTGCACATCTCGGCACATCTCTGCACGTTGCACCTGCATGTGGCCCACCAAATGCTCTTCTCGAAAACGCTGGAGCTCCAGGGCTGTTTCCTGTGCATAGCTAGACCCTGCCAGACCTTACCACACCTTGCCTCTCATGTTCGATGGGTGCGACTGCAAATTTGTTTGACGGCTCAGCATCCGAAAATGGGAGTAAAGTCCAAAGCTGTAAAGATGTCCAAGATGTCCAAGTAGAGAGTTAAAAACTGTTCGACGGCTTGGCTTGACTCGCAGTGACCCCTGGGTTGTTCCTGCCTTGTTTGGTCGAAGTAAAAAAGCAGTTGCTTGAGCTCGCCACCACTTGACCCAGTACAAGGAAGGATACCTTGGCACACGGATGACATAGATGATACACAGATGATACACAGATGATACACAGATGATACACAAATCTGTGCTACGGTTGTCCAAAAAGACCCTGATCAAACGTGACATATGTGACACAATGCCGCACATGCCGCACATGCGACAGGCTGTCATATGTGACATGCCGTGACTTCGCGTGCTCTGCAACCGCGACGCCCTGAGCACTTCAAGAGCGCCTTGAAGACTTTCGGGACCAACTCAGTACCTTGGCAACTTGCTCAGACAGCACTAAGGTCACGCTTGTCATTTGCGTGTTCATCGTGCTCTTGCAGCTAAAACAAGGCCTAAAACACGAAAACGCAGCGATAAAGTGCAAGGCGTGCTCTGCTCGCATGGAGCTTCTGGAGCCCAACAGTTACATTGATTTGCCTTGCAAAGACCATCTCTTTCTCTTCATTTTCTTCATTTTCTTCATTCATTTTCATCAGTTTTCATCAGTTTTCGTCTCATCTTAGAATCTTTGGGATTTTTCTTGTCCGGTCGACTGAGTCTATCCCCTGAGTCTGTCCCAAACACAGTCCCATCGCTGAAGGCAGGGCTTTTGATCTTCTGTCGACCCCGTTCTGTTTTCAAGCCAGTGAACCTGCGTTGTGAATGTTGTGATCTTGAAGGGCTGATGGCGGCTGATGCATACTCATTGAATCGATTGAGCTCCGTCATTGCTCCACAGAATCTACAAACTTGTAGGACGTGACATGAAATCCGTCGGCATTCTATGGCATTCCATGGCATTCTCCGATCTGATCTGAAGGCCAAGGAGCTTTGCAGGGACAAATTCCCGGAAAATGAAATGCAAATTGATGCATGTACACATATCTGTATCTAAATATCCATATCTATATCTGCATCTACATCTATATCTATATCTATTTATCTATATCTATATTCTATATCTATATTCTATACCTATATATTTATATACTGGTCATATCTGGCCATACGATAAATCAGTCTCCAGAAGGTAAAGGCAAGTGTAGCGAGATTTTTCGCTATGCTGTGTGTTGCATCCGCTTTGGTGGCTTGTGCCTCGATCCTTCTCCGTTTGGCTTGCATGAACTCACTGGCTTTAAGTAGCACCTGCCACACGGGCCACATCAACACACTGCATTTCACTGAAATAGACAAACTCACGGAACCTTGGGAACCTCAGGGAATTTGGAAGAATTTGGGGAAAAAATAGGGAATCGGAGCAAACCCTGAAAGAAAATTACGAAAACAGAGATAGAATAGGCAAAAATTGGGGAACCCTATGGAACCTTCTGCAGAAACAACCAAGGTTCCACGTCGTACATGATGTGTTTTTGAGGTGCATGGAATGTTTCTCATTTCAGAGTGGAAGCATCTAGAGCAAAACACCCACAATGCATGGCGAAGGTCAGAGATGAATGAATGGAGATCAGAAGAGATAAAAAAAAATCAGAGAGATACACAACATGTGGGCACTCACAGCACTTGTCAAACCGTTGTCAAACCGTTGTCAAACTTGTCAAACCATCGACCCGTTGCACACAACTTCGACCGCCAGGCCGACAAGGTCAGACGTCCGATGTCCAAGGTACTCGTAGTTTCGCGATGGCCGCCCAGGACACTTTGCAACGGAGTTCTTCGTGGAGCCAAGTGTCCATGGGTTGTGGATGTCGTCCTGACACGACAATATATGGAAAATATATGTAGAAATTATACAAGTAAATAACGAGAAAAAAAAAAAAAAGGAGCGAATTGGTTACCCCGGAAGCGTCCTGATAGCCACTCTCAACATGGCCTAATGCTCAAACTTTTTGCTCATCGCCGCCAAATGGGCTCTTTCATAAGTGGTCACCCAATTGGTCACCCCATCCGAGGCTTTCAATGCAAATCGGTGCTCCTCGGGCCAGAGGTAAATCATCCCTTCGTTCAATGCAAACGCCAAGACTGCCTAAAGCAGGCTGCGCAAATCAGGCAATGATTCTCAGATTCAACGTGATGGAAGTGATGGAGTGCGAATTGCAAACAACTTGGCCCCTTGGCCATCCAGGTTGCGGTTGCAATGCCGCTTCATTCATGACATTTCATGACTAGATGCTGATAGATGCTGCATGTATGGTGCATCGCCAAGCCCTGAGGATGGCGCTGCTGCAATGTGCATGTTGGAGCCCATGCCGGAACGGAACCTGTGCAAACTCAATGCGTACGGCAAGTATTGGACACATCCAACAGTATGTTTTTTCCAGCTCCTGAGCATTGAATCATAAGAAATCTTTAAAGAAATCTTTAATTTTGTTCAAGGTCTTTGAGCTCACCCGTGCAAGTCGAAGGTCTAGTTGGATGGAAATGTAGTCAGTGAGTGTCATTTGGCAAACGTCGAAAGTTGCAAAACCGCTTCAAAATTTCGAGGAGCCGGACATGCCGTGCTCCACAAAGGACTTGCCCTCACAATTGTCAGGGAACTGGTGCTCCCTGCGCCAGTGTTTTACCGAGCAAGGAGGGACATGTTTCTCTGTTTTCTGGTCAAAATAACATCCCACTTTGTCAGCAAATCGTCCTGCAAACAATTTCCAAATCCAAACCCAATTTCCAAATTCATACTTTCAAAGTGGCTCGCTGGCTGCGCACAGGTAGTTCCCAGGCCTCAGCAACCGCTGCGCCCAGCCAGTACCTCTGCCAAATCCAGGAACGTCTGAGAAAATCTCTGAAAAAAAATCAAGAAAATTGACATTTTCGCGCGCAGAGTTTCTCTTCAGACTGAGAAGGTGCACCATACAAACTTTGTCCACCTTCTGCACGGACAGCGGATGGCCAACCCTGCAGCGGCTCCAAAAGGGTAGACAACAGCAAAACATGGGATACAAAATGATACAAACGTCAACGTAAATTTTTGACGTAAACAGCATCAGACAAATTCAACTGAGTCAATTGCAGAATCAATAGCAACTGATTTTCAGTCGGCCTCCAAAGGAAAACTAACATCTTCGAACCTGATCATCCACAACGGCCCTTGACACAATGGGCCCAATAAGCCAATTGTGACAATTGTGTTTGTGAATCGTCTGAATCGTCATCTATCTTGGTCCAAATGCTTGCTCAGAGGGTCCGGTTCATCGTCACTGCAATAGCATCGTTCCAGTTCAAACCGCAGGAAAACATGTTCAACTGTTCGCCTTCGGCCATGAGTTTTCAGTTTGCCGAGAGTATCATTCATTGGATGACAGCGCCGGAGAAATCTGTTAATTGCCTTACATTACAATGTAATGGCCCATGGCTAGCATAGAACAAAATCATGCAATTTCATGGAATGCTAAGGTTGTAAACCTTGCCGCTGTGGGAATCAATGCAAAACAACATTAATTTAGCCTCATTTAGCACAAAAACATCGAAAACGAAATTGCCAAATTGCCGCGCCACTACCCAGAAATCAAACAAATATGTCCTTTGAGGTTTTTGCTGGTCACATCCATCTGCAGCTCCTGGGACAAACCAATATCCACTGCATCCAACAAAATGTAACAAAAATACATATCTCAAAATCCGCACCAAGCAACGGGGTTGAAAGGCATGGGATGGAAGGAAACGTGGCAAACGTGGCAGCTGGTATGCTCAGAATGCTCAGAATGCTCAGAATGCTCAGAATGCTCAGAATGCTCAGGTATGTTTGGATTTTGTGGCTTAAACTCAAAGGAAAAGACCTTGAAACAATGACTGGGTTGAATTCTCTGGGTCGAATAACGGTGCGTCGTTTGCCAAGGCCAAAACCAAAAAGAAACAAAAAATTTGAACCTTGGAACCGTGGAACCTGGTTGCTGGGATTCAATGTTCCAGGTTTGCAACCAGGCTGTTTTACAAAACCAATTCCCTTGATTTCTGTGTTAGGCTTCGATTCCCCCAAAAAACCTGGACATGCTGAGGTATTGCTAGCACACGCGCAAACCAAACAAAATCAAATCAGATGACAAAATAAAATGCGCGTGGTGTCGCCGACAAATCACAAACATTGTAATACTTGAGAGGGGGGGACGAAAGGTAGGTGGGGGCATATCTCTCAACGTTTTTTTGCGCTCATCCTGTTTCAATATCGAATTTTCCCTTCCCCCTAGGTGCCTCTCAATTTCCTGCATCCATTTCGTTTCATACGTAGACTTCCCCCATTGGCCTCTCCACCACTTCTTACGTTTTTGTTGTTGCAATATCCGAACTTGCCCGGCATCAACAACTTTTTGCATGCATCTTGTCTCAATATCTAAATTCCACCCACCCTGAGCCATAGTCAGTAATAAGAACCACAAGCGAGATAATGTTAGTCAGTTTGTTGGCCAGCTAAGTGAATTAGAGGGGCCAAGGTGCCTCAACCGATGGACGCTCGGTTGAAGCACTTTGGGTGTAGGGATAGGTCTTTAGTCTTTAGGGATGTAACCTTCATGCGGCTAAGTGCGTGAGGATGTCTGAAGCAAAAGCAACATCAAGAATTGCAGGAGACGAAACCGTCCTTGTTTCGTGGGAACTATTAAAAGGCGTGTGGCTCAGGGATAAGTGTCGCTGCGAAGGGACATACTGCTATTGTTTTCTTGTCTAACATGAGCAGTGTCCATGACCTGTGAAGAACATCGAGTGGTCTCGTAAAGTATTCCAGTTGGAGCATGGAGCTCAGGTGCGTATCTGTGCGTAGAGCACCGAATTGCTTCTTACTGAGCAGAAAACATTGCCATGACAACAGTGTCACGGTAGGCAGATGCAAACAGCCATTGCAAATAGACTTTCTTCTGTCATGAGTCTAGAACGCAATGTACATGGATTGGAATCGCACGTGTGCTGGGTGAAACAGGATGTGCCTACGCTGAGGGGTACCAGAAGAGGTTGAGGTAAATAGGAAAACTTTTGCACACGCAAGTCATCCTTCCTTCCCTTCCTTCCCTTCCTTCCCTTCCTTCCCTTCCTTTCCTTCCTTTCCTTCCTTTCCTTCCTTTCCTTCCTTCCCTTCCTTCCTTCCTTTCCTTCCTTTCCTTCCTTTCCTTCCTTTCCTTCCTTTCCTTCCTTTCCTTCCTTTCCTTCCTTTCCTTCCTTTCCTTCCTTTCCTTCCTTTCCTTGTCCTTCCTTTCCTTCCTTTCCTTTCCTTCCTTTCCTTCCTTTCCTTCCTTTCCTTCCTTTCCTTCCTTTCCTTCCTTTCCTTCCTTCCTTCCTTTCCTTCCTTCCTTTCTTTTCCTTCCTTTCCTTCCTTCCTTCCTTCCTTCCTTCCTTTTCCTTCCTTTCCTTCCTTCCTTCCTTTCCTTCCTTCCTTCCTCTTCCTTCCTTCCTTCCTTCCTTCCTTCCCCTTCCTTCCTTCCCCTTCCTTCTTCCTTCCTTCCTTCCTTCCTTCCTTTTCCTTCCTTCCTTTTCCTTCCTTCCTTTTCCTTCCCTTCCTTCCCTTCTTCCTTCCCTTCCTTCCCTTCCTTCCCTTCCTTCCCTTCCCTTCCTTCCTTTTCCTTCCTTCCTTTTCCTTCCTTCCTTTTCCTTCCTTCCTTTTCCTTCCTTCCTTTTCCTTCCTTTTCCTTCCCTCACTTCCGCCTTCCTTTCCCTTCCTTTTCCTTCCTTTCCCATCCTTTCTTCCTTTCCCTTCCTTTCCCTTCCTTTCCCTTCCTTTCCCTTCCTTTCCCTTCCTTTCCCTTCCTTTTTCCTTCCTTTTTCCTTCCTTTCCCTTCCTTTTTCCTTCGTTCCCCTTCCTTTCCCTTCCTTTCCCTTCCTGTCCCTTCCTTTCCCTTCCTGTCCCTTCCTTTCCCTTCCTTTCCCTTCCTTTCCCTTCCTTTCCCTTCCTTTCCCTTCCTTTCCCTTCTTTCTTCCCTCCCTTCCCTTCCTTTCCTTCCTTCCCTTCCTTCCCTTCCTTCCCTTCCTTCCCTTCCTTCCCTTCCTTCCCTTCCTTTCCCTTCCTTTCCCTTCCTTTCCCTTCTTCCTTTCCCTTCCTTTCCCTTCCTTCCCTTCCTTCCTTTCCTCCCTCCCTCCCTCCCTTCCTTCCTTCCTTCCTGCCAGGAAATGACAATACAGTAACCCATATCTAGGAGACGCGCAGCTTATTCCCTGCCAGGGTGGGCACCAACCGATCCGGATAGTAAGCGCGAGTTAAAGTGACAGAACGTTGCTGCAGAAGATCGCGCACGTCAACTCGGGCGGGCCACGCACAACCTGAACCCATGCAGACCCGCAGAGCACTCTGGGCACGCTTGAACTGGGGCTCGCAGGGGCTGATGCTTGCGCATTGAGATGGGGTCGGAGCCTTCAACAGTAGTGGCCAAGCAATAGGCTATCTGAGAGTTCGAGGCGATTTTCTGCTTGTGCACTGCACATCTAGAACATGCTGTGCTTCAACTGGGAGCCGCAATGACGATCCATTAACCCGTATCTGGAAACTTATCACTTGAGGCTAGCAGCGGAGCCAACAATATGCGTGGCTGAATCCGGACCAGGGAGGAATCGAAGGGTTGGGGGGAGGCCCCCCCGCTTATGTGGATTCCTTACTTCCAGGCGTCAATTTCCAGGAAAGGGCCAACCACCTCCCCCAGTACTACACTAGTACTAAAGTAGAACTGTTCCACCAGGTTCCACCTTTCCAAGGTCCAAGTACTCCCCATAGCGGCGACGATCTCGAAGAGAACGTGGAGCTCGACGAAGCATCTTCACTCCTCCGAGTTGGATGGACTTCTGCAGGTTCTAAAGGTCCCTGATGACATTCCACACGAGGCGAGTCATCGGGAATGTTCTGTAGAACGCCAGTTTCTTCATGACATAGTGCTCCACACCAGTCGCGTCAGCCAATAGCTGGAACCTGTACTCGTCATAGTCCTCATCGTTCAGGCCCTCAAAGTCAACTGGCTGCTCTTGAACCATCTCATCCAAAGATCCCAAATCTGTCTAACTGCAGCCGAAGCCAAATCCATCACAGCATCTTCAGCTGTGCCTGCGCCGTCATCACCATGTACTCCTCTGCCTCCACCCGCATGTGAACTCGGTGGTATAGAAGTCGTTGTCGTGCTACCGTAGCCATCATCAAGTAGTGCCAAAGCAGCTCCTGGCTCTTCGAAAGTTCCATCTCCAGCCGGCTCGGTTGAACCTTGATGTTCATCTCCTCCACCTTCAACCTCAACTTCAATTTCCACATCAGATTCTTCACCAAGCTCTGACTCCAAGTTCTGCTCAATGTCCATGGTCTCCTCGACTCGCACGCTGTACGCATGCAAGTCCAACTCCTCAGAAGCCACCTCGGTCTCGCTCTCCTCGAAGTAGACTCCAGCATGGGTTTGACGTTCTCGCCATTGTCCTCTTGAATCTTGGAGCGCTTGGCGAGCATTCATCACCACCTCCTTCAGTTGACTAATCTGGCGCTGCAATCGCCAGATGAACCTCAGCAAGATCGTCATGACAAAGACCACGACGAAGATCACAAAGCTCAGTGTGAAGATAGTTCCCAAAGCCATAGGAGCCGTTGACGCAGAATCCAGCGTGGTCACATAGCAATGACCACTACTCTGGCCCAAGGCTCCTCCTTCCTCAGCCAACAAAGCAACCAAAGTCAGCGTCAAAAGCTTCTTGGCCACCTGAGCAACCAGAGTGCTACTCTTGCCTTCCCCTGCTGCAACCACCTCTGGATGGATCACTGCTTTGATTGTTCGGATTCTATCCTTTGCGTCCTTCTTGGCCTTCTCTTCTCGCATCTCCTGTAGGCCCAAATCATCCCAAACGTTGGAAAATCCAGCCGGTAGAGCAAGAAACGAACACGACGACCTGGTAATGCCTTTGTGCCCAAATCTGCAGGGTTGGAGAGCGTGTCCAAGCGTCGCAGCTCCAAATCTCTTCCTTGGCGTTGTTGCAACCAAAGCAGCCTGCCATCAAGATGTTTGATGTGGCCAACGCCTTCTGGGCAACAGCCACGCACGAAGTGTTGTCTGAGTAAACCTTGAGGTCCACTGTCTCTCGAGTGAGGTGTTGAAGAACTGCTTTCACCAGCAAGCCTTCACTTCCACCACTCACTAAAGCGATGTACTCAGCTTCAGTTGAGGACAGTGTCACACACTTCTGCATCCTTGAGTAGCTGTAGATCCAATTGCCGCCAATGAAGATTGAGCCACATGAAGTCGATGCTCTTGCTTGCTTGCTGCCATTCCAGTCTGAGCCCGTGGCAACCTCAAGCAACCAATGTTCCTTAGCATTTTCATATTGTGGCCCTGGGCTCACGCCTTGAGCTTGTTCTCGAAAACTCCTTGAAGGATCCCTGCCTGTCATCTTGGCGTGGATGTCGGAGGTCCCAACCAAATAGCCAATGACCTGTCTCAAAGTTGCCATTGCTCCAATGGTCGGCTTTTGCAGCCTTCCCGCCAGCTCCTTGGTGTGGAACTGCAGGTCCGGCCGATCTCCTGCTATGTATAGCAAGGCCCCAACTGCGCTTCTGAACCGTGAGACATCCTCAGGGTCCTCCACCAATGTATCATCCACCATGATCTCTCCTGGGGTTCTTCTGCGCTTCACCCCATGGAACATCCCAACCAGGCCCTCTGCGTACTTTTCACTCAACCAGATATGGGTCTCCTTGTCGACCTCGATCAATCTTTTCAAGAAGGCCACCTTGTTCCCAGTTTGAATGGATAGCTTTTACTTCTCCTTCAGCTTGTTCAGCAACTCATCCATTGCCTCGTCCATGCCAGGAATGATGAGGTCATCCACATGAATCAGCACTGCCAGCGTATGTGTATCGTTGCTCCACATCGTTGGTGCCTCTGGGCATTGTTTCAAACCGGCCTCAAGCAAAGTGCCCTTCAAGTGTTGAAACCATTCAGCAGCACCTTCACGCTGCCCCGGCAGGACTTTTCCAAGAATCCAATCTCGAGGGATGTTCAAGGTCTCTGCAACTTGCTTGTCCAAAGTGACCTTGCTGTGCTTGGGCTGCGGGCACATCAAGTACAAAGTAGCCAGCTTCCGACCTCGAACTTGAGCAAGTGCTGGGGATGATTCTCAGCAAGCTCTGGCCACCCGCTGGTGCAAAGGTGTCTGTTCTGTTTGGATCTAGCCATGCAAAATCCCTGGCCGCCAGCCTGGCGCGTCGATTCCACTTCTCCTCACGCCATCGCCAATCCAAGACAAACTTTGTGCTCAAAGTTTCCACTCCAGAGAGATCTTGATCACATGGATGTTAGGGCACACCCATTTCCGTCAGCCTTGTGAGCTCTGTCTCCACCGCTTTGGTCTCCACCTTGAAGAGAGTCTCAGGGTCCAGCTCAGGAGGTCGATCTGGAAAGGTCAAACCCAAATCACCATCTTCAAGAAATTCACCAGCCACCACCACAGGTACTTGAGGTTCTCCTTCACGCATTGCGCTCGAAGAAGCAGACCCTGAAGCTGCCGGCTCATCAAGGCTTGGCATTTTCCTGGATGTAGAGCTCTTCAAAGATTTTGATGGGCTTTGCACTTCTTCTGCAACATCTTCTCCTTCACGTTTCAAAGGAGCTTCCACGCCCTCAGTGTACTCTTTGTTCTCCTTGATCTCTGCCAGCAACTCCTCAAGAGTAGTATCATCATCCATCATGGGTGCTTGGCCACTTGAAGACGTAGAAGAAGATGACAAAGATGTGGGATCTGAAGCCGCTTCGTCACCATGCCCTGCCTGCCTTGCAACTCCTCCTTGATCACCATCTTGTTGAACGGGTGCAGGTAGAGCAAGTGGTTGGCGTCGACGTTCAGCAGCTTCACGTCTCTCCTCAGCACGGATTGCAGGAGCCATGTCAGGTGGTAGTGGGACACCTGGAACTTTTGCCAACAGTGGCGTTGATTTTGGACGTTCCATGGCCAAGTGCGGGCATTTGCAAGGGTCTCTGCATCATAGGCAATGGGAAGACGTTTAATGGTTCTTGTCCACCTCAAGCCGTCCACCGTCGCCACAATGTGGAAGTCAGCGCGGTCTGTCTTCCCCAGCCAAATGCCCGGTCTAAACCGATCTTCCCCATTTGTTGTAGGGAGGCGCGCCAAAACTCTTTCTCCAAACATGGCCGCCATTCCAGTGCACTTCCTTCCAGTCACCATCTCTTAGGCCGTAGGGCTTCCACCAATCCTTCGAAAATGGGTAAGAAGTCATCCTGCGTGCCTCATAGCCCATGCACAAATGGGGCCGCTGCATCTAACCTGAATCCCAGCGCGCTCACTGACCTGCCTCGCCAACGTTCTGGCTAGTCCACGGGCAGTTTGGATTTCACGTTCAACACGCCCATTTGCCTGGCTATCTTCTGGTCCACTCAGTTCAGCCACGGTTTTGAAACCTAATTTCTGCCTGGCTTTCTCGATCACGTCCAGCAAAAGTCTTGTGGAAGGTTCACCATCGGCCTTGGTGATCACGGAGGAATAGCCACAGGCACCAATGAACTTGATCACCTGCTCAGCCAAGAACTTGACATGGGCACGTCCCTTTCCAGGTGGGAGCACTGTCACGCTCCTTGTCCAAGTGTCGGTCACTACCAGTGCCACACCAGCTCTAACATCTCCTCCATACAACCTGATATCCTCTCTGTCCTCCTCAGATGGTTCTTCAAGGCCCCGGGTAAAGCAGAAGTCCATGGAGATTGTAGGTTACTCTGACTTGGCACCTTCTTTGAGAAAGTCTGGGCTCTTGTGTGGATCTGACTTGCCCCTTCGATGCTACACAGCATTCACACCAGTCCTCATAAGGCCAGTGTGTCAAATCGTGGATCTGGCGCTCCTCTTTTGTCGTCAACCGTGGGATGGATTGCGCTCGAACTCCATCACCTCCTTCAAGGTATTGACGGCGTTGAAACTCACGCCGTGCCTGCTCCACCCCAAGGTTCTCAGCAAAGTGTTGATGATGAATCACCTATCTGCGCCAAGCATCATGCTTGTTCTTTCCACGAGGCAGTCCACAAAGTTTCAATGCCTCACGAAGCTTTCTCAATGGCGTGTCCTTGTTGAACTTCTCACCGTCCACCTCAATCTCTTCAGGCTCATCCTCAGCATCTGGTGGGTTTGGATCTTCACGTCGAACAGGATCTCCATCAGGTGCTTCTTGTTGGGGTCCAAGATCCTCGTCGTCGTCACTTCATATAGACGCCGTCGCCCAAAGACTTTCCAAACCATCCAAAACCTTGCTGCTCCTTCTGCTCCTCTGTGGGCTCCACCTCCATCGGTCTGTGGTGCAGGTCGAAGAAAAGGATCATCATCACTTGTCGAGATGATTCCAAGGTCGTTCACATCCTCCATCTCCCTCTAAAAAAACGTAGTGATGGTTGTAGGTTCACCCTCGCATCCTCCTCATCCCGCTTCTTCTCTGCCACTTCCACAACTTCCCAAAGGCCACCTTTCTTGATGACAGTGGAGCGATATGGAAACTCGACTCTGTTGAACTGCGGGTAGGAGTCGTGGAATGTCTTGCTGTTCCTGACCACAAGGTCCCTCATCAGTCCTTGAAAAGCCATAGTGACCACCCTCACGTTCTTGGTGTCCACGTTGAAGACCTTCCTGATTTAAGCCTCAGCAATCAAGGAGTGGTTCCTGAAGTTCAGAACCTTTGTGAACTCCCCAAACTTCAGCTTCACCTCGTCATTCTCAGTCTCCATCTTCCAGCCTTTCTTCAAAAGCTTTCCCAAGGCCAGCAAAGGCTTAGCAACATTTGAAACTGCACGGGTCTCACGAAGGCATATGCAATGGCCTGTCTCATCCTCCAGCAAAACCTCAGCTTGTCGAAGGTCACCACCTTTCATCTTGTTCCCCTGGGCGTCTCTCAGAATGCTCTTGCGCGGCAACGGAGTCCCCAGATCTTTAAAGCAAAGAGGAAGGACTGACATGTCTGCACCGCTATCCAACACCACGTTCACCATGTCAGTTTTCTGAACTCCACGAATGAAAAATTGTTCCATAGGCGGACTCGAACCACCCTTCATGTTATCCTTCTTGCCAAAGTTCTCCACAGGCACGTCCTTGATGTCCATGAAGTTGGTGTTGCAACCGGTCTCACTGTCACCAAACGTGCTCCACTCATCATCTCCATCGCTGTAGGTCATGTCAAAGACCATGTTGGAGTGAACCACACGCACACAGGGCTCGGCAACCTTGTTCTCATCCAAGTTGATGTAGGTTGCCCTTCTCACCGTTGTTGCTGGACACACAACAGGTTGTGGAACTTGGCTACCTCCACTGCTAACTGCAGAAGGCGCCACCGATTGCGTCTCAGCTTGCGACACCTGCCTCAAATTGCTTTGAGGACATTCCCGGCCCCAATGGCCCCTTGCTCCACAAACCTTGCGAGTATCCATTGGCAAAGTCTTTCCTTTGCCCTGTCCACCAGCATTGGACTTTCCATAGTCCTTGCTTTCCCATCATTCTTTGTCTTTCCTTTCCCTTTGGAGTCTTTTCCTCCTTTTCTTTTCCCTTTCTTTCCTTTGCCCTTGTCCTTGCCTTTCACGCGGTCGATCTCCATTGGAACTGCGCCATTGCCGGCATCAGGGCTCTGGGATGTAGTGCTGGTACCCAAAGCCATAGCATGTTTGCACGGTCGAATTGTAGGATCATCTCTCTCAGGGCCTCGTAGCTGGAGTCCTCCATCAAGTGCATGCGCAACTGGCCTGTCACGCAACGAATAAGGATGGCAAACATCATCTCCTCACCAGTGGGCTGCTGGAAGATCTTGTCGTACTCCTTGAACCCATCCTCCAACCTGGTGATCTGAGCCAGCAATGACACCTTCATGTCGAAAGTGCCCCAAGCCATCAAAGCGTTGAGGATCCCCAGACTGCGGTTTCTGCTGCTCGGTTGGCACTGCAGCATCAGCAACCTAAGGGCTTCATACCCGTTTGAATTCACCAACTCCTCTCAGCACTGAAAGCACGCAGAGGAACATCGATCTCTTCTTCTCGGACTCGTCCATCAACCTCGTTTTTGCTGCAGCGTCAGCTTGTTCTGGATGGTCTTGATCTCGGCCTCATAGCTATTGTCCAAAATGCAACGGCATTGATGAACTGTCCACCACCAATCTCTCCACATTGAAACTTCTTGCTCCCTTGACTTCGGTTCAAAGGGTCCAGCCTTTGGCAGAAGCTTGAACCAGTCCGTGTCACAACCAGCTCTGTCCTAGCTGTGCTAGCAGCTGCCTGAGCTGCAGCTTCAGTGGCTTGG
>CAMXCT020003731.1:17500-55788 GCA_947184155.2 Cladocopium goreaui
GCACAGTCGAAACGCATGTCAACATTGCACAAGAGCCCCTTTATACACAAATCTGCAAGTAAAATGCCGCAGACCAGAACCTAGGACCACACTTTGTGCGAGCCTGCGCAGTTGAAATGCATGTCAGCATTTTAGAAGAGCCACTGTATGCGGAAGTTTACAGCAAAAATGCCGCGCCTCAGAATGAGCCCGGAATGCGGACACACATTTGTGCAAGCCTGCGCAGTGGAAACGCATGTCAAGATTTCACAAGAGCCCCTTTATACGGAAATCTACAAGTAAAATGCCGCACCCCAGAATGAGCCCAGAATGAGGACACACATGTTGTGCAAGCCTGTGCAGTGGAAACGCATGTCAAGATTTCACACAAGCCACTTTATACAAAAATCTGCAAGTAAAATGCCGGGGTCCAGAATGAGCCCAGAATGCGGACACACATGTTGTGCAAGCCTGTGCAGTGGAAACGCATGTCAAGATTTCACACAAGCCACTTTATACACAAATCTGCAAGTAAAATGCCGGGGTCCAGAATGAGCCCAGAATGCGGACACACATGTTGTGCAAGCCTGTGCAGTGGAAACGCATGTCAAGATTTCACACAAGCCACTTTATACACAAATCTGCAAGTAAAATGCCGGGGTCCAGAATGAGCCCAGAATGCGGACACACATGTTGTGCAAGCCTGTGCAGTGGAAACGCATGTCAAGATTTCACACAAGCCACTTTATACACAAATCTGCAAGTAAAATGCCGGGGTCCAGAATGAGCCCAGAATGCGGACACACATGTTGTGCAAGCCTGTGCAGTGGAAACGCATGTCAAGATTTCACACAAGCCACTTTATACACAAATCTGCAAGTAAAATACCGGGGTCCAGAGTGAGCACCCTGATCAAGCACCGGCCTTTACGCCTACCGTAAGAACCCCTCAGTGTGGACACACTGTTTGGGGAAAAATCCTGGTGTGACCCCCGTTTGCTGAGAATCGAAGCAAAATTTATCGCTCTGAGGTGCCTAACAAATCGACACATCTCTCGTATTTTAAGAAACCAAAAGATACCAAAAGTAGAATTGACACCGACAGCGACTGTCTCCGAGTCTCGCCTCTGTCTGTGAGATCTTTGCCATTTGTGCCATCTGTCTGTTCGAAGTGCCTTTTCAAGATGAAGAAACGGCATTTTGTCCCGTTGAACGGAAAGGCTGAAAAGGAAAAGGTGGCGAGCCCGTGCGAAACAGCAAAGAATCCGTGGCAAAGAAAGGGCCTGACAAAGAACCACACTCAATTTGATGTATGCCACATATGCAAAGCGATTAATTATACGCGGGAGACAGCGGATGAGGGATGGACGAGTGTGTCACACCATGTTTGTTCAATGCTTCAATGCCTCTATTCCAAATCAATTTCCATAAGCTTTCCACGTTTGCAGTTCGATGGCAATCTCCAAGATTTGAGGTGACTTGAGATATCCATTTGAGCCCAAGCAACTCGGGAACTCCAATGTCTCCAATCTTTCTGCAGAAAGTGCTGCCCTGCCAGAGACCAAGGAGGTACCTCGACTACATGAAAACACATGAAGACATTAGTGTTCTCAGATGTTCTCAGAACATGTGGACAGAAATGGACAGAATGCAAATGCTGACAGGGCTGACAGGGGTCAATTCTGGGAGTCGCCTTGAATTTAAAGGGCAAGTTCAGAGGGAGATGTGCTTCGAATATTGACTCGTACCGTACCAAGAATGACAACGCCTGGAACAGAAATTTGACCATAATTTTACATGTAGAAAATTCCATCACTTCGAATTATTTTCCTGAAAAAGTAGAATGACTTGGCTGCAAGTCACGCAATGCTGACGGCTGTCAGAAGCCCAAAGCATCGCCCTGAGCACGAGAGTCTGCAGACAGCGTTACTTCAGGCCAGGGGGACGGGACAAAAACATACAAGAACTAGTTAACTAATGTTAACTAGCTTGAGAACTGCTTGGGTATCTGAGGGAAGGCAGCTGAAATGGACAAAAGGAAGCTCGTTGGGATGGTTTTGTATGCAGCTCGCAGAGCCGTAGATTGGCATAAGGATGTACACTGATGTACGCATGCTATCTGCATCGCTGCAGACTGGACATGGCACCAAGTGTCTCTCCAGCCAAATGGTGGAAGAATTTCTGGCTGAAACATCCCACGGCTTTTAAACACGAGTATCCACACCCTGACCAATGGGTAGAGCTATTTTTCAGTGTTGCATTTTTCCATGTGGCGAGAGAGCATCAAATAATCTAGAAACGAAGGTTGTGTTTCACTGCCAGGAGCTCATGCTCATTAAGTGCCGCCCATTGCCCCAAGAATGTTCCAAGAGAGTATGCCAGTGTTGCTATAATCAACTCCTTGCACCACTTGCAAGGCGCCCCTGGTAATACCCCAATATCAAATCCAGCAAAGCACAAGCTAGGCATCTGAATAACCCAAGAGGTAGTATGGGTAGCATCATCATTTCAGTGTAGCGGGCAAAAACTGGCAAGTCAGGAAAGGATCTTGGGAAAATCGAATTGAACCTCCAACTGACGGGGTGGGAATATGGTACAGGTTGGTACAGTATGACTGTGAAGACACCAAAACCTTGCTCAAGCAAGAGCAACTACAGCTAGCAGAAGCTGGCTTTCGGGACAAGACACACAGGTCACAGGACAACGAGCTGCTACAGCAGAAGAAGAACAACAACCCCACCAGCTCCAGAGCACAACTTAAAGCGTTCCTCACATTGTGGAAAAGTTGGGTTCCATGGATCATCAGTACAACCCCTTCAACTACAAAACAATGAGAAACCTGCTGGAATGTGTAGAGAATGTGTAGAGAAGCAAGTGGTCGGAAGACACAAGCCCGACACAAGCCCTGCGGTTGGAATAGCTCTTGCGACGGCTCTGCGGAAGGACCAGCTCTTCTGGCCCAAGTGGCCCTTTCAGTGTTGGGACATGGGACGGGACATTGGACGGGACATGGGACGGGACATGGGACCAGTGTTGGGCAAGTCTCATCGAACGAGAAAGGCAACGCAGCAACGCATGCCCTAACCATTGTGAGCAAGTGCGCTCAAACATCGCATTGGGAGTGATATTCTTCTAGGTTTCTCACATCTCATTCAATCTTACATTCTAAACATTTCTATACATAAAAATGAATCTATATAAATCCTCTACATAGACTCTACATACTTTTAATCCTTCAGTCATCATTCCAGGCTGAACGTTGAGCCGCTCTGTCGCCTGCCTCGGCCGGAGCTGCACGATCTGCACGATCTGCACAATCTGCACATCGCTCATGGGGCTCATGGGGCTCATGGCACTCGTTGTCAGCTGACTGTCTGATCTTGCTGCGCTTGCTGCGCTTGCTGCGCTTGCACTTGCCCCCTGGTCTCGCCCGGTACCCAAGTGTTGCCTTTGAGCTTAGAGTTGTTCGGCCGTCAAACAAACTCACGCCGTGGCTTTGCTATGTTGGGATGGCGCGTCTACATTCATTGCATCCACATATTATATACTGTAATATATGGGATCGTACGCTGTGTTGAACATTTCTGCTAAAAATCAATATCGAGGGCTTTGGTTGTGACTCATATGATTCTAAAGGTGGCCTCGGATAGAGTAAATCCACAATTACTGAGTGCAGGGTGTAGCAAGCTGGCAGCAACTGTGCTCAACGGTACTTCGTGCATCAACAAAAAGCGAACCTTTCTGCATCGCGAGTTGGAACAAGTTGAAGCAAAGAAATGCAAAGAACCTTGTCAGAGCCTTGTCAGAGCCCTGTTAGAGCCTTGTCATGGCTTGTCCTCAACATGTCTTACTGCCATCTGCCATTCCGACATTTCAAGTACTACCTGCTACCATCTGTTACCACAGCTGTGGTAATAGCCTCTGTCTTCTGCGGGCTGGTATTAGGATGTATTAGGTATACAAATTGGCACCGGCATCTGTCAGCCCCCTGAAATTCTCTGCATTTTTGTGACGGGCACAAAGGTGACTCTAAGCGTCGCATGGTGAAATTATGTGAAATTGACGCAGCCCGCTTTGGGGTGCGTTGTGCAGCATGCCGCATGGCCACGTGTCGTGTGACTTGTCACAACGATTTCACAGGTAACTGTCAAACCCCTTTTTTTGTGGCTGTGAATCTGCGCACGGCGCACACAGCCTACTAAATAGTCCAAAAATCACTTAACCAGTCTTAAGCCATGTAAATTTGTTCTGCAAAATCATCTGATGAAATAACATGAAATAACTCTTGCAGTATCATATTTGAGAAACTCAGTGCCCAGTCAAGCTGAGGTCTCACTTTTGTGTCCAGGCAAGTCATGCCGGTCATGCCTGTCGCTTGCCGTGCACCCATTCTCCACCTTTCTTCTCGCCTCTTTGGTTTGTAAAAACGCCTTCACCATGCCTTGGTGCGCAGAATGCGCAGAGTGCGAATGTCAATTATGTCAATGTCTTTGAATGTCTTTGAATGTCTTTGAATGTCTTTGCCTTGTTGAAGAGTGAAGAGTAGTGAAGGGCTGAACTTTACATGCACTGTTTTGGACTCATTTTGAACTCGTTGAATCTACATCGTCACACGGGTCACTTCATCTTTCTCATTGAAAATTCCGTTCTTGAACACCATTGAACACCTAGAACATGAGAGACCGTCAATGTGCATTGTAACATTGTACCGATTATCGATTCACTAAAAATGTCAATGCCTCTGTTTCCTTTGTGTGTGACAAAGGCACAACTCGTCTTGCTTCAGGTGTAGCTGGTGAACGGGGGGTTGTTGTCAATGGGCTTCTGTTGAAAAACACAGCCATAAACGTTCAAGTCACACCTTAGGGAATAGGCAACCAAGACATACCGCTCGACATACCGCTCGACATAGTCCGAATCAAGGGACTGTTTTCCTTCTGACCATTGCCCCTGGTACGAACGACCATCTGGCCAGCTGAAGGTGCCATGACCTTCCTTGGAGTCGTTGACATAACCTGCAGAATGTGCCGCAGAACATTGGTCACCGGATTTCACGAGAACTGGACATCAGTTGCTCAGTTTGACATGACACCTTACAAGATCTTACAAGATCTTACAAGTCTAAGTTTCTATTGTGCACAAGGAACCACCCTCGTAGACGCGGCCATCTGCCCATCTGAACTTGCCATGGCCATGCATACGATTCCTGACTGATCAAAATGATCAGATGGTATGTGCCAAATAGAAAATTCCGACGTGCAAAAGCATTGGGAAAGTGGAAGAAAGCCGCTGGAACTGTTTTGTGCTGCAACTTGTCCACGGTCCTGTCCCATTGACCTTCGTAGACGCGACCATCCTCCCAACTATACTTTCCTGATCCATGTATGTCCTCAGCTATGACAACGCAGGACTTTCAGAAAGGCAGATGTGAAAACATTGAAAAACAACAATCAAACAACGATCAAACAACGATCAAACATGAGCAAAGGCGGTAAAGGAACCATCAACTCACTGCAGGCAAGATACGTTCTCGAAAAATTGTCCTACGCCATGCTAACTTCACAAGAATTATGTGGTTGGAGGGGTTGACAACAGTCATAACAGACATAGCAACAATAACAACAATAACGGGGCAACAAACTGTGACTCTTGCGCCCAAGAATTCAAGCTGGAAAGGATATGAAAGGATAAACATGGATAAACAATGTCACAAGTTTTTCCGTGGCTCGGCTCGCTCAGCGACTTGTCCTGAATAGCTGGACCCATCTGCCCAAGTGAAATCTCCGCGGCCCGACCTCGAAAAGCAGAATTTCTGCGCAGAGCTGCACAGCTGCACTTTTCTCTTGTTTTGCTCCAGATGTGTCGATCTTTCGTAACGATCTCACATTCTCACATTGCCACCCGAGTGACTTCAGACCATGTTCGTATTCGCCAACCTCGACGCGCAAGATTCTGGCAAACAAAAGCAAACTGGCAAACTCAAAAAACAATGCCGATTGCAACATGACTGCAACAAAGTGTGAAGGAACAAATTTCTGGTTCTGCCGGTTCTGCATGGTTTTGCTGCATGTTTTGCAACATAAGGCCACACACAATTGTTGAATCAGATCCCAAGACCATTGTAAAAAATGGTAACAGCAGCGCAAAAAAATAACACCTCGAGACTCGAGAATGTTGACTCGAGAATGTTCACTTTGTGCAGCCCTGTCTTCTAGGTTTCAAGTTGACAATTGAGAAGAGACAGCAGAATCAAATGGCAGCGCATGAAAATGTGTACCATGTTTGCGATCTTGCGAAAGTCTGTAGCATAGCTCCGCCAAATCAGGGAAATTGTTTCAGGACAATTGTTTGTATTGAGAACCAGCCCAAACAAAATCCATGTTGCTTCTCTACGATATGTTTCTCAGATTTTCTAAGTACAACTTCTCACTGCAATTGGAAATCCATCGAAATCCACAGGAGGCTCCGGAGCCGTGCACTGTGAGCATCTGTCAACATTCTGTCAACATCTGTGAACTGTGGCTCCAAACGTATCTGGCTCCGTCCGGCCAAGTCTCTTCACCAAAACCGTGCTGCTTGTCGTCCTCGCGGCATCGCCACAGATCCAAAGCTTTGCAAAAACAAACAAATCAAAATAATCAAACAATAAAAAAAACAATAAACTCAATAAACAACATCCCAAGTCCGTGTAAAAGTGTCAACAAACTTCGATCCAGCTCGATCCATATTGATCCATTTTGTACCTTTCCGACTCCAATTACTGTCGATCAGAGACGATCAGACATGATTAGAGATGATCGGAGAATGTCCTGCCACTCACCACTGAACTTTGATCCACTTGCATGAGTGTAGGTGCCTCTGCAATTGGCCAATAGTTTCCAGTTCACAATCAGGCAAAGTGCAACATTCCAAATTTCAAGCCATGTAAAACTTGAACATATTTAAGAGCCACCATTGAAAGCTGAAGGAGAAGTGACCTACTGCTATCTTGTTGTTTTTCCAAGCTTCATCCTTTGACATGTGACAACATTGTGCCTTTCCATGACCTTATTTTTGGACTGCGTGAGTTTGTCCCGTCCCAGCCTTTGCCGTGAGCTTTGTCGTTTAACCAGTTTCCTTCGTAGATGTCTCCATCGGTGTGTTCGAAACGACCAAAGCCATGAGCTTTGTCATTCTCCCACTGACCTCTCCAAACAGAACGGCAGAAACGGCAAAAATCAAAAAAAAAAATGAAGCTTCCCAGAAATCCGCAAAGTTTCCCAAGTTTCCCAACAAGTTGAGACGTCGTAAGGTGCGAAACAAATGTGCAACATGGTTCAACATGTCTGCACATTTCTTGCAAACTTCAAGGACTGTCCACAAAATCCACAAAATATGCATCGAACAAAACACCATATCGAGATATATCGAGCATGTGCTCAGCTCAGGCCTTCATATCGAGCACCATCGGGCCACACCTGACACTGCGTTTCACAAAGGGATCACTGAAAAAAAACATGAGAAATTTATGGAGCATGCGAATATGCAGAGAATACCAAACATGACCTACACTGCACCTCAAGTGACTCAAGTGTTGCCATGGTGCTTGACTTTGAACTCATCGGAATGCTCATGAGAAAGAACAATGCAAGAACAATGCAAGCAAAGGAGGACCACGAAGAAGATTCACAAAATTAATTCTTGGCTCAAATGGCATTGAATGGAAAAAATTGAAGCCGGAGAATTGTTGAACTGCCACGATTTTTGAAGAGGCTTGAGTTGGTTCATTCAAATGATTTTTTTAAGCATCAGTGCGGATATTCGAAAAACATCGAAATTTGCTCATGATGACTGGGATCCGATGAATTCCGATGATATCCGATCCGAAAGCAGCTAGAGTCGCAACTGTCGCAGGGCTCAGGTGGCCTGTAAGCCATGACCATGTCGATGGGGACCAAGCCACTCTCCAGTGAAGGTGGACCCGTTCGGATACCTGGCAAGGACCGCAAGGACCGCAAGGACCGCAAGGACCGCAAGGACCATGACACATCATCCATCATCATCCGCCAGAGCGTGCCAGAGAATATCAGAATTCGAAGAAAATACACAACAAGTTACAACAATTCTAGCAACTCTATGCAGCTCTATGCAATTTTAAAAATTCAAGGTGACAGCAAGATGTTACTTAGATCGTGCAACGCGCAAAAGTCACCAATCTCCATCAAACACCAGGGCCGAGAAGGCCGAGAAGGCCAAGAGGGCACGTGTGCAAAGGTCTGGATTCTTGTCCAAAAGGGGCCTCCTGCATCACAGCAAAACTCTGCCACCGTACTTGTTCGGCTCTGTTGGCCACAAAGCCCACTCAATCCCACTCGCCCCACCTTTCTTGGAGGAAGCGTAGCATCTACAACTTCGGCCTTGGGATAGATTCGAAGCCTTGGTGGGACCTTTTTAGCGAACCTCCCAGTGTAACGAAACAAATTCAAGAACATAACAAATAACGAAACAAATAACAGTCGCACAATTCAAAGTCAAATACCAAAATTGTCTGCACACATTTTGGGTGTGGACGTGATTGCAATACTTCGGAAATTCTAACGGCAAAACGACAAACATTCACCATATATGTTTTTGCAGCGCAATCACATTTCTTTGTCGGATAGTCCGGCCTGGTTGTCAGCATTTGCCTGACCTCACATCAGTTCATAGATTCGCTCGGTGCGCATTCAGTGAAATTCCGACAACATTTTCAATACCTCCAATGCACAATTCCGATTGTTTTAAACCGAACATTACTTGCTGCAAACCACCCCTTACTTGGCAACACAAATGGGTGAAAACATAATCTTCATGGGCAAAAAACAAATCTTGGGAACTCCGATCCTGTCAGTTTTGCGCAATGTTTCTCAAAATTGAACGCCTTGGATTTATGGTTTTCCCGAACCTACAATAATGAAATCCAAGGCACAGCAGTTAAACATCGTGAAGAACCTTCAAACAGGGCCATACAACACACATGTTGAAACAACAAACAAAACCTCAAAGTACATCGTCCAATTTGTTAGCGGCTGTTAGCGCCCGCTCCAAAACAACAGATCGCAAACTGCAACAAAAAATGAAACCACGTTTCGCAACAAACGGACTGAGGTTGAAACTGTTGCGTGGGAAACCACGCTAAACCAATGCAAAATGCTAGCCAAACGTGCCAGAAAACAATTTGGAGACACCTAAATGTTTCTATGTTTTACATGCGCTTCCATGTTCAATCAAGTCTTGTCAAAAGGAATATCATGAATTCGCACGCATCTTTTGAAATCATTGCAAGCACCGACATTTCAACACTTCATCAGTCCGTGGGCCCTTCAATTTGGAAGAAATGATGCTGTTTGTATCGTTCTACTCCTTTACCATGGCTAACTGTAACCAAGGTGTTTTGGTTGCAAGTTGCATCCAGAAATAAATTCAAATTATTCCATGGTGGGACAACGCAACTGTTACTTTTTCCATGTCATGGCTACAACACGTACAGGCTGCCCCAATTTTCCCAATTGGAAGAAATTTGATGTGTTGCAATTGCACATCTGCATTCCTTTAACATCTCGCCTTTCCTCGATTGGTTTATCTCGGAAATAATGTCCAGGGAATTTAGTTCCACAACATGTCAAGCCATCCGTGACAAAACACGCAAAAAAAAACAACATGCGCCCATCCATGTAGTTTGTATCAAACTTAAATTTCATGTCAATCTGTTTCTTTTGCTTGAGATACAAGCGCCTCACGATAAGAACTGATGCTACCTGATCAAATCCTATGTGATATGGGATGCACCACATGCAACTGCTAATGTACAACAGGCGTCAATATGTTGCACCCCGCCTTGATGACTGTGACAACAAGGCATCAAATTGCTACTGAGATCCTTGCATCCTAGCACATTGCAAAAAACGTACTTGTGGCCAAAAGGTAACGCCGCTGGGACAGGCATTGCCGTGCCACCACTTGCATATGTCCTTTAAGGACTACCTTTGGCTTCACACTACCTTTGGAATGAATTCGTAGATGGACCCCACTTCACGGTTCAGGCTCGGAACTGCTGGTGCTGCTCTGACCGTGGTGGTACGCCATCCACTCCTCAGGATCACTCACCTCACACATTTCGCTGGCCATGTAACGTCGGCCACGCTCTGATTGAGTCTCCATTTCGACATCTGAGTCAGTTTGCATTTCTTGTTCTTCAGCTGCTTCTTCTCCAGTCGATGCCAACATGTTGATCATGGCATCTGCAACTGCATTCACGTGTGAGCTTGCAGCTGGAGTGCTGCTTGAAGTTGCTCCCAAAGTTTCGACCAATTGGGCTCCAATGTTCACAGCTCTCTGAGCATCATCCAAAACTGCACACATGTCAACTGCAGAAAAGCCATTGTTTGGTGACTCCTCGTCGGATGAGATGTCACTCATTGTACGAGTCATTTCGCTCGCTGCAAATCGAAGCTCTTCATTGTCGCTTCGATATTCTCTCATCACAACACGCAAAACACCAAGCCTTTCGGCATACAGAGTCCTTCGTGCATCAGTTGTTGCAGCTTCGTGGCGATGCATGCATCTTTCATACATCCAAGTCAACATTGCCTCTGGGGGCCATGCATCTCCTGGAAGTGGAAGGTCCCTTGCACTTTCAAATCTCGGCATGCTTGAAGAGTCTCGTCCTCCAGCATCTAGCATAGGCTCGTTCGAGCCAGTTGCACCGGTGTTGGCACGGTCATTGCTGCTCCCAAGCATGGACGGGACTGGAATTGTGGGCTCTGCTGGGCTGTCATATGTATCGTGCAAACCAGGGTCAGCACTTCCACTTGAACCACTTGCCAACGGGATGATCTCCTCAGGCTCGTGCTCTGTCGCACTTGTTGCAAACCAACCAAACCATGAAAACACCAATGGCAGCATCATGAAAGTGCCAAGAAGACAAGTGAAGACAAAAAGTCCTTGATCACCTGAAGTTGAATCTGATCCATCACAACCCTGGAAATTCAGTAGGCTCAAGGCGCAAAGAAGAGCGCGCACATTGTAGCGCTTGATGAAGACCTTCCCAGGATCATCACTGCCTTCAAGTGCTCCGGTGTTTCGATTGTAAAGCCCTAACACGGCCATAGGTGATTTCAATCTTGGTGCAGAAAGTCACTTTGTCCCGATATCTGCCGGGTTGATGTTTCCACTCACGCTGCAAAGTCTGATGGTGCCAGCTGAAATCAATGACTGCAGCCATAGGATCCTGCAGCTCAAATGTCTCAGACGGCCCACTCATTGACGATGGAGTATGCCCTTTGCGCCGCTGCTGTCAGTGTATGCAACAATGATTGTACGACGACCAGTCAACCAAGCAAGCATTCTTGAAAGGAGAATTGCATCTGAACATCCACCGCTACTTGCATAGACCTCTGCTTCAGCTGAGCTCAAACTGATAATTTTCTGAGTCCTTGAAGCTGAAAACAACATGCAACCTCCATAGAACATCACGCAGCATGAAACGCTCCTGCGCGACTGTCTGTCGCTTGCCCAGTCGCTGTCAGTAAACACCTCCAGCACATTGTCACTTTGATTGATGTCAGGGTATCCATGATAGATTCCACTGTTGCGGCCGCACCACTTCAATGACACTGAGATTTCACTGTGGCTCGCAAGGTACGCAACCAAATGTCTCAAAACTGTCAAGCTTTTCTGAGTCGGCTTTGAACTGTATGTTGACAAATGACGAATGACGTATTGACAATGTGGAACATCATTGGCCAGATACATCAGGATACCAACGCACGGTCTGAAAGTTGTTGCAACATCATCAGCCAAATTCTCTGTTGTATCTTCACGATCGATGTCTGAATGTGCAGGCGTCTTTTTGTTTTGGTTCTTGGGGTTCATCCCAAGCAGTGAGCACAATTGGTTGATGTGTTGATCCAGTGAGTCTGATTTGTCATGCGGCCATCATGGTGAAGGACATGTAAACGTTACAAAAACGTAATCTCGTCACCAGGCTTTTCCATGACCTGCATTGAGATGTCGTAGGCCTTGCGAAGCTCTGCTGCAAACTTTCCAAGGACAAAACTCTTACGCCCTGCAACAAGCAAATCATCCACATGAATCATAACAATGCAGCGGTTGTCTTTGGATTTCAAGACGCAAGGATAAGGAGCATGATCTTCAAGGTCAAGGGTCGTCTTCAAGTAGTTTGTGATGGCTTTGTACCACAACCAGCTGCCATCACGTTGTCCAGGCAAAACTCGACCCAATGCAAAGCTCCTCACATTTCCACCAGCGTCAGTTGTGTGAACCAGCGTTGGGCACTCTTGTTTCACTGTAAGAAATGCATCTCTGACATCCAAGCTGGCCACGCATTTCCAAATGGTGGGCAAGATGCGACTGATGATTGATCCACTGGCTGGCGAAAACAAACTTTCTCGCTCAGGCTCCAACCAAGCAAACTCCCTGGCCACAACCCTCGAACGCCTCAACCAAATTGGATTGCCCTTGTCATCATGTTTTTCGCGCCAAGTTCGCACGATTCTCGTGTTCAGCACTTTGAAATTGCTTGGCACGGACTCAGGGCTTTGCAGCATATGAAGCTTCTGCAAACGCTGTAACTCCAATTGGTCTGCAAGAGGGTCAAGGCGCATCATCTCATCAGCTGACAAGCTGGGCTCCTTCAAGCTGAAAGGAAATGTCAGCTGTTGCAAAATGCGGGCCATCTCAACATCCTGGATCTCACTTGATTCACCTTCAGCCAGAAATTCATCATCGTAGAATTCAAACTCGTACTGCTCCAACCTGTCAAGGTTAGCATCTTCAAAGTTGAATTGAACTGCAGCATCTTCATGTTCGTAAAGCTCCAGGTCTGTGCTTGTGACCTGCATCATCTGTTGCTTTGGTGATTCTGCCAGTTTGGGAGCTTTTGGAGAACGCTCCTCAACAGAGTCCATGGCATCGTCCATTGGCGGTGTAACTGGCTGTTCTTCACCAATGCGAGCTTTCTTTGCATCTGCAAGTTCGCTTGCATCACCTTGATCAGGCCTTTTGTAGCTTTCAGAGGTTGAAGCATCAGCTGAATCACCAGCTTGAGCTGGAGGCAAAACTGACTCCTGCCCCGCCTGAGAAGCAGGCTCTTGTTCCAAATCCTCGTTTGGGTTGTCAGCCGCATACTTCCTGACCTGGATGGCCTCAACATCGATCATTGGCATTCCAAGAGCTAAAGGTGGAGAAAGATGTCTGTTTTACATCATTCCGTGGCCAAGCGCTGCATATTCATATTCCCACAGGCTCGTGGTCACATCACCAAGGTCCTCAAGGACGAAAGCAGTTGGCAACCTTCGCACACTGCGGGTCACAAAAATGCCTTCTTTGTAACCAATGATGTGGGTGTCATTGGTCAATGCTTTGCCCAGCCAGATGCCTTTGCACCACCTTGGAGCTCCTTTTCGATCAGGTTTGATATACCCTAACACACTCTCGCCAAACACGCAAAGCGTGCCAGTGTACGGCCTGAAGTTTTTTCAAAAGCTGTTGTACCCTGTTTGACAATGAATCTGTTACTCAACCAAGCAGCATGCAGAAGAGCCCAATTGTAAACCGGATGTAGAAAAAGCGCCGTGCACAGATCTGCGGTCAGATCCAACGCTTCATCCAAAATTCCTACAGAACTACGCAGGCGGACGCGTACGTCAACCACGCACACCAAACACAAGCGCAGCGCGTAAATCCCTAACCTAATTAAACTAAAGCAATACCGTGTCAAAAGGATTGTTTCACCCTCGACTCCCACATGCTGACGTCAAGCTCCTTCTTTTCGCTCCAGACGCAACACGATCAGTCACGGGGAAACACAAACACAACAAACAAACAAAACAGAAACAAACCAAAGGAAAAGAGAAGAACAAGATGTTCCCTGTGTCGGTCTGTCTTATGTCAAGTTATGTGACACAGCAGCTCTTGTTCATTAAATGAACTTCTGACACCAGTCCTTCGAGCCGATGTCTCAACTGGTAAACTCGATTTCAGGTTTCCAGTTAACAAACCTCAAGTTCTTCAAATAAAGGTTTGTTGAAACTATTCCAGCTGCTAGAAGTCTACAAAACTCAATTTCACTAGATGAATTCAAAATCATCGAAACACTTCCAAAAGTTCTCAAATCAAACTGGTTCTCATCCAAACGTGAATAACCAGCTCACTAGTCATAAGCTGACTAACTTCTCAAGAACGAAGTGATTCACACAAGGTATCTGTACAACCTTCTTCTGAATACAAAACATAGTCAGAACACAAAGTTCTTTCTCCAAATCAGTTTTCCTCATAGAGATAGTATCTCACAGCTTCCAACCTCAATGTAGAATAGAATGTTCTGTTCAACATTGTCAATGTAGGTCAGCCAAATACAGTTGTATCGCTGAAGTCTTTCGACCACTGTAATAGCCAATCCACAATGTAGACCAAAGTCGTCTCAAAACAATGTCGTCCTCATAGAGATAACCAAAGTCTTCTCAGGAACGATAAAATGCACACCATAAGATCAAATGTACGATCCATAGGTCAAGATGACGATGATGTAGGTATTGTCCTCACAATACCGAAACATCTCATCACAAAACTCTCAGACAAATAAGATGCCCAAATATGGCCATTGTCTTCACAATGCCAATGCCTCTCAAAGTCCAAGTCTCAAAGTATAGTAGGTTCTCTCCATCAGATATTTCCAGCTAGCTTAAACTCTTCTCCAAGAGTTTCTAGCTGTGTTCTCATCACTTGGAGAGAATGAACTCCACAATGTTCAGTGTCCAGGAATGTCCTGGACACAAAAAGTAGTCTCAATGTCAAACCAATGTAGGTATCTTCAGTTCAAGCAATAAGCTGTACCAGACTCAAGTCGAATCCAGAATAAGATGTAGAACTGATCAATATACCACAATCACTGGTCAACACTGATCAATGACATCATCCTGATGTCAGAAATGATAAGTCCGAAGACCAATAGAATATTGTGATACAGGATGGTCACATACAAGATTCCTTCCGCAATAAGTAGAGTGTTCTCTACCAAACTTCCATGACGCGATGAACTCTTGTAGTAGCCTTCCACGTATCTTCTGTGCATAACTATACAACCATGATGAATGACATGTCGCTTCACCCTTACCCAAAGGGTGCTCCCATAGGGTGTCAAATTTCCATACCCCCTTTCGACATGACATCTCATCCACTCACATCCAGGTACGGATACCCATCGAATATCCGCAGAAAAATGTTCACTTTCCAGATCATATCCCTGATCAAAAGATATCCAAAGAAGCATACGTCTTCCGAAACACAAAGTAGATGATAGAGCATCATCCAAAACTCATCTCGTTCAACTCATGCATAATGTCGTAACTTCCAAATTCAAAATCTTCTCTGTTGCGAAAACCAGATATAAGAATACCAGACTCAGTCCAAAGACTCCTAAAGTCTTTCCAGTACTAAGCTCGTCTTCCAAAATCCAGTTCCTCGGATAAACCATGGCGTCAATAACGATGTACCTACAGTGCTGTTGTTCTCCTACAACGAACGAAACAACAACAACAACAACAACAACAACAACAACAAAACAAAAACAAACACACACACACACACGAGACCCAAGACGAAACCTAACGTCGCACGATCGGAGTCAACGCGAAAACAAAGGCCAACTGTTTCAGCTAATCCGCATCTTCGTGTAGAAGGTAGGCGTATGAAAAGAAAACGTAAGTGAAATAATATCACTCATGCAACTCATCTCAAATTCAAAGCAAGTGAAGTACAGTTCACAGTCGCTGCACAACAAATTCAAAATGTTCTGAATGAAAATCTCTCACAGTCAGGGTCGGAACTAGCTAAGATTGGCACGGAATGAGGAAGCGGTGAGGGGCATTTTGACAAAACATCTCTCACAGCTTCATCATCGCATAGGTCGCCGTCCCCCTTTCAACGTCTGATCCATCCTAAAGATCTCGGAGGTGTGGTATGTCTTGTTCGATTCTATATCATGACATGAGGGTGCAATATGTCTGCAATCATGGCATCAGATTCCCTCGGAAGATTTTTCCCATTACTTAAACTCAGATTCCGTCCGAGTTTCTTCCCAGGTTCTCATCATGTGCCATGACAACACAATTATACCGAATGTTTGTAAAAACACTCACAACATCAAGTTCCATATTTCAAGAAGCAAAACTCAAGACATGCACACAAAAACTCAAGCATGAGAAATACCGCAATCAAGCCAAACAAGAACAACTTCAATTTTTCTTCATGATGTCTCCTTCAGATCTGTCAGCAACTCCAAGTTCTGAATGCCTTCATGAACGTTGCTCTCGCCATCGTCATTGAGAGACATATGACAACAAAACGAACTTCAAACAACTAACAAAACCAATATGCAGACAAAAATTGTGTCTACTGCGTCAATCAGCGCAGTCTCGCCCCCTTTTAAACTCAAGCTTGGTACCGGTGCTCAGCCATATCGTCCTTTCTGAAAAACAACAAAGTGAACCTCGAGTTGACAAAATCAACTATTCTCTTGTCGTTACACCAGGCGAATTCCGGTGCCTTTGGCACTCTGCTCAGGTATAGATATCAGGGGTATACCCTACGGTATTCCCGTGTCCCCTGTATCTGCATATACCCTAGAGGGGAGAACGCTGCCGTCCCCGTCAAAGGATCGTGGGTGAAACACATCTAACACGCCCCGTGACCTCCTCGATCACCTGACAAGGTGGGGATTTAATGTCTTTCACCTCAAGACCCAGGGGATAGCTCATTGGTACTTCTCCCATCCTCGCCGGGCTGTATCCTGCAAACTTCACCGTCGGCAACGTCGGCGGTGGTGGGGTCACAGGTCTTGGTGGCACTGCCGGTGGAGGCGGGAGATGTCCAGAGCTCAAACTCGCGCCAGGTGCCGGCGTCATAGGTGCCAATGGTGGACTGCTCTGTGACATGCCAGGATGTCCCATGGGTGGCTGCGGAGGATCATATGCTGGAGCTGCCTCTGGCGGCGGTGTCCCCTTTTCAATCCTCTCAGCAACCAACTTCATATTTTCTTGTAGCTTGTCCATCGATTCGAAAAGCTGGGTCATCACATCCTGCAAGGATTGGTCGCGTTCCATGCGGCCTTTCTTGTTATCCTTGAGCACGTGTGCCATAGAGACGTCCAGCGCCCACTCCAGGTGCTTTTTCAATTTGTTATATTCACCCACGACCGCACCCACGCCGCTGGTGTTGTGGTTCACACCAGCAGCCAATGATTCTGATGCCCGTGCCATGTCGTTGACTGCCGCTCCCACGGCCTCTAGGCTTCGGCAAAGGTCCTGCTGAAGAGTATGTGTACTCTTGATGAGGGTCTCAATCTTGTCCGTCGAACCCTTCAGTGCAGCGACCATCGAAGTGATTCCCACGGCCAAGCCCGTGGTAGAGCTCAACAGGTCTGTGGCATCACCGTGATCAAGTGGCTCATGCATTCTCAACCTTGGAGATCTCGATCTATCATCATCTCTTCCAGCATCTCCTTCCTCTTTGTCTTCCTTGTCTTCTCCAGGCACATGAGCAATGTTCTGCTCTCCCTCTTTCTCTGATTCCGTCTCAGCAGCTCCTGTCTGTGCCGTCAGCGCTGGATTCTCAGACACGGGAAATTCTCCCTCTGCCGCTGGAACTGCCGGGACTGCTGGAGCTGGCACGTTCGCTGCCATGAATCGTTCGAGTCTCCTAGACAAGGCCTGATGCACTCGCTGGGATAAGCCGGGGCCCAAATACAGCTTGGGCATAATCTGCAATTCAACTTGACTATCCATCTACTGACCATGCAGATTACCGCTCAGCCCTTTCATGCCATGCCAGGCACAAACTCTCTATTATTCATCCTAAGGTGCGTGACGCACACCTTAACAGATGGATCACACTCCCGACAAAGATCACACTCAATACTACCCCAAGATGCGTGCCGCACATCTTGACAGGTAATATGTGATCGACCAAACTTCAATGTCTCAGACAAAACAAAAATAGTGCAAACTTGTGGCAAACCGCAAACTCAATCCAAATCCAACTGCCAATGCATGCACAACCCTTCACAAAACTGCAAAACAGATCACAGTGGTTCCCACGCGTATGAAACCCATAGACATATAATGCAGCAAAAATGAAAACTCATGCAAAACTCATGACAGCTGACAGAAAACTACTCAAACTGAGTTCCACAAGTCCAAGTTCCGTCCAGTCCGAAATCGTCCAAAACTTTGAAATTCCAAGACATCCCAAAAATTGTCATTTCACTCCAATCTCAGCTTGACAGCTATTTCACCACAGCTTTTGCATTTCCCCTCGCAGCTATCGTCGGCTTCCAAGCCTAGCACTACCGCCCGGCCTGGAACCATTGCAAAAACCTATACATTGGGAGGAAATTTCCTCTCCACTCAGACGATCCTGTGAGCGTCAGCGGCAAACTTGTACAATAAGTTGCCATTCTGGTCAAACTCCATAGCCTTCATCGTGCCCTGCCAACGGTATTCGTTGGGCTTATATTTCAGAAGGATCCCCGCCTCGGCCTTTTGGAGATAGCCAATGGCGGTCAGTTCGACCTCAACAAGGACATAATCCTTGGCACAGGACTCACCCTTGGGACCTTCCGGTGTCCAATCATTGAAGTACTGCGCACGCTCAACGGCAGCAATCGGGTCTTTTCGTAGTCCGAACCTTTTGGAATATTCGTCAGGCTGAATCTCCTTGCCATTGTTCAAGTCCTCAAACTGCTTAGGAGTCAGAGCCAACCAAAGACGAATGGATTCCATTGCCATTGATGCCAAAGGATCTCAAAGCGATCGTGAGGGCAGCTGAAATGCAAAAACACTGAGCCAAAGTTGTCTTATAGTAAAACAGCAAAAGGTAGAATGAAACCTCTACAAACATGAAAAGTCCAGACAAAATGTCACGTCAAGTCCAGCATAATAGACAGCTCCATACTTCGTCTCTCACTTAGACAGCATGTCGAGCCACAAACTGACATCACATTTACATTCATTTCAGTCAGTCTCACGTTTTGGAACCTATGCAAGTCGTAATCGCCCCTGCCGTCCAGTTCCCTTTGTCTCTTTCTCTATTACTTAATCTGTTCTCTGAGCCTATGCACGTCTGCACTCTAGCTCATGTGTGAACCTTGCAACGTCTTGCAATCTGGTCCACGTTTTGACTTTCTACAACCTTTCTTTCCTTTTCGGAACCTATGCAAGTCGTAATCGCCCCTGCCGTCCAGTTCCCTATGGACCTATGCAGCGCCTCTGCCATCCAGCCCATTTCTTTTCTTTTTGTTGTAAGTCAAAACTCTTCAATTCAAAGAAAAATTGCAAATCTCAAATCCCAGATTCCCTCTCTTGCTTTTCACTCTGAGCAACACGCAAACGCACAAACTACACTACCGCTCTACTTCCCTCTCAGGATCCTCTGCAAAGCTCCACTGCTGTAAATCTCGTGAAACTCCATGCCAGCCTTCTGGTAGTACAAGATGTCCACTCAACATGGCCCAAGGTTCGCAAAGGAAACCCTCCAGGGTCGACTAACATCACAAGCATCTTGTTCTCAGACTACAAGGAAGTGCCATAACCAACGTAGGCAAACCACACTGGCAATCATCGCTACAAAGACCATAGAGCTCGTCTCACAGCCAAATTGGCTTGCAGATATCTCCGTGCTCGTCCATCCATCTAGAGAGGTACGGTACGACTGCTCTAAGCCAAAAGGGGAATGCTTGCATTCAAGTTATCTTCACGCAAAGTCCAGTCAGTCTGACAACAACTCCAGAGTACCTACCTGTCTCAGGGTTCAATGTACCTTCTCTGCATCTGTCCGAGTCCTCACGACTACATCCTTTCCAGGTCTCACAAGCAACTGCAACAATACAAGCAACGTAAGTCATACCTGACCTGCCTGTGACACTGCAAAACTGTTCAGATTCCGGTCAAAGAAAAACATGAAAACAAACTCACAACAAAGTTTCCTGTTTCGTTTCAAATACAGTTCAAAAACAGTTTCCACTACCTACACAGTTCAGGTCGTTTCCAATGACTCACTGCATGTCCCAATCAAACGCAATCACAACTGCAGTTCAAACCAACATCCTTGGTTACCTGATGCATCTGAGAAATCAAATCAACGTTCCCAAACAGGCAAACACAGTTCACTCTCAATCCGTTGTCGACCAACAATCTCAACACCAAGTTCCACTGTGCCTTCAGTGCCATGACGGTTCCTATCTCTCTTTCTCTCAGCACTCCAGTACCTATACTACCAGGCAAACAACAATGCTTCAGGCTCCAATCTCAAGGTCACCAGTCAGTGCAAACATCCGTCAAGCTCCACTGCTCCTGCACACTACTGAACCTCAGGTGTTCCATTATTCACGCATTACATTGCAAATGTGGCAACTAAACCAAGGTCACTGACAAAGCAAACTCGACCCTCCGTGGTTCTCATGCCAAACTTTCTCAACTCTGTGGCAACTAAACCAAGGTCACCGACCCTCCGTGGTTCTCATGCCAAACTTTCTCAACTCTGTGGCAACTAAACCAAGGTCACCGACCCTCCGTGGTTCTCATGCCTATATTTCTCAACTCTGTGGCAACTAAACCAAGGTCACTGACCCTCCGTGGTTCTCTTGCCTATATTTCTCTCTCCAACTGTCATCTCCAGGCATGACGCCAGGCTCAGTAGCACCACGCACTGTGCACTCCACGCGTCCAGGATCAACTACAACCTGACCAACCTGTCGAGATGTAACTCTTTCTTACTTTTCTAGTATGGACCTATGCAGCACCCTGCCGTCCAGCCCATTTCTTTCTTACTCTCTCAAATGCTTTCTAGTGATTCTCCAGGCACTCTCTCTCTCTCTCTCTTTGCCAAAATCACCAAGCTTCTTAGTGACTCTCCAGGCTCTCTCTCTCTTTCTTGCCAAAGTCACTACAACTCTTACACAACAAAACCACAAATCTCACATGCAGCGCAACTGCAACCTACTCTCACATGCAGCTCAGGCGTTGTCACCTATTTTCAACGCTTACCATTACTGCCAGGAACCCTATCTATCGTCTACATCTGGCAAATCTATCACACAGCAATGGGCCACAGGTATTTCAACCTTGCAATGACCTGTGATATCTACCTAAGATATGCTCACGCATCTCACAAATCTGCCTCTGCATTTCGGTCTCCAACTCTCTGAGATGATCACGGAACATTGCTATGATGTCTCGTTGGTTCGCATTCAGACGAACATCTTCAAGCAACGGCAAAAGCCATTCCATGAGAACAATCAGAGTTTGTACCAGTCTCAAGACGCTGGTCACCCTCTCTAAACCGATAATCCATTCAATGTAACGCTCCTCCATTGCTTCACGTAATGGCCGGTTCTCACGGCGGTCGTCCATTCCTAGTACAGATGGTATGGCGACACTTTTCTCTTGAGCTCAAACGCCTCGGTTCCATCCACACTCCAGTGGTTTCTCAACTTTTACTTTCAAAGATTTCTAGGCCAGTTGTCGGAGTCTCTACTGTCCAAACACTCCACTTGTGTCTCCAGGACTTACTCCCAACCTCAGCCTGTCGAGATACTCTCAATGCTCATCTCCAGGTAGGCTGTCGGAGTCTTCACTGTCCAAACACCTCACTTGTGTCTCCAGGACTTACTCCCAACCTCAGCCTGTCGAGATACTCACAATCATTCCGAAAACATGTCATTCCAGGCAATCAATTGACAAGTCACCTTCAACCAATGACCTCACAGCCAACATGCCAAAAGTGAAACAAAACACACTATCTGAATCAAGAATACTCAAGCTCTTCGATGCCCTTGACTTTACATCAACAATGTACCAACCTAGTGTCGACTGCAAATCCTTAGTATAAGCTCAACACGTATCCCTGCGCAGAAGATTCAGGAGCTCAATACAAACGATCTCAGCTTCACCTTAGATGGTGTCCTTAGTACACTGCAACAAGGGTCAGCGGAGAATGGTGTGGGTAGCTCCGTAGAGCTCCGCTACCATGTAGAAAAAGCGCCGTGCACAGATCTGCGGTCAGATCCAACGCTTCATCCAAAATTCCTACAGAACTACACAGGCGGACGCGTACGTCAACCACGCACACCAAACACAAGCGCAGCGCGTAAATCCCTAACCTAATTAAACTAAAGCAATACCGTGTCAAAAGGATTGTTTCACCCTCGACTCCCACATGCTGACGTCAAGCTCCTTCTTTTCGCTCCAGACGCAACACGATCAGTCACGGGGAAACACAAACACAACAAACAAACAAAACAGAAACAAACCAAAGGAAAAGAGAAGAACAAGATGTTCCCTGTGTCGGTCTGTCTTATGTCAAGTTATGTGACACAGCAGCTCTTGTTCATTAAATGAACTTCTGACACCAGTCCTTCGAGCCGATGTCTCAACTGGTAAACTCGATTTCAGGTTTCCAGTTAACAAACCTCAAGTTCTTCAAATAAAGGTTTGTTGAAACTATTCCAGCTGCTAGAAGTCTACAAAACTCAATTTCACTAGATGAATTCAAAATCATCGAAACACTTCCAAAAGTTCTCAAATCAAACTGGTTCTCATCCAAACGTGAGTAACCAGCTCACTAGTCATAAGCTGACTAACTTCTCAAGAACGAAGTGATTCACACAAGGTATCTGTACAACCTTCTTCTGAATACAAAACATAGTCAGAACACAAAGTTCTTTCTCCAAATCAGTTTTCCACATAGAGATAGCATCTCACAGCTTCCAACCTCAATGTAGAATAGAATGTTCTGTTCGACATTGTCAATGTAGGTCAGCCAAATACAGTTGTATCGCTGAAGTCTTTCGACCACTGTAATAGCCAATCCACAATGTAGACCAAAGTCGTCTCAAAACAATGTCGTCCTCATAGAGATAACCAAAGTCTTCTCAGGAACGATAAAATGCACACCATAAGATCAAGTGTACGATCCATAGGTCAAGATGACGATGATGTAGGTATTGTCCTCACAATACCGAAACATCTCATCACAAAACTCTCAGACAAATAAGATGCCCAAATATGGCCATTGTCTTCACAATGCCAATGCCTCTCAAAGTCCAAGTCTCAAAGTATAGTAGGTTCTCTCCATCAGATATTTCCAGCTAGCTTAAACTCTTCTCCAAGAGTTTCTAGCTGTGTTCTCATCACTTGGAGAGAATGAACTCCACAATGTTCAGTGTCCAGGAATGTCCTGGACACAAAAAGTAGTCTCAATGTCAAACCAATGTAGGTATCTTCAGTTCAAGCAATAAGCTGTACCAGACTCAAGTCGAATCCAGAATAAGATGTAGAACTGATCAATATACCACAATCACTGGTCAACACTGATCAATGACATCATCCTGATGTCAGAAATGATAAGTCCGAAGACCAATAGAATATTGTGATACAGGATGGTCACATACAAGATTCCTTCCGCAATAAGTAGAGTGTTCTCTACCAAACTTCCATGACGCGATGAACTCTTGTAGTAGCCTTCCACGTATCTTCTGTGCATAACTATACAACCATGATGAATGACATGTCGCTTCACCCTTACACAAAGGGTGCTCCCATAGGGTGTCAAATTTCCATACCGGATGATTGCATGGGAAGATGAGTTGATCTCCTCCGACTGCCTTCTCACTCTAACTGACCAAGATTCCAGCTTTCAAACGTATTTGTTGCAAAGTGGACTCAACTGCACCATTGGATTGATGCTCACCCCTTGCAATTGGTTCATGATGAACTGTGATTCCAAGGCCCCTGCATGTTTTGCGAACACCGTCAGCCAAAGCCAAATTTGCTGGCTCCAAATCTGAACGCAGGGCAACCTCTCTGTGTTGTGTATGCATGATGAACCTCACAAATTCAGTCACCAAATATTGCAAGGATTTTCCACCTTTCTGAAGTGTTGGAATCACATGGACAAGTTGGGTTTTTTTTCCGTCCAACGCCTTCATGGCTTCCGCCAGGTCGTTCAACTTTTTTTTTTCCCTCGAGTTTGGCCGATGTCGCACTGTGGCTCGGTCCTAACATGTGAGTAAGCAGTCAAAACACTGTACAAGGACAAAAAAGTCCTTAGAATAGGCAAATCGATAAAACAACAAACGAAAAACAACCACACCAAAAACGACGACCCGCAAATCCCCCAGCCAGACTTGCGTTTCGCCAGCGGAAACAGCGAAGCAAACAGCCAAAGACAAACCAAAACACAAAAACGGGGCCAGAGCTGGATTATTTCGCGGGATTACGGGTGACGGGTGACATAAGGCGATATAAAAACATAAGCACCCGACTTGGCTTCACAAGTGGCCAAGCAGCTGTGCTGACCAGGTGAACATGTTCGATTGTGCACTCTATGTTATGTCCCTATGAAACTAGCTAAAATCTAGCACAATCTCCAGATTCGCCACCCTTGAGATCAACTTCATTTCAGGACACAGAAGTTCCAACTTCAGATCACATTGGGGATTAGAACCTTGGTCCCAAAATCGCAAGAGTTAGGGTCAGCTGGGACAAATTCAAAGTTTCAAGTAGAATCTCAAGATTCGCGCATTTACCATATGACCATCATGGCAGCGTCAGTGGAGCGATTGGGCAGCCTCAGGGTGAAATTGGAGGGGCTCTATCCTGTTGTGCTGCGGCATGGCAGCTGTGGGGAAGTAGCTGCCTATGCTGGCGCTGCGATGGATGTCAGCAAGCTGCTGGAGGATGCAGAGAGTTGCAGCCAGTTGGCGATACAAACGCTGCTTGGTGTGTCAAGCGTGCCTCTAGTCTCACTTATATAGTTATGTGCAATGAACGGTTGAACAAATCCTTGCTTCAACATCAGGATTCTGATCCAGAACGCTGATGAACAATGAATTAATCAATAAGCCAATTCTCATTTTGAAGTTTCTAGTTTCAATTTCAAGTCCCCGATAGGTTTGAATCGGCTTGAGCCGGGAATTTTAATCTCTGTTGCGGTTTCCATCACAAAGAGGGAGGACCTATGCTTGGTACAACTTTACAACCCCTTCCGACATGGGACCTGCGCAAACAAATTGTAGCAAAAACCCGTGAAAGCACGTCGTACCACCTTTCCAGAAGGTATGAAGGGCTAATGAACGGCTAATGCTGAGATAGCGTTGGCCAGGGGAGGCTACTGCTGAGATAGCGCTAGCCACCGGAGGCTAATGCTGAGATAGCGTTACCCAGTGCTGGGATATCATTAGTAGCTTCTGGTTGCTGGGATGTTGCTTTTGGTTTCCTGCCTGCCTAGGACCCCCTAGATATCATTTTCAAATTTATATATTCAAAACGAAATTACAGGAAGCAAATGGAATGACATGAAGGAATGCGAAAATGAAAGGACAATAGACGGAAGTATATTTTGTAGTAGACACCCGTTCCATCCTGATTTTGTAGTGCAGTTGGACTTCGCTTTCACCATAGACAACTTGGAATGCAAAAGAATCAAAGAAATCAAAGAAATAGAAAAATGACAGGAACATGGAAAGGACATGAATGCAATAGCTGACGCAAAAACAAAAGGAAATGAATCAACTCAATGAGAGAAAATGAAATGACAGTGCATTTTGTAATGGACACTGAGACTGATTCCATCCTGATTTTGTTTTTCGGTGGGCTTTCCCTTCAAACGCAATAAATGAAAAGCCAGGAAATGAAACAGCCAATGAAACTGAAATGGCAGGAAATGAGTGCACAAACCAAAGCGCAAAGAAATCCGGGCAAAAATGAAAGGACCATGAAGCAAATGAATGCCACAAAATGTCAAGAGAATCAAAGGACATGACATGAACGCAAAAGTACAGGAACATGGAAGGAAATGGATGCAAAGATGATGAGCGTGAAAGGAAATGTAGGTGTGAAGCCCCCATCTTCCAGGCGCATCCACCTGCATTTCGTAGCACAAAGCTTGCGGTTCCAAGTTCCAAGCATACAAAGCACAGCGTGAAAAGGTTTTTGTGCTACAGAATGCTTTTGCCAACCGGACAGGATGATGAATTTTAGGCATCCATTTGGCATCCACGCAAGTCCATGCTCATTCTGGCTACTTGAGTGCCATGCCACTTTGACTTGGGCCGCCAATCTGTGAATGTGAACAGCTAAGGAAGAAGAACAAACCTAGCAGAGTCAGGCAGTATGACTTCTTATCTCTGTTTCGCGCTTTCCGTTTTGCACAGCACCTGTGAAATGCGAGCAGGACATAACCTGGGTTATTTGTGTTGTTACTATTGTGTTGGCAGCTGCGGCTGGCACTGCGCTGTTGTGGCAATGTCAATGTCTCACCGTTTGATTTTGGATGAAATTGACTTTACAAATTTAAATTTTGCGCTGATGGATGATGGATGGCCTCTTTTTACCAGCTGTGGCTCCAGTCGAAAATGTAGTCTTAGTCAAGATTCAATAGCTGCAACCATGTCAACCCATCATCCAGATTCCATTGGCTCCATACTTGTTCGGTCCAGTCCGTAAGTTTTAGCATGTTGCAGAAATTTCATGCATGTCTGGCATTTCATGGACAGAGTGTGCTTGTGAGCACTGAAACTGAAAGGCTCATTGCTCCACACTATCCAAGGCAACACTTGCTCATGTTACCTTTGCCAGGTGAATTTGGACACCCGGTTGTCCGTCGGCCAGATACTTCCATCCGACAAGGACCGGGGCCTTGCTATTTGCAGTATGTGACAGCAACATGCAGAACTTTCGGATGGCAACTTTACCAAGACCAAGAGCTTCATGAGCTTCTTTGAATTTCAATTTGAAGCGCGTCATTCGGTAATTGCTTTGGCTTGGGGCTTGGCTGTTCTGGCTTAATAGATATTTAAACAAAAACTCAGGCCGCCCCTTTGTGCTCTTCCCACCTCCCAACCAGGTGCAACATATGCCTCCCAGCATAGGATTAACATGTCATACGGCAAAGCTTTGAGCCCAAACACAAACTACTGCCCAAACTGGAAACGGGTTTGACTTTGAGACTTGACGCTCTTAGAGAGATGGGCGAAAACCCCTTCGTAAGGAATCTTTTGACAAGTTTCTGGAGCCAGATGGATGACCGCTGGAGATCCAGCTCTATGTGGCTGAGCAGGTTTGGTCCTCATCATTCCAGCCGCCAGCCAGTCTTGACTTGGTTGTGTTTGATCTTGCTGGCAAGTTGATTCATTGAAACTGACACTGCTTTCGAAAAAAGAAAGGCTAATTAGAAATTGTGGGCCACTTAAGGCTGAAGAACACTTCATGGTCCAGCGTCCACAGGCACAAAATTCTCGGTCGCCGGAGTTACACTTCCAAAAGGGGAATGCCATGCTTATCTGATATGGTAGTACTTGTCACTGTTCACTGTTGGTTTCCTGTGTGCATGGATCAAATTGCATGACCTACTTGAAATTAAAATCAGAAGTCATAGCAGACACTTGAGATTTGAAAAAAGTCGATAATTGCTCTCATGGGTCGCGCAATGTGGCAAAAGATTGGTATTTGCAGATTTATTGCTCGCAGGTCTCTTTCAAAAACAGTGGACGCTTGCAGAACTTTGCAGCCATGCGCACTGGCAACTTGGTGATGATGGACTCCGTGTATTGCAGACTTGCAGGTTCGACCCGCGTTCGCATGTGGCAAATGTGGTGAATCTGTCACTAATTTTTGAATCATATAAGGATCATGTGCCACAGTGCCATGGGACTTTTTTGAACAACCGAAAGTGTTTACCAGGTACAGTGGCAACTGTTTGGGGCTTGAAACCCCAAACGCTAGAGAGTATATTTAAGCTACAACAAACCCAAGCCATGCCCCAAACATCCTATCATCCTAGACCCTTAATCCTAAACCCTAAACGGAAGCCTAAACCCTAAAAAGCATTCTAAGGCTTAAACCCTAAACTCTAGGGAAAATGTTTTACTAACAAGTATGTGGGGTTGAAAAAAGTCAGAACAACAATGAACAACTTTGTCCATCTTTGTCCTTATGTCTTTTTGCTCAGGCTTAGTTCGCAGGAGTTCGCAGGAGTTCGTCGGAATAGCATTTGCGCAGCATTTTCATACGGAAAAACCAACTGCTGAAGCAGGGAAACCAATGAAAAAAAGCAAGTTATAACTTTAAATGCGTTATTTTTCTTAGTTTTGTAGCTGAGTAAACCAAAAATTCACGTAGAGAAAAAGGACAAAATCAGGCTAACATCAGGACATAAGGCCTGAGTTCGTCGGAGTTCGTCGGGGTTCGTCGGGGAGCAAACATAAGGGCTTTGCACGGTGGATCAAGGATGGTTAAGGGGTGTTAGTGTTTTTTTGATGGCACCACATGGCACCACACGGTTTGAACTTGTTTGAACCTTCAATTCAACAGATTCAAGCAGGAACAGTTGATTGCTCATTGGTTTCACTTAATTCTTCTGGCAGAGCTACAAAACTGGTCGCAAATCATATTCTCTGTGCCTGTGGCCTGTGGCGCTGCTACATGTGTGTTTCGGACGATATTTACAAAGTCAAAGCGTCAAACGGTCGTATTCCAGAAATGTCACTGACACGGCCGCTCCTGTCGAGGCTGCTGAGGCGGTGCCTTCGGCTGCTGCTCCCTCTTCCCTGCCCATTCCCGGTGGTATGCCTTGTTTCTTGGCAAGCCAGTTTAGAAGCTTGTATGATAGACTCCAACCACTTTCATACATGAGATACGAGGGTCCAAGATCCGCTTTAATTTCTTTTCTGGATTTTTTTTGGCCGAGGGACCGAGGGACACAAATAGTTTTCGGTTTCGTCAGAAAGCCGAGTCCTGTTTATTATGCAATGATATTGCTTCCCTGCACCTGTGCTCTAGATTTGTGGTAGTGTGGCGCCAGATACTTTATATACTCCAGTCTCAAAGTAGATGGCTCAATTTCTTGACTTGCGCCATCTATGTCAAAGGCAAAATGCAGGGGATAGATGGCGCAACCCCATTTCAAAAAAGGTAGTTTGCGCCATGTATGTCCCTAAGAATGACCTATTTTTTGCAATCTTCTGCCTTGGTTTGCGCCCACAATTGTTCCTCAACATCAAGCTGCCTTTCGGGGACATAGATGGCGCAAGTCCCACTCATGTCAGCGTATATGCCAGAAAGAATTCGGAAAAGTGTTTCAGGGTGAGGACCACTCGAAGAAAGTTTTTATGTTCAAGGGCATCGCCCTGTACGCCGACCCCTCCTTACGCCAGGTACAACTGATCGACAGCGACGCTACTGTGGACATCTTGGGCCAGTTCTCTGACATCGAGTACCAGGTGCGGGTTTTTTTCGCGCGCGCCCATTGGGCCTGGCGGATTTTTAAAGTTGTCAATATTTCAGTGTTGCTGCACAAAACATCAATGGCTTGATAGCAATTTGGGGGTTCCACTCATTTGCCAAAATCAAGCTGGGAATGCCCACATAGATGGCGCAAGTCCCTCATACCTCCCGACATCCCTCAACGGAGCTAATGAATTCCCCCAAAGAAAAACTTAAACCCCCATTTGCACACCCCCCGTCCCCCCCCCGGGGTCTGTAAATGGGCGTTTTTTGGGCAATGGTGTAGAGAATGTAAGCAAGCGAAAATGACCGGAAAGAATTTGAATGCGATTTAAGGGACATAGATGGCGCAATTCATTTTTGAACCCATCGAAAAATTTTCTGGCATTTGAATGGGATTTGATTTAATGGACATAGATGGCGTAACTCTTTTTATGTTCCAGCCAAAATAGCGCCGTTTTCTTCCTCACCGCGCGGTGCCATATTATTGGTATTTTGGTTTTTGAGTTGAGCCATCTACTTTGGGATCCGTGTATGTGTAGTTATTGCGATGTTCTTTGCCATCATCAAAGTGAAACTCAAGGCTTCTAAGAAGATGTTTCCTGACACACAGTGTACTGTCAGGTGTAAGGCCGGGCTGTTTGTAGAAATGCCATTTCCATTTCTTTTCTTGCCAACATCAGGAGAGTGACTTATGAAGATGTGTGAAAACGACGGCTTTTCAAAACTTCACAAGAAAGCTAAACGCAGTCCTGGCGGTAGATCTGCGCTAGATCCATTGATCCACACTAGAAAAAACGCGGAAAGATTAGCAGTGGCCCGTGAATCGGCTCACAAACCATTACAAGCCGTCACATGTGTAAAAAAGTGAGTCTAAGGACCTGCAGGTTTGCACAAGTTATTGTTTGCGATTGTTGGAGTGCCAAGAACTGTGGGACATATTATTGTCTACCTCTACGCGCCAAGGAAAAACACGCCTTCAATGATGCTGCGAACAAGAATGGAAAGAGCCACGCGCTTGCAACGTATGCAGGCTTTTGATTGAAGGTGACTACCTTCAATGCTTTTCATGTTTGATGCCGGCTGAAAGAATTGAACTTTAAAGGCGGAGACATGAGAATCCTTGAGATAGTGAAATCGATTTGTTTCCGAATCCGGAAGGACGTATTTACAGAAGACCTCACATGTGAGTTTTTGATCTGACTTGTTTCAGAGTTTGTCACTGGGAACTGGGAACAGCTGGTTAAGCGGGAATATCAATCTTCATGTTCACCGTCGTCTTCAACTTCAAGCATGAGTACTCACTACTGTGTGAGTCAGTGTGGGTTCAATGTAGTGGGTGATTTCCACTGGGGCTGGCCTCCTTTGGTTCTTTCCTTCTTTCGGACTTCTTCAATCAAGATAGTATATACCATACAGTCTTCGGTCGTTAGCTTTCCTTTTATAGGCTTCAGATTTTCAGACCTTGTGCCGTGCTACATACCGGTGCCACATCGGATTCGTTCATGAACACATGCATGTCGTCATGATTTTTTTCCGCTGTTGCCCCAGTTGGTGCTGCTCCTGTGGCAGCTTCTCCCGAGAAGGCGGGCGAGCCTACGCCAACCCAGATTGATGAGAAGGAACAGCAGGTTCCCAATGGTGGCGGCGACCTTGCGCAGGATGCTGCGGCTGAAAGCGAGCAAGACGATCTTGACAAGGACAGCGTACGTAGTCCAAACTTCAGCAGCCCTTGCAAAACCATACGGCTGTCATAGCTGTCAGCTGTTTGTTTGTGTATTCTGTCTTTGGAGGCTCTGGAAAAGTCCTGAGCCCATCTGACATCTCAAAAGGGCCAAGCGCCAAGATTTCTCACCAACTACCGACTATCCCCAGCAAGGACCTTGATGGCGCCAGTTTGAGCGACAACGACGTTGAAAATGAAGATGACGAGCCTGCTCAGGCTGGCCGATGGATTCAGAACTAAAGCCACTTGCCATGTGCCACCAGTTCGTTACTAGTGCATTTTTCAAATTGGCACGAGTAGCAACTAAGGGGTATATATAGGTAGTGAGTCGTGAGTGACAAAAGAAAGTAAGTGATTGTTTTTTGGACTCAGAATTCAGAAGTCAAAATTTGCATTGCCTTGGCTATGGCCATTGGGTCTTGTCAGGCTGAGCCCCCTCACGATTCCATGCAGAAGGTCGAAGACATGCAGGCTTGGGAGCGAGAAGAACGTTCCAGGGTCCAGAAGATGAAGGTCGGAGAGCTGAAGGACATGTTGCAGGCTCTTGACGAGCAGACCTACAAAAGATGCAAGGGCTACAAAAAGGATATGCTGGTGATGGAGGTGATGAGTTTGAAGCGGGAAGTCAAATTGTCGGCATCCAAAGTTGAGCCTGAAGCCAAAAGGCGGAAGGTTTGAGACTTGTTTGATACAAGGACATCGGGGAATGATGCCATCCTGGCATCCTGCGTTGCACCACTGCACATGCAGTCACAGCACGGGGAAAATGAAAGCATATGTCTGAGCTGAGGGGTTGGATGAAGTTGGATGACTTGAAGTTACTGAAGCTACTGAAGCCACTGAGTATGGCCGCCGGCCAGGCATTGATCACACAAATGATACGTGATAATGCCGTGAAAATACCTCCCAAAAAAATCACATGGCCCGTCGTGGTTCAGGAAGGGTGACACACTGTTGATGCACTTGGTTCAACCCTTATGTATGTTGTTTATGCTTATTCCCTGCGAACCAGCTAAGTCGCGAAAAAATCCAGCCAGAGCCCAAACAAAAACACCCACCGAATCGATTTGCAATCGGACGCAGTGGCAAAACCACTGCATCATACTCAAAAGCATGCGAAAGATGAATTATGTATCGCAGCTGCTCAGGCAGACATGAAGACTCAAGCTCGGAATTTAACCCAAGCATGAGACAAGCTGTACACGAAAACCGAGCTACTATGAAATCTCTCTCAGAGTCCTCTCAGGTCAGCTCGTCATTGGCCTTCATGGACGTAATAGTCATCCTCTTGACTGTCAGCTGCGATCACAAACCAAGGTCAATTGCAGTCAGGACCCCCCTGTGAAGGGGGGGCCAGAAATGGCAATGGAAGCAAGAAGGCCAGGGAGCGGCTTCCAAACATGCCATCGTCGACAACAACCAAAGGGGGGAGCACGCCCCTAGTTTCATAGGGGGACTGCAGCCATCCCTTGTAAGGTCTCAGTCAGCGACTTACCAGGTAGTATCCGCAAACTGAGCAACATGCAGAAAACGCGTGTGACTATAAGATGTCTTTGCAATTGCCACAGTACCAGTGTTGTCGTAGGCAGTGTTGCGTTCGAAAAGCAGGTTCGCAAGGGATACAAATTGCAGAACTGTTCAGGACATTGCAGGATGTCATCGTTCCTGAAGGACCCGCAGTACGTTGCAGTACGTACCAGAAAGCATGGTAACAAAGCTACGGCTGTATTGCCACTCACCCAGAGAGTTGACAGGCTGCAGAATGACCACACCTTTCTGTCCAGTGACGAACCATGTTGGCAGTCTTATGCTGCTCGCGGGCGCCCCAGGCTGTCCAACAGGGAGGAACACCGGAAAGCACCGGTGAAGCTCGCTGCAGCACAGGCTGGTCCATGGCATCGGCCGGCTAACTATTACCCCCTCAATTGGATTCAGCTACCGATAGAGAGTACCCAGCCATAGGACATACAAGGGGAACCCTCAGAGAACAAACGAATTACGACAAATTAGAAAGCAGCCCCTCAGAAAGACGTAAGTAAGCCAGCACGAAAGGCAAAACACAAAGGGGGGACGGCCTTCACGGGTGCAGGCTTTACGGCTGTCCTGAGTCACCTTAGTGGGTCACAAGAGTGCTGTGTCCGTGTCTCTCCATTCAGCAAAGGACCCAACTAAACAAAAAGTCAACCAAAAGGCAAAGGTACGCACAGTCAAACAATTCTCCTTTCATTGGTGCTTGAGTGAGAGTAGGGGACAGCAAAACAGCAGAGGAAACAGAGGAAGCACGCAAGGACCAACAGAGACACAGACAGACGAAGGGAAAACCCAGCAAAAACACAACGGGACAACAGGACCAAGCGGCAACCAAACAGGGAGGTGGCGCCGGGACGGCAGAGGAGGACAGGGCGGAGAAGGCTGCACCTATCACATTAGAATAGCAATAGTGCAGCTTAGCGGGGTCTAATATGGGCCTGGGTCATCAGACGATGAATACCTCAGTATGGCCAAACTAAGCTCCCCGACGTCACCAGTGACATGGTGTAGAGGGTGAAAACCCCACACAGGGCAAGTAGCCTTTGTTGCCATGAACCGAATGACGGAAGGATAGCAAAGCTTAACCACACTCCCAGCATGAAAGCAGGGCAACAGAGCCGTCACAGCTGCAACCAGATACCCAGAGGGAGGCACCAGTGCACCAGGGTGCAAGCTGGACCAGAGCACATATAAAAGACTAACCGCGGGGGCAGGGGAGGCAGGAAGGACAGAGACAGGAACCACAACAGAGGAGGGCAGACACGCAGGCAGGGCAAAAGAGGGCAACACAGACAAAGCACTTGAAGAAAAAGGTGCGCAGGACCCGAGTAAGGCACGAAGTGACATGAGGACAGAGAGAAGGAGGGGCGTGCAGCAAGACATAACAAACACCGCAAAACGAATTAGAACAGTACAAGTGCACCTGTCACGTCTACGGACAGACACACGAGTACAGAAACCACTAAGCTCATAACATATACCAGGGAGAAAAAGACCCCAATGCACCTGCCACGTCTATGGACAGATGCACCAGTGGTCATGACGACCCAAGTAAAGATGCAAGGAGGGACAAACCAGATGGAGGAGCCACTGGTAGGTCTCGACCGGGGCAAAAAGGGCCCAACTCAGTGGACAAGGAGGGCCAGACAACAGGACTGAAAGAGGAGCAAAGAAACGCCTGCAAAATCAAAAAGAGGTGAAACGAGGTGTGCGACCAGGGAAAGTAGAGGAGGGGGAGGGAGGAGGGCTATGTCTGACTCCGGGTGGTGTATTCAAGATGGTGGCGTTTGCCTGCTCGGAGAGTGTCATTCCAGCTATTCCCGATAGCAAAAGGGACAGGGTTCGCTGCTTCACTCATTGCAGCCAAGCGACATACTTCATTGCATTTGGCGTTGAACGCAGCTACATCATTCTGCGGTACTCTTTTGCATAGTTTCCTGTCAGGGAAGACACGCTCTCGCATATGCTGTTGCAGGGTCTGTTCCGACAGATAATGAGCTGGTCGTGGGAACAACACTCTGCTGGCTAGCTTGGCGCGATTGACTTCCCAGTGAGTGAACATATGTTGATGTTGAACTTGTTGCTTGAGTTGTGCAGCATATTGGTGGAAACTTTTGGGCGTGTGCCACAATCTCAAAAGGCTATAATTGGATGGCCAATCAAGCGGGCACAAAGTGGCTGTCTGCTTCCACATTTCAGGCGTAAGTCCTTTGGCGGATGGTACAATTATTTCCAGGTTGACTCGGGTAGGTCCAGTGGGTTGCAGGCCCATCAAAATAGAGGGGTCAACTACACCTTGTGTGTATCCTCGGGCGAGTTCTGAAAAGCAGTCAGCTGCTTGAAATTCCTCGTCCAAGGCCAAGCTCAGTCCTGGAGCGTTCTTGTCCGTAAATCTAACCGCCTGCAAGACTTGATCAGCCGCATCTCTCTGCAACCCTTCAAATACTCGATGGGGACAAGAAAAGGAAATCTCCTGTGGGGCTTGGGTGCTACCACCAGCCTCCCCTACGAAACATGGCGCGATTTTGCTGGCCCAGCTCGCCGGAAACCACGCCAATAAGGCCGTAGTACCACTAACCAAGTCGACCCCTGTGTGGCGCCGCGAGTGGGGCTGGTTCGTAACAACCACTTTGACAGGGCCACTGGGGGCACGTTTTCGGTTTACCTCTGCACTCTCTCTGGCTGCCACAATGAGCTCGGAGAGGATTGGACGAAACCAGAAAGTTGCATATAGCAAGCACTCTGTCTCTGGGGTAGCCAGGGACTCCGCTCTTCGAGTAAGAGAGCAGATGTACTGCGAGAGCTTTTCAGCCAGCCGGAGCGTAAAACTCCGAGCAGCATGTGCAAAGACCTCCTCTACCATCCCAATCACGCCCCGCAGCCACAGTTCTGACGCAATTGACATGAAAAGGCGTGCAAACTTTTCTTGCATTGAGGTCAGGGAGATGGTAAGTTTCGCTTGCAGCCACAGGTGTGGAAGAGCTCCAAGGTTGTCAGGATGAAAGAAGACACTAGCGCTGGGTTGTGAACTGCTGATCATAGTGGCCAACTTGTCCGCAGCACCCTTGATTTCCTGTTCCGTCGGATCATCCATGGCCGGTGGGATAGGCGGGCACCATGGTTCCTCTGGGGGTCGAGCCTCGTCATCATCTTCACTTTCTGCCTCTGTTTCACTTGCAGTGGTGGATTGTTCTTCGTCCGACGAGGGATCGTCCACTGGCTCGCCAGCCCCTTCCGGGCCTACCAGAGAGCTCTCTCTCATGTGTACTTGCAATGCAGGAGCTTGTAATAGCAGTGGTTGCAGGCGGTGAGCGTCGAAATAGTGGATACCTGGGATGAGCACTATTCGCCGATCTTTGGTGGCTTGATGAAAATACATTTTGCTTCCTCTGAGCCTATGCACCAGCACAGGGGAGCCATTGTGGGAAGCACACAACCAAAGCGGAGAACGATATCCATCGCCGGCATAGCCGTAAAGGTATTCCCTATCTATGGAGCACGGAAAGAAGCTGCTTGCCGTGAGGCGGTGGTCACGACTATGGGAGGCTAGCGCTGCAGTGACTTCCTGCGTAAGCCGCAGCTTTGATTTCTGTGCAATGACCAAGCGGAACCTTTTCAGGGATCGCACACCATTCACGATCACCACCATAGCTATGGCCAGAGGCGGTTTATCTTGGGAGCTGAACGGTGTATCTAGGCCCCACTCAAGGACCGCCTCTGCATCAGATGGCACATGCTTGGGCTCGTGGAACTGGACAGTGCGATCTTTAAGGGTATAATCCCCGTAGTGGTACACTGCAAGTGTCTGCGCCATCCCAATCAGCCCAGCCATATCAATGGGGGAGACAATGTACGTATGCTGGATGGCCCTGGTGAGCGCGACAGTGGCTCGTCCAAAGCAATCCTCTTTGTCTTCTATCGTTGCACCTCGCCGGCCCCCACTGAGGAACCCACATCCTGTCTGGACTACTACTGCTATTCGTGCCGTGGCTCCTGCTGCTGATGAGGTGGTGGCAATCCGCAGACCTCCAAACCAAGCAGCCTGGAAGCCATGTTGCAGCAGTTGTGTGTGCACTGCCGTACGATTACACATGACGAGGAGCTGCGCCGTCGCACCTTGATTGAGGTCTCTATAACACTTTTGTAGGTAATTGAGAAAGACCACAATATCCTCAATAGCAGCCAGGAGGTCTCTGGAATATTTAGGTACTTCCCATAACACCGTACGGAATCCTCCCTGCCCAACCGTGTAATCGTGGGGGACAAAATGGCCTATTTGTATGGGATCCTGATCATGGAGCACCAATTCCGGATACCGGACTGCAACAATGGCTTTATACGTCAATAGGGACACTCTGGAGCTGTTGGGCAGTATGATGCCCCATCGATGTGGACCATCCAGGCCGGCTGCTTCAATCGTGGTTGTACACTCAGGGATGCCAAATTCTTCTGGTGCAGTTGCAATGAGCAAGACAGCCAGTATCGCAGAAATCAAGCAACTCTGAACATTCAGGTGACCAAGCGTTTCCTCACTGAAAAGGCGCGCCAAGGAGATTGGTAACTGTCGAGCAATTGTCGCCGTTACCCAAGTCCCTGTATGCGGTGCTTGGCCTAGGTTGAGTAGCCGCGCCACTTCCGAATCGTTGTCCTGGCTTGCATCCGGCCAGTAGTGCAATTAACTTGGTGAGCCGGGCAGAGCCGGGCAGGAGGCAGATAATCTCCAGGACGATTCAAGGCCCGTAGTCCCAGGGGGCGGTGGAGAAGCTTTTGTCTGTTCGCTGCTGCCGCCCTGCCCTTGGATAAACCTCCAGGCGTTTGCCTATGGTCGCCGACAAACACTACCAGTGCTGGTTGCTGGATTGCAGCAAGAGCGGCAATTTCATGGTAATTGCCGTACTGTTGACTTTCATCCATAAATGCAAGCCAGACTTTAGAGAGCCAGAGACTAAAGGACGAGTATTTCATGGCCATCTCCGCCGTAGCCGAGCCACCAGTTGCAATCAAAATGCGTTTCTCTGCAATAACCTTATTGCGATCACTGCATCGAACATCAATTTTTGTTGCATACGCCTCACCTTTCCCTTCTTCAATACGACCTAGTAGCCGTCCAAAGGCACTTCGTGTGGGGGGAGCAAGGTCACTGATTTGGTCTGCCAAGGCTTTGGCAGCAACATTTTCTTTGGTGTACACTATGGCATAGAAGTCACTGAGCTCGCAGCTGAGGGCAATTAGCAACACCGCCAACGAACGTGTCTTACCGGCACCAAAAACGCCTGCAATGCACAGGTCAGAGCGGCCAGTGAGGATCGCCAGGAGCAATGCTACTGCTACGGTAAGGACGTGCCCATCCCCATGCGCAGCCAATGGGAGTAGACTGTCACGCATATATTCATCATGCGGGCCAGGGATGGCAACTCCAATAGGTGTCAGTAAGCGACAGAGCACACGGACCAATGCGTCCGTCAGCTTCGTACGGCGTTCGCTCATCATTCTTCGCACTGGGATGTTGGGCTGCAGGATGCCCATCGTCAGCGGGAGGCGTGCCGGGTTTGCCTGTGCGAAGACCAGCAATTCACATCTGCTTCTTGTGTCACCAAGGAAAGCCATTTCTTCCATCACAACTGAAAAGCTTGCATGAAAGACAATGGGCTTCGGCCAGTCTCGTTCGGGGTCAAAGTATTCCACTTCCGTTGGCTGTTGCACTAGGAGGCGGCCACAAAATGCAAACGCAACTGA
>CAMXCT020003732.1:0-55735 GCA_947184155.2 Cladocopium goreaui
TTGGTCTTTGATCTTATTCCACATAGAGCGAACATCTTCTTCAGACTTGCCCATCTTGGTCGAGATCACCTTCCATGAAAATCGAGATTTCTCGTCAACCTTCAGAGTGCGTAGTTTCTGTTTGTCTTCAGAGGTCCAGAGTGACAGTGGGCTCGAGGAGCGGGATCGGGATTGGTCACGTCGGCGACGACGCTTGGCAGGAGCCTTTGGAGCGGATTTGGCTTTCTGTTTGCGACTTGGCGGTGATGGTGTTCTAGTAGAAAGCTTCGAAGGTGCAGGTAAAACATCAGGAGGCGGAGCAGCAACATGTTGGTGTGGCTCAGGGAGATGGGTTTCCACCAGTTCATCCATAAGTGTCTCTTCCTCCTCCAGATCCGGCGATGGGATGGGGGCATTGTCAATGAAGGCATTGGTCTGGTCCGAATAATGTGGTCGTAGCCCATCAGGTTGATTCCATACGTCTGTACTGGGAAGAGGAGTAGGTTCAATGTTGGGAATGAGTGTAGGTGGTAGTAGCGCCATTGCTCGATGTAGTAGAATGTAAGCATGGTGAACATCATGAAGAAATTGAAGAAACACTGGTTCTTGGATCGGAATTGACGTCGTAGGAGACGAGGAAGCCATGACAATGCGTCGAGTATGGGCCAACAAGTAAATGAAGCCGAGTTTGAGGGTAAGCCAGCTGGAAAAGCACTGTTCCGTGATCAAATAAATTCTAATAAGGTTCAAAGGGGTGAGACTTTCAGCAAGGTGTGAGCAATGAAACGTAAGCGCCAGCGGCAAGACGGTTCAGGATTTTACCACAATAAGGAAACGTGCAAATATTGACGAATCGGCTTGGCGGCAGCGAAAAGATCGGACTCGGTAAAACCTGCAGATCTGTACAAACGATGCAATGCGGCAAAACCTCGTGTTCGTTCATGTGTAGGGTGCGCGCATTTGGCGACCAGAAATAATCGTGAAACAAAGCCTGAAAGTTGGACGGCCAAAGGTGATGCGGAGAATGGCGCCATGACCTGGTTGAAGTCGCGTGGAGGGCTGTAGCGAAGGGCAAAAGGCTCGAACTCGATGCAAAAGCCCAAGAACTCCTGGTCCGGTTCCGTTTCCAAAATGATAGGATGGCCGTAGAACTCCGGGTGGAGGAAATTGGCGAAGCAAATTTCGTAGTCCCAGCTGGGGTCCGACAAGCACAGTCTGTTGTCCACGTAGCGAAGGAGGCGAGCTGTGAGATCCATGTTGCTGAGGGTGGTGCGGTAGGTTTTGTACCAGATTTCTTCAGATAGTGCGACAACCATCATGCACAAAGCTGGACTCAGTGGGGAGCCCATAGGGGATCCTCGGATTTGTTCAAAAACCGTAGTGCCAATGGAGAATTGAGTCATCTTCAAAGACATGAGGATGATGCGTTCAATGTCCCGAATGAAGATCTTCCTAGTCACATTGAGTGTACGGCATGTGCGGCCTTTTACTACGTCCCCTGTGTTGTTGCCCGGAGTTGCCTTCACGGAGATGATCTCATCGGGGTCGGTATTCATGAGGGTCGAGAGGAACTGCAAGGTCAGTCGCCAGCTCGCGATGAAGCGGTCAGTGTCAATGCTTGTGAAAAAGCCCGCAAGATCTTGGTTGTGTATTCGTGGAGTGGGGAGCGAATCAAAGTCAGTGTCCTTGAGGAGCTTGATGAGATCAAATACATCACCCTTTGCTAGGTTGTGGGGAAACGCTTGGGGTAGAAGGTTGTATATCAGCTTGGCAGTGCAGTTCAACATAGGTCGGAAAGGTGCCCGTGAAGAAGCTGACAATGGGTCGTCCAGCCTTGAACTGTTTTTTCCGTTTGGGTAGAACATAGGCATTCGGCAGGTCTCGTCCAGCACCAAGTGCCCATGGGTATGCTTTGCCAAAATGGCGGTTGATCTCGGCGATGGTCCGTTCGATGATGTCACTCGGGCTTTGCTCCAATTTACGAAATACCAACGGGTCGGCGAAGGTGGTGGTGAGGCACTGGAAGTAGAGTACGGGGCAGTAGATTCGTAGGGATGTAGCTCGCTTGTCTTCGTTGTGGAAGACGGCTTCTGGAAAAAGACGTTTGAAGCGGCCGATGTCTTTGTGAGTGATGTGGTTGTTGAGTGTGTGGTAGTGGGATTGAATAGAACTATGCCAAAGCTCATCAATATGGGACTTTTGTAAGGAAGGGAGTGAGTTTCGGGTAGTCCATGTCCGCAAAGCCAGGCGAAGCGATGTCTGGATTTCTTTGGGAGGTGGGAAGATTTTGTTTTGAAGCGAACCAGTCGCAATGGATGTGTGTGGGCCATCATCGAAATGTAGGTTGTCGCCGTCGAGGACCAGGTGTTGATCGGGTGGGAGACCACGAAGAGCATGAGGTCGCAAGGCATCACAGGCACACTTTGGGGTTTCGCCGTCAGTCCATTTGGTAGTGGCTTCTTTGTGATTGCACAAGCTATCCATCACCGAGGGGAACTTTGTGAAGACAATCGCCGTGGAAGGAGTCTGCAATGTGGTGTTGTAGTGTCGGGTTTGATGAACGTGGGAGGTGAGTAGGCGTCGAAGATCCCGAGTCCAGTTGGGGCATAGTAGCCAAGGCGCACGAAGAGGAACCGGTTTTCTGACTCGTTTGGCTTTCCAGAAGGTCAAAGCTCGGTCAACGGCATTGACGGCGTACGACCTTTGAGGTTCTCCAAGATTGTTGGCAAGACGTCGGATAAAGTAGCAGCCTTGAACTCCAATTTCGTTGGATCGTAGTTTCTTCTCCATGTGGAAGCGTCGAACGGAGTTACTGCCCAAATCCTGGATAATCTCCCAAAGTTGTACTCGTCGATGGAAAAGAGGACTATGAAGGGCGTGTCGAACATGATGAGGTGTAGATCGCCAGCGAAGTTTCCGCCACAAGGAAAATGTTCCAAATTGTCGAGAGGAGGAAAATTTGGTACGTGCAATGAGTCCCTTTCGGCAATTGAAAAACTGGTAAATGAACGGGGTGTTCAATCGAGGTTGCCACAATTGAATTAAGGCCTGTTCCAAGGCCCAAAAGTTGGATTTATTGGTGTAGATCGGGAAAACAGACCACATCCAGAAATTGTCAAATCTGCACCAAAACCGTAAGGCTACTTCGGCCAGCACGAATTTATGTTGTTGCACTTGCAGAAATTTCCGATAGCGAGAGTGTTCGCGGTCCAAAACAAAGGAAGATGTGGAACCAACATAAAACTTAGGTTGAAAATTCGCAATGTGACAGAAACGGATATACACCGCCTGAGGATGCTTGAAACATTGGAGGGCGACAGACAAGTCATCCCAGGATCTGCAAAAGAAAATACTCTGCATCGGAGTGCCTTTGAGCAAGGCTTGGAGTTTCGGATTGGCCCGTGGATGTAATAACACATATTGGCCCATCAATACTGTTTGGAGCATCCGAAAAACAAAAAAGACATCAACAGAAGGGGACAACGTGAAAGGAGTCAATAGTGCAAGAACAAGAATACAGGAATGAGCCACGGCCAAAGTTCGCATAATGTTGGCTGCTTTTGAGCCAGGTGCTTTCAAATAGGCTGCTAGTCAGGATTGCATCAATAACGCCACCGTCATGACCTTGAGGACGACTTCATCCGTGGATGCCCCCTTGTGCTTGCAGGGGTCAATACCCATAGCCACGCTTGCGCGTTGGATAGTTTTCGAAGCATCATCGGGTTGGTTTTGCCACCATTCATTGACCTTTTCCAAGTTCTTCTCCAGGATGTCCTGTTTGGGCTGGGGTAGCTTCAAGGCTTTCAACCACTTGGTGTATTGAGTGTCCGACAATGATGTGGGTTGGTTGTCAACGAGCCAAGTGTTCACGGCGCCCGGAGAGATAAGCAGAGTGGAGGGGTCAAAGGTCGTAGAGGCGGCAGGTTGTCCTTGAAGTGCGCGTCCAATCGGTGTCGTGGCCGGAGTAGAGCCCTGAGGTGCCGTACCTGGTGAAGTAGTGGCGGCCGATTTTACCTTGGCCAGTTCTGCCTCCAGTTCAAGAATGCGTTGTTGGCTCGCTACGTCCGCGAGCCAAGATTGGAGAAGTTGAGCAACGTCTTTGGCCATGTTTTGAGTTGCTTCCTTCTGGTTGAGACATTGGCCTGCTGAGCGAGCTCGAAAGGTAGCAAGTTTGTCCAAATCCACATTGCGGGTGCGTAGTTGGGATACCAATTCGGCCACAAATACTGTAGTGCCTATGTTGTCAAAAGGAAGGACGAAGGTTTCTCTTCCGTATGCAACTCGACGAAGCCAAGTATTGTGTAAGCCCTGGTACAAGAACTTCCAGAGTGGGACTTGTAAAGGATCCATCCCTTCAATGTCTTTGTAGCTGGAGAATCTGCTCTGTCGGATTCTGGAAGGGAAGTCCAAACCATTGATTTTGTTGGAGTCGTGGAAGTCGACATCCGGTTTCCAGTTCTCCACTGGCGGGATTTCAATTGGTCTGCATGTATATCCGTCGTTGACAGAGGAACTTGCTCCTGGGGATGACATAGGTCTCGGTGATCTCGGTGTAAAAGGGTGACGTTGAGGTGCAAGGTTGGCGTGGTTGGGAAGTGTCTGTGAGCTCGGAGGCGGCGTGGGCGGGAAAGGTGCCGTAGGTGAAGTCCATGGTGGGCGTGTTGGGAACGATGGAGACGTAGGTGGCGGAGGCGGTATTCCGGAAGGGTTCCAAAAGGGTCGATGGGTCGTCATGGCATAGTGCATCGGGCCACGGAACGCCGGTACTGCTTGGTGCCATCCATGTTGATGACGAGGTGGTGTGCGCGAGCGATCCGGCTGGGAAGGAGGAATTCCATTCACATCCGCGCTGTATTGGGAGATCAGGTCCTGGGACGCCATGATGTAGCGAGGGTCACGAGATAATAGATCAAAATGCGCTCGAACTGCCGAAGGAAAGCTGCGGAAAATGTCGAGGTGAGACAAAGGTAATGTGAAATTGAAAAAGTGTGAGACATAATACGTGGTCCCAGTGTGTGAGACGTGAAGTGAAAACGAATCGGCGAAAGGATCAACAATATGAGCATGCAGCGATTCACAAACCTTTTGAGGAAGAAGTGGCGGCAATACCGAATGTCGGGAGAAGCATTGTTACTCCAAAATGATCGGGCGGGGCCACTAGGCTCACTGTATCGCTGACGTAGAATAGTCGATACTAGTTCCGGTGCTTCTCAAGGGTAAATAGTTCACCAACGAGATCGAGAGTAGTGGGTCGAATGTCGAGAACGAGGTCGGCCTTCATGGTGCTGGTCACGAGAGTGGTCTTCCTGGTATGAGGATCGGCGATCTCGGTGGCTGTAGGTTGAATTGTCCCAAGAAGCATTGTCGTGCCAAGATCGGCGAGCATAGTCCCGAGAGCCAGAGCCAGCGGTTTCGCGGTGGCTCGGTGTGTCGCGAGAGTCGTCCGGGGCCGGCTCCGAAGGTTCAGGGGCGTCGGCAGAAGGGTCAGGTCGTACTGGACGTGCAGAATCATCAGGAGGTTCCGAAGGTGCATTGGTCTCTGTAGTCTGGTGTGTGATCAAGCCCGGGAAAACCGTGTGAGTGGAGGCAACGTAGCATATAGATGCGGCGCTTGAGTTCATAGCCGTTGCATTGTCTTTGCCCTTGGCGATGCCCGCAAGGTTGCACAAGCGTTGGATTTGGTCATTTCCTCCAGCTAGGGCACGGATGCATTTGGGTGAGCGGCATATGGCCATTAGGCCTGATGGGTTTTGTCCTTTGCCTATTTTGTAGAGCTGAGAGGTACAGATCTTGACAGCATAGCCGGGTAGGTGGTCTATGTCTGCGATCTCCGAGGACATTCCGAAGAACCCGTAACATGGGTATTGAGTCGGCACGCCGGCTTCGTTTTTGGTCCAAGTTGCCGGGCGAATGCAGTCCTCCGCAAGAATTTTGGCAACTGATTCCCAACTCGTTTTGTGGTAGATCAGGTAGGTGCCCATGTGTTCGCCACGGTAGATTGGTTTCTTCTTCAATCCTGTGGGAACCGTGATGGTCAGCAAGTTCTCTGGCTCGATGTAGAAGGCTTGTGTTTGCTTTGCGAGTTCGATGTCCAGTAAGTCGGATTGTGCAAAGGCCCTGGCAATATTCCTGACGGTGGCTTGACTTGCTTTGATGTAAATACGATGGTTGTTGACGGTGCGGTATGGTTGAGCCAACCTTTCGAACATCGCGTCCACAAATTGGTTGAAGAGCTGCGAGATAGCCGGGGTCAATGATCGGCGTAGAGGAACAACATGATCGGGGTCAAGTTCAGTAAGGCAACGGACCCTATGGGGGTCATTGGCCGCCGCCACCATTTCATCGAGGTCGATGTCATTCGTGTCAAACTTGGTGAGCGAAATTGTATCTGTAAACTCAGAATTTTCACTGTCGCCGTCCGGAACTCGGAAGGACACCGCGCCGAGTGGTGCTGAAGTGTGGGTTGGTGGGTTGGTTGGTGGTTCCGTTGGTGGTGGATTGGCAGGAGAATTGGGTCGAGGATTGTGGTGATGGTCGTTGTCGGTGTAGTGACTGTCGTTCCATGTACCCCAGGTGTCATCAGCATCGGGAGTGGGGATGTAGTTCGGATTCGATGGGTTCGCAGCTGGTCGAAGTATGACTTCACGGCCTCTGGATCTGTGACGTGGTGTCGCGGAACGTGGACGTGGGCGAGATCGATGACGTCGAGGGACCACGGGAGAGCGGCGTCGTGGTGGGGAGCGTCGTCTGTATGGAGATGGGGTTCTGCGGCCCTTGTCAGGTTTTGTGGATGATCGATGACGAGGGAGAGGAGAACGAGGTCGCTCTGCTCGTGGAGGAGAATAGCGATGGCGATGAGAATGTACCGAAGGTCGATGGGAACGTGGTCGTGGAGTCCTAGATCTTGGTCGGCGTGTTGGGGATGATGGAACTGGTAGTGGGTGAGGAGGAGCAATGGCTGGGGCTTGAATAATGCGAAGGTCCGGAACGTCAGGTTCGGTAGGTCTGGCTTTCGGTGCGGGTGGAGGTGTGGCTGTCAGTGGTGGCACGGGCGTAGGTGGTGGTATGGGTGGAATAGGGTTCGGTGGAGGTCCATCTTGTTGGAGAAGTAGCTGACGTTGTTCTTGGGCCCGTTGAGTATCCATGATCACCTGTTGCTGAGCTTGGATAAGTCGAACCGATTCCGCAAGTTGTTGTGTAGTGGAACCCAATGCAACCAGTTCGGGTGGCACGGATGACGTCGGTGCTGCCGTGGGTGCTGGTGGTGTAGTCGAAGAAGGGGCTTTTGAAGCTGGCCTGCGCGGTCGATCCATTCTTTTGTCAGAGCGAGGTCTGGGAGCTGCCTTAACTGCAGGAGGCCGTGGAAGATGTTCATCAGGAGAAACCATCAATGCGTTCGTTTGTAATGGAGGTTGAATGTGATGGGATGGGTAAGGGGAACTTGGCAAAGGAGTCGGTGGCATAGTCGATGTAGGTGGTGGAGTCGACGTAGGAGATGAAGTCGGTGGAGAAGGCCAGGCAGGTGGAGCGGTGGGTGCCGAAGGAGATGGGAAAGTCGAAGGAGCGGTGTGCGCCATTGTAGGTTCGGAGGCCAAAGGTGCAGGCATGGTGGGTACGAGCTGTGGGCCTGGTACTGCATGAGGAGCCGGAGACAATGAGGTAAACGGCAACGATGTTGGGGATGATGTAGACGGCATGATCGAAGCTGAAGAAGACCATGTAGGATGCAAGGCTGAAGGATGTCCAAATAGATGTACGTTTTGTGATGATTGCGGCCACGTCGGAGGTGCGTTCGTAGGCTGCGGTGGAACAGGCCATGACGTTGGCGGAGGGTTCCACGGATGCATCGCTTCAGTAGATGAAAACAAAAGTGAACAATCACATACAGGATTCAGTCCCTAACTGCCTAAGATGTCGTGCAATTATTCCCTGCACCGGGACCGTGGTCAAGTCGTGCCGCAATGGCATAAAACAGCTTCCAAATTCCAACGAATTAGATGCACAAAATGTTTCACCTCACCAAAAACCAAAGAGACCACACCTGCAGGAAAAGGACATGCCTGTTGCCTTTTGTCGTGAATGTCATGTTGAACTTCAAATGCGCAAGCTGCAGTGATAAAAAAGTTTCTGGCAATTCAGAACAGCTTCACAGTTGAAGAAACGCATCGGCGAGAAATCCCCGGGACCACAAGATCAGCGGGACAATCTCAAAAGGCTGGAAAACCGCAAGGCTGATTGTTGCCCTTTACTTAGACGAATTACTAAGTTAAAATGTGTGAATTCCGAATTCAAGTCTGTCAACACTCACCCTGAAGAGGGTTGCCTCCAATGGCTCCATGGCACCATGTCGGAGCCACCATGGAAATCACACTAGACAAGAATGGATCATTATATGATCCGGCAGGAACTGAATCCTGAAACATGCAAACCAGCCTAGATCGTTAGATTAGTAAAGGAGCCAAATGAGGTACTTCACGAAAACGATGTAGGGCATCCAATATTGTCAAACGAAGTCATAACCAGATTCCATAGAGTTTTAACCAGCATGTTGAGAATCCACAATAATGTTTCGGCGATTGTTTCCCAAAAGGACCCACAGTTCGTCGGCGACATGATCTCGGCGAAAATAGATCAAAAAACATAATACTGTCGGCGATGTGGTTTTCGGCGAAAATCTGAGGAAAGTTCTGATGCATGTAAATGTCAAAATTGATTCCAGATTGCGACAACAGTGCAGCAAATTGTATAATATTGTGGTTGGGGTTCTTAGCTTGGCCCCTTGCTATGTCCGAAAAAAGGCAGGTACGTGGAGTTGATCAGACTCCATATCCTAGTCAACTGCATGGAGCTTCGTTGGCGACAGCCATGCAGCGACCCTGTCGCCCCCTGCAAACTAGTGAAAACCAATAAGAAGTTTTACATCTGTTCAGATGGTACACACACACACACACCCCACACCCCGCCCCCACGCCCATCCCCCATCCTCCATCCCGCAACAGGTGATGTGAGCAAACAGTCGCATGCTACAAGTCAGCGGTTTGCCGCGCTGCGAGGGAGACATGCGAGACGCAAGTGAGACAGAGTTACAAGTGAAAGCTTTTCCGAGTTGCAAGTGAGACGTTTGCCTGGCGCTCTCCCGAACAAGCCAGAGACTGCTGAGTCAGTTCGGTCGGATACACTTATGTTCAAGCTGCAGTGCTTCAGATGACAGGCGATGAAGGTGCAGTGCTTTTGTGTGAAGAGGAACATGAAAACTTTTGTCCCCTCCCCACCCCCCAACCAAACCCTAAATGGCTGAGTCAAGTGATGATTTAAGTCCATGGATCCCACCCTTGTTCCCAGCATCAATGACGCTTTTGTCCCCCCCCACCCCCCCAACCAAACCCTAAATGGCTGAGTCAAGTGATGATTTAAGTCCATGGATCCCACCCTTGTTCCCAGCATCAATGACGCTTTTGTCCCCCCACCCCCCCAACCAAACCCTAAATGGCTGAGTCAAGTGATGATTTAAGTCCATGGATCCCACCCTTGTTCCCAGCATCAATGACGCTTTTGTCCCCCCCACCCCCCAACCAAACCCTAAATGGCTGAGTCAAGTGATGATTTAAGTCCATGGATCCCACCCTTGTTCCCAGCATCAATGACGCTTTTGTCCCCCCCCACCCCCCCCCAACAAACCCTAAATGGCTGAGTCAAGTGATGATTTAAGTCCATGGATCCCACCCTTGTTCCCAGCATCAATGACTCTTTTGTCCCCCCCACCCTCCCAACCAAACCCCAAATGGCTGAGTCAAGTAATGAGATGATAAGAACGATGTTTTCCGTGTTGCCCAAAGTGATGAAATCCGTGTTGCCCAAAGTGAGCGTCCAAAGTGTGAGGAGTGTGTGATTTCTGGATGTTGCCCTAAGTGATGCGGGTGCCACTCTTATACAATCTTATATGTAGGCGGTTAGTCAACCAAGGACTGCCTGATTCTTGCCCACCAGAACTTTGAGGTGGACTTTGGCAAATTGCTCGAGAACCTTGACTTTCAACTATAGAAAACATATTGTTCCAGTTTTTGGTGGAACCGTGTCTGATAGATCTGATAACGTCGAATCCCAGATTGAAAACAATGGGAAACATGTTTACTTTCCACCCGATCCACCTGTCGTTTGGACGGACCCACCACAGAGGTGACAGTAGTTAGTTGATGGAGAAATAGTAAAACCTGCCATGTCTCGCGGACGCTGTACTTGATTTTTTTGCATGCAAATCTAATGGTCTACTATAGTATTTATTGTTTTTTTTAGGGGTCTGCAACGTCTACAAAGTTTTTTTGGATTTCAATAGGCGCACAGAATCGCACACTGCAAGAGCTGGCTTTGAGGATCTTGAATGAAAATCTACCGGCAGAAGATGCGCTTCCAACCCTGTTGTCCAGATCAGCAGCGAGACCGACAGCAATTGGAGACAAGAAGGATGGCGAGTAGCTGCGAGTAGCTGGAAAATGGATGGACCCAGTTCAGTCATATTCAACCCACATAACGAATTGATACAAATTGTAGATTGAATAGTTGAGGCAGCTCCTACAATATACGCAATATATATATATATTACAATAGTTCAGAGCTATGCGAGTAGCTCATTGCGCAGGTTGTTTGATTGTTCTTCTGACCATCCGTGTTCCAGCTTTCCATCGCTTAATTTAGTTCCAGTAGGGTGGGGCCCGGCTTCAAGCAGAGCCACCAACCTGACAGTTCCTCTGTGCCTTAATTATCGTAGAACGATATGGAACGCCTGATCCGATGAAAGCTTGTAAAGTGGGTCCGCGAAGCTTAAGTGCTCTGTGTTCCGATCTGGCGCCACACATGGCTTCCAGACTTTTTGGACAGGTGATTCCCTCTTTTCCACAAATTCGAGAACGTGCATAGGCGGCCAGGTGACTACCTTTGGAGCCGCGGGGGAAAAAACATGCACCCCGTGCCAACGACTAGAAAATCATTAATCGGAGATGTCAGGTACGCCGGCATCCTGCACTTGATCGCCAACATGGTTGTTAATTTTTGTTTGCCCATCAAATTTCATCAAATTGAATACTCTGTGGGACGTGCTGCGCAGCTATTTAGCTCCGATCCATTCCCGGTGTCTCCGTCCCAGGATCTCGGGAACACTGACGTCATGAACGACTTCGAGGCGTCCGAGGAGCACAACATGGAGCACAAATCGATGAAATCGCCCGAGTTCGACATTGTCTTCATCGGATATGGTTTCACAAGTTTGGGCATCGCATGGGCTCTCAAGCAAAAAGATGCTTCACTCAAGATGGCCTTTGTGTCTGAGGAAAAGCCAGGAGGGCTTTGGTGGGATGCTGACAATGTCAAGTTGCACATTCCAAATCCCAACATATCGCTATGCTCTCCCGGGCTACCCTACGATGAGCCCGAGTGCCACACAGATTCCTTCCAGCGAGCGCGGCAATATGCGTGGGGGAAGTGCTGAGGGTTGCTGAGGAGGGGAAGCTGAAGAAAGTCTCGTACATGCCGATGTCGAACATGCAGCACATTCTCTGCATGTGGTGCAGGCCACTGGCTTTGATGGCTGCGGAATCCTCATTTGTTGGGCGTTCCATTAGAGATACACTCCAGTCACCTTAGGAGGCAAGCTGGTCAGGAGTGGGAAGTTTTCTCCCTGCAGCTCGGCTGCTTCAGGGAAACACGCTGCGCTGAAGACTTGGACTCTTGGGATTGGTGGGTCATGGTGGGTCCAAATTGCGTGAGGCATCATCCCACTTTATCCCACTTTCAGATGTGATGAACCTCTTGCATGCCGGTGTTCAGGGTGCTAGTCACTGCTAGTCGCTTCAAGTTTATGAAAGTGGATGGCACAGCTGTGAGGCATTTCCAGGTGAAAAGTTCGATTGCGTGGTGTCTTGTACTGGCTACAATCGGCTAGAAGGGCTCCCCCAAGCTTTTGCCGCATTGCATCAATGCCACCACTCCACACCACTCCCATTTCAGACACGCACATGCACCAGGCCCACATGACAGGGTGCTTGTTGCACAGCTTCATGGATGATGACGAGAAAGTGGCAAGCTGGAATGCACTTGCAAGCCACAGGTCAGAGTATCAGTGGCACCAACGCTATGCTCATGTCCGCCAGTGGTGCTCAAAGCACGCCCGTCGTTATTGAAGCGAGGATGGAGCTGAATCAGAGTAGGTCGGCTTGCCAAGTCTTGAAGGATGGCAGTGTGAGGATGTCTCATTGGTCTTCCCATGGTCTTCCCTAATGATGGTGTCTGCTTTGGAGAAGCTGGAGCAGCTCTTGATTTCGTGCAAGGTGGCCATCCGCCTGATGTGGTTTGCTGCGCCTCGGTCCTTCAGTCGGGCCATGCTGCGGGTATCAGGCGTCTGAGTGGCGGCCAGGTTGACAATTTGTCCACTTCCCCAAGCACCTTGCTGGTGTTTGATGTTTGAAACGTTTTGACACTTTGAGGGATTTGAGGGCCCTGCATTTCTCGATTTGGTGGGTCTAAACATCACCCATCAGTTGTCAAACATGGTGTAACATGGTGTAACATAGTTAACCTTTGTTAAAGTAGTGGTTTACCTTGAAAAGTGATGAAAAGTGGTGTTCAGCGTTTACAGCGGAAAGGCAGGGAGCCCTGACACGCATAGCTCGGAAGCCTTTTTTGATCTTTTTTGGAAGACCCTATGGCTGCTACGTGGCGTTGGGGCCGTTTTGCGATGGGCCTTGGGGTGATAAAGTCTCAAGTGCTTGGTTTTTCCCGTGCTCAACGTGTCCAGCCCTCATGACCGGTTTCGTCTTGCAGTGGGCCCTTTGCACATGCTTTGTTTGATTTGTTCTGTCGTTGAGTTGTCATGGTCATGAGATGTCATGAGTCTTTTTACTTTGTACTTCCTGGTTGCAGGAAATGAGCGCCCGTGAGCAGGCACAGACCTTTGTCGCATTGTCCGCTTTTCCCATGCCTTTCTTGCCATGAGACGAAGTAGATTGTTGAACAAGTCGTTGATACATCTGATCGGGGCAGTAAGAAACAACCCCCAACTTGTTGCCATGCGGTGCGGAGCGCCACCAGCATCACCACTGAGTGTCGTTTGGGCAATTTGAAAACGCGAAAACGGTGGATCATTTTCTTGTAATTACAGTTGCATTTCCTGACTTACTCGTAGCAAAAGAAAAGGATGGCTTTTGTTTGGGATTTGTTTTCCCCCGTTTTGGGCATTCTCTTCTTATTTCTATTTTCTGGCTTCTTCGCTTCTCTGCTTCTCTGCTTCTCCGCCGTTGTCGTCAACAGGGGGAACTTCTGGAGAAACCTGCGACGAACGGATCAGGCGTGATCATTCGTGGAGGCTGCTGTTCGACTGAGTTATGACATATTATGACGATGGAGCAGATGAAACTTGCAACATGACGGAGCCTGTTTACTTTGAAGGCATGTGCGGCATGTCCATGGCAATCAACTCTTGGAGTGATGTTGGTGATGATGTACAGTGATGTACAGTGTGATACGGTGAGAAAGACTCAAACCTAACGTGTCAGACCCAAATAATGTCCAATAAACATAAGCAACAAAAAACAAATGATGTATCAAAACCATTCATAATCCAAGTAAACCAGTAAAGCGATGAAATGTCAATGTTGCTTAGATTTTTTTTGGTACGTCCTACCCCCCAAGGCATTTGGCCCAAAATTCGCCCGCATCCTGTGTTTCCGCGTATTCCCGGGTGCGACCTATCTTGAGGCCATTTACCTGAGTGGGTTTATTTTGGATTAACCCACGGGCACATTTTCTTATTTGGTGTACTACCACATTAATTTCTGCCTTCGAGTCCCGGCTCGCGAACCCCGGGGGTATTCGCTGCTGTTGAATCAGCCGACTGCCAATTTGATATTTGTGGCCATCTTTGTTTTGAGTTTACTGCCTGGTTTCTACAGTTGTTTTTCCTGTGGCACCTCCAGTTCTTCAACATATTTGGCATCGCTTCTGCAGGTGGGCGTATCACCTGGACATTGTTGAGACCTATACTCGGTTTTATGTGCAGCTTCCTCCTGCTTTTTCTTGTTGTGATTGTGATTTTTTCTACACTTCAAGATTCTGCCCAACAAAAGTACAGTACGTCGTCAAGCTCGCCGGGAAAGGGCGAAAGCCAGACGGCATTGGTACTTCTACAGGAAAGGTTGGATTGCGCTGGATCAGAGTGCACTCAACAGAATCAAGAAAATTCTTGCCAAACACCACAGCCGCGACACCAATTTCATTGCTGCAATACACAAAGCGATGAATGTGGATCCGGAAGACGAGGCCGAATACTGGCCCTGGCGCTGTCCATGTGGGCGCCTGAACAAGAAACTGGCAACGGAGTGTGTAGTCTGTTACGGCCCTTGGACAGCAGGAACCCGTCACAGAACTCAACCAAGGACGTACACAACGTCCGATTGGAAAGCCAGTGCAAGCACATGGAAAGAATGGGGAAACTGGGAAGAATGGGAAGATGCGTCGAGCAGATCTTCGAGCAGATCATCGAGCAGATACCGTTATGGAGAACCAGGCCAGTCGCCAAAGGCCAGGACACAGCAAACACCAGCAGTCAAAGGACAGGGCAAGGGGAAAAAAGGCAAAGCAAAAGGCAAGTCGAAGAGCCAAGGAAAGACAGAACAAGTGTCACCCTTCCAGCAGGAAGGACCAAAGTTTGCTCCATGGGCCTCTTTGGACTCATCCAAGCTTACACCTACATCAACTCTTGCTCCCAGTCCCTTTGCCTCATTGACAATGACAGAGAAACAGGAGTGGGCAGAGCAACTCCGCAAAGCATACCCAGATCCTACTACAATGCCAGAGGACACAAAAGCTCTCCTAGACAAAGCGGATCAGGAGACAGGTCGCCTGGGCATAAAGAACTTGCACCAGGCTACCAAGCATCTTGGCAAAGCCAAGAAACACCTGGCCGAAGTCATGGAACAGAAGCGAGTGCACCGTTCGCTTTGGATGACCCACCTTTCCAATGGTGTACAGATGTGGGAGCAGCAATTGAAGGACTTCCAACAACACCAAACAATGCTCACAGAGCAAGCCGGAAAGGCGAGGGTGGAAATTACGTCCACCAGTCATATCATCCAACAGTTGAGCAGCACCGCGGGCAGTACGGCTCCACCACCATCTGCACCGGCCCACACGGAGACAGAAGATGGAGTGGAAGAAGCCGCAGACAAGGAGGAAGAGAAGATGCGCAAACACCTGCAAGGTGTATTGAGAAACTGTGCAAATTCCTTGGGATTAGATCTTGTGAACTGCAAAGAGTCGGAAGGATTGGAAGACGAAGAGAACACCATGGACGAGGCAGACAAGCGTGCCAAGCGTCCACGCTCATTAGAGCCTTTCGGTGGTTCTGGGAAAAAGACCTCCTGATTGGAGGCCGTGCCAAGGGAGTTTGCAAGAATCCTTTGCACGAGGCCAGTCTCTTTGGAGGCTCCCTGCATGGCGTTGAGGCCTACTGCCCATTATTTACTTTGGACAGTGCAGCATGCGCCAGTTGGGAATCCCTCTCACAGATCCTTTTACCCTTGAAGCACACCATTTTGCTTGAACCGCGTTATCTCAGCCCTTTCCAAGCCGTTCTGGATGCGTTGAACCTTGAATGGGAAGTTGGCCAAGACCTTTTGAGCATGCCCACGTTTCTGCCATCCATGTTTGCCTTTAGTAGGACTCTAACCAATGATGCTTCTCAAAGACCCCGTACTGACATTTGCAAAGCCAAATTTGTTAAGTTTGAGGATCAGATTGAAGTCTTTCTTGGGGAAGAGGATACTTTGGCAATGTCGAAAATTGAAGTGAAACAGGCTACACTCAGTAGCTGGACACACAAGCCATGGAGTAAAAAGAGAATCCGGAAGAAAACTGCCTCTGCCCTGGAACCGCTGTCAGAATTGGCCGTGTCGAGCCGGGCAGATGGAGATGATGAAATAGGATTCATGCACTTTTCAACATGGAAACATGATGTTCATACTTACCAAAATGCTGAAATGCTTGATGCATTCACGCAAGGGCACGCAATTCCTGCACAGCCTGAGCAAGATGGATCTAGCACATCACAGGAATACGGTGAGTTTGATGACTCAGTAGGTGATGCGGTTTCTAGCTCTGACGTCCAACCACCGAGTTCTATAGGAGACAGACAAGAAGTACTGCTTTTCCACCTTCAGGACCCTGTTGTGCGGGCTTTTGTTCCTTGGAATAACTATGAAAGCATGATGGATGAAATTGCACATCATTTTTCCACGCAAAGAAATAATTTGATTGATGCCTATGAAGTCAACACGCCACTTCAACATGCCATCACTGACGCTGTCACGATCATTGTGCATATGTATCCTGATGACACCACCTTTGCAGATACCAAATTAGTGTTATTTGAGCTCGAATTTCATGGCCATCAGACAGAGATCCACTTCCAAAGTGGGCCTGACATTCAGCGATTTGTGCTTGCTGTGCCATTGATGTCCACTAGAGAACAGGTGCTCTTTCTTGCTGATGTTGAAAAGTATTGCAAAGCAGAGCAAAACCGCTGTCTCGTGTGGCATTGTGGACGACGATGGCCTGATTATGATTCAGCTCTCCGAGAAATGACACATGGAGACCTCATACGCATCGCCCTTCCACCTAGTGAGCGTCACATCTGTGCCACATCTCAAATGGTCCAATGGACTCAAGAGGGGATGGATGAGGATGAAATTATTGAATCTTTACAGCCAACAGAGAATGGGTTTTCCCCTGGTTTGCTTTCAGACGAAGAGGTCAGAAACCTTGCTACGCCCAACATTTTACCTGACGAGGACGAATTGTTTAGTGCCATGCAGACTGGCAACGGATACAATTCTGATAGTAGCTCAAGTGATTGGGGTGTATACCTTCCAGGGTGGCATTTGGATCTGCATAGGATTCTGCAGGCACAGATTGATTGTGCGGAAGATCAGACACCCTTCAATTGGATCATACTCACTTGGTTTCTTGATCCTGAGGTTTCACGTGTTTGCAAACAGCCCAAAATTGCATGGATGAGTGATGACCCAGCTGTCTGGGACATTGAGGCTACTTATCCCTGGCGCTCTCAAATCGTGCGTGGTACACCCTTATTTTTCGATATTGTTGTGCCAACACCACCGAAAGCGCAGGTTGAAAGCCATGTTGCACATGTCATTATGACAAAGCCCAATGATAAACTGATTTCCATTCTACTGTCTCTCGAGTTGCAGCATGAAACGGAACATGTGGTATTTGTTCGTTTTGCACTGTCTGTTCCGAAACAGATTAATAGACTGGATCTCATACACCTTGTCCCTTTATTGTCCCAAATTGAGGAGCATCGGGTCAGATGGGATGAGACTGATTTTGTGACACCAGACAAGATTGTGGACACTCGTGCAGGGCAATGTCTGCGTATTCCAGTTGAACCCTTGCCTGTTGAAGTTGAACCATCTCCACTTTCAGATGTTACGAATTTGATGCAGAAGACATCTTTTCGTGGCCTTTTTGACATTGATAAGCCATGCCATGAAGCCGGCCAGGACAGCCTGACTGATGAATTCATCCAAGCTATCAATGTTGCAAATGACGCCCAGCCAACTGAACTGCAGCATGATCGTGCGGAATTGTATGTTCAGCGTGAATTCCGACAGGAAATTTGGAATCGATTTTCAAGTAGTTACACCGCCCATTCCTCAAGTGGGAGGCGCCTCGGTAGAATTGAGAGTTGGTACCTGAATCACAACTTTCACAACACTTGTCATGCTTCTCGGATCACATTGATTGATGAAGACTTCACCCATTGGGAAAGCCGTCTACTGGACACTTGGGCTGACCTAATTGCTGCTGGTCACCATACGGAGTTTGCCATTGTCTCTCCCATCCCTGAAGACGCTGCCTCTGGTGTTGTTGCCCATGTTATTCTTACGCAGGAGCCTATTCTTGGCATGAAATCCACTGTTGTGTCAGTGTATGATTCTGAGGAAGTGAGTGCAAGGTATCCTTTTTCGTTTGCAGTTGTCCTTCCACAGCGGATTGATCTGAATACAGTTGCTACACATTTGAACTACCAAGCAGACTGTCCTCCCGCTGCTTTGTATAATCTTTGTAGCCTCTGGTTTGGTCGCATGCCCATTGGACACACCCAACAGGTCAATGTACAGCCTGGAAATGCTTTTCGCCTTGTGATTGGCAGAGGGGTACACCTTGATATCCCTCAGCTTTTGACACTTGAATCTGGACAGCTCAGACAAACCTTGATGCGTGCTGTGCACGGTGAAATCATCGATCGTCCTAGGGAGCCAGATTTTGTCAATACATTGTCAGTCATCACTAGCCTTGCACACACCAGATATGAGCCATTGGACCCCAGACCAAGTTGGATCCCTGCGCTAGAACACCACTTCAATGCTGACTTGCAAGTTGTGGATGGAACTGAAGCACCTGGATTTCAAGTCGTCACATGGTATGTTAACCCGGATAGCGACTATCATTGTGATCACGCACGCAATGCCAGCTTATCCAATGAAACTTTTATGTGGCGTACAGACATGGTCTTCCAATGGCGTGATCGGCTCAGGCGAGCGTCACCACTTGACCTCAGTGTGGTGGAGCAAATTCTACCAACAAACACTCATGCAAGACCATGTCCCCATGTGATTCTCATGCAAGGGCTTACTACTGAACAGGCTGCTGTACTGGTCACTGTTACGGGGACTGGACGCCCCTTCCCACAGAGAAGGCAATTTGCACATGTTTTTGCAAGGCGCATCCAGGTCAGAGATATCATTCGCTTGGCGGTACCAGAAGATTTCGCTCACTTGCCTGTGATAGTGCAGTTACATGGACGAACTTATCATCCTGGGGATGAGCTTGTTGTTCACACTGGTACTGCATTGCATGTCCTCATTGTTTTCAATGACGAGGAGGCTGGCGGAACACAGACAAGTGATGAAGCAGTCTGGCTTCAAACTTCCTTCCAAGTTGATTTGCTGCGCCAGACGGATATTGCCATCCAAGCTACCTCTCAACCGAAAAGCTGCAAACCTGGACCTTTGGATGCCCCAACTGATTTGTCTATGACCTACCCAAGTAATGATTTGCCCAGGCCCCCACGACCACGGCATGATGGTGGGGAGACTTGGACTGAGGACTTGTGGCCACACTTCCAGACCTCAGGAGTGACCAACGTATGGGATGAAGAAGTAACACTCCAGGTCAATACTTGGTTTGTTCACCACCGACAAAGACCGGTATGCCGGAGACCAAGACTTGTCCGTCTTGCTCAAAATCCTATTACATGGATTGACGACCTGAGGCAAACGTGGCATGACATGCTTGACAGGACGCTCCCCTTCAGCATCCATGTTGTTAAGCCCACACCTCCACATTTCAGAAATCATGGCATTGGCTGTCATATTATCATTGAGCAGGCACCACAGATTAACAGCAGATGTGTGCTCCTTACTGCACTAATGGAAGGCCACGTTCATGATGGTATCATCCAGAGTGCTCATTCGGTGCAGTCACCCCTCAATGCTGCTAATGTGATTAGACACTTGGATATTGTCCATGTCTGTCCAGGCAGAACGTGCATGCTTGTTCATGAGAGGAGGCCCATGCCCCCTGATGCTTGGATTGAAGTGCAATCAGGAAGCAGCCTGTATATCAGGCTTTCCCCACCTTTGAGTGACGTAGAGGTGCAGGACGAAGATCCTACGGAACGTCTGCATTTTGAAGATTTGACGCTTATGCAACTGCCTAGACCGGAACAAGCAGGCTTCGTCTTCAACCCTGCCGCTCCTGAGTTTGTCCCTGAGCAGACCTGCATTACGACGCGCCCAGAACATTTGCAAGACTTGTTTCACTGTTGGGAGTCAAATGCCTTTGCGTGGGAAGAAGAAACCAGAGCTGCACATCTACTTAGCTGGTTTGTCGCACCGGGGAATGGGATTCCAGCATGCCTTTACAGTAGAAGAGTCACTCTGTTCGAAGATTTTGACCAATGGGAAGCCCTCATTCGTGCCAAGTGGACTGATTTGATTGACCCAGCTGCGCCAGTCGAATTCGTTGTGGTACAACCCCATCCACCACACATGGAATCAGCAACTAGTGCACATGTGATTGTGATCCAACATCCACTTCCTGAATGGTCCTCGCCATTGATTACGATCTACGATCAGGCTGTCAACCATGGACATCCTTTTCGAGCTGTTGTCACAGTAGAGGATTGCACGACATTTCCAAAAGTGATTCAGGCGGTTGATTATTCCCATGATTGCCAACAGGAGGGAACTACATGCTATCTTTGGCAAGAAAATTTCCCATGCACTAATGAGCAGAGGTTGGCTGTGCGAGATGGCACTAAATTTGTGCTTAACATCGTGCGGGCACGAGTCGCAGCCAATTGGCGACCACCAATTTTGCCTGACCCGCCAGGTGCAGAGGGTTTATCACTTCTACAAGTTAGAAGCCAACTCCGATCTACCCACAAACTGAGCAATAGCAGTGCTGAGACTATCCAAATCAAGATGCAGCCGGCGATTGACGCATTTGAGTGGATTGATAGCCATTTTTTTCTGCCAACGTTTGTGACCAGCCCACATGTTAGCCTGCACCCTGCTAGCCAGAGTTGGACTGAGCTTCCGCTTTGGACATCTGACCTCCCATGTGAGTCTGTTGTGATTTATTTCGATGGATCTTGCCACAAATCAGCAGATTGTGCTGGACTTGCGGTTGCTGCATTTGCTTTGTGCGGTGGGGAATGGTTCCAGGCCGGTACGATTTCTGCCAAACTCAGTCATGCAGACTCATATTATGCAGAAGTCGCTGCTGCCATGGTTGCGATTAAATTTGCACACGATCTTCTCAAGATCATTCTGCTCGGACAGGTCACACCATGTGAAGTTTGGCTTGGATATGATTCTTTGACTGTAGGCAAGCAGATGAATGGTGAATGGCAAAGTCAGATGCGTCCAACTGAGGTCAGCTTGCTGAGGAGCCTCTCCCGACTTGTGACGGCACGCTTTGGCGTCCCAATCTTGTCCTGGCATATCCCGAGTCACCAAGGAGAGCCTGGCAACGAACTTGTCGATGCACTTGCGTCTACTGCTGCTCTTGAAGGAGGTACGCATGATTTGACACATTTTTTCAACCATATCGCACAGGCCAGTTTTGCAAGTGCAATGGAATGGGCATGGATTTTGTTTGACCGGGCCTTTCGTGAACAGTGGTCCGCCAACTGTTTGAGCTTCCCTAGACAACCGGCCACTACTCCTAATGCCCAGGTTTGCCCACCTGGAATGCATTCTGGCACGCATTCTCACTCCGTTGAAGCAGAAGACAGCCCCAGATTCTGTCTTCATTTGGGGTCTTGTAACGTTCTTACGTTGAAAGGTGCCGATTGCAAGTCATGGGGCCTTGAAGGGATTGCCAGACAAGATTCCATTTTGGAGCACTTCCATCAGATGAAGTACAATGTAGTTGCTCTGCAAGAGACCAGATTACGTAAGCTTCACCGTACATTTGATGCAAGATATGTTCTTGTCAAGAGTGCTGCTTCGACTTCTGGATGCTATGGAATCCTTCTTGGCTTCAGCAAAAGTCATCCGCATGGTTGGCTACCTGGCACAACACCGGAGCACAGGAAACCAGTCTATTTCTCCGACTCACATCTGTCAATCATTGCCGCTGAACCTCGGTATCTGATTGTACGTGTTTGCACTCCTGTGATTAGAGGGATTTTTATTGCAGCGCATGCCCCACACACAGGTCACACGGATGATGAAGTCAAAGAATGGTGGCAAAGACTGGGATCACTTATTCCTGCCAAATACGATGACTGGCCTAGGGTGCTTTTGTGTGATGCAAACGCGCGTATCGGAAGCATCCCTGATGAATGCGTTGGAGATTTTCAAGCAGAGGTTGAGAATAGCAAATCTGAGGCATTCCGTACATTTGTCAGTGAACAGGGACTTTGGTTGCCAAGCACTTTTGAAGCCTTTCAGACTGGAGATGGAGGTACTTGGCTCCACCCTTCTGGGAAGTGGAACCGAAATGATTTCATCGGGTTGCCAGTTCAATGGAGACTTACATCCTGCAAGGCTTTTGTTGAGGAGGACATTGATGTATCCACTCTGAAGGAAGACCATCGCCCTGTTGCTGTCACAATTGAGGGTCGAGGAAGGAGCACATCATGGACACCGGGAAGTAGGATTGAGAGGTTCACAGATGCACATGTGGCCGCAATTTCGTCCGATGCCTTCCATTGGATTGAGCGTCCTGACGTTCAGACTGATGTGCATACGCATGCTTGGCAGCTTGAGCGACAACTCTTGGATACCTTGAGACCTGAGATTATCACACCAAAGAGGCTTCCGCGCAAACCAAGCATGTCTGCTGACACTTGGAAGTTAGTGTGTGACAAAAAAACTTGGCGCAAGCACCTTTGGGAGGCCCGACGCCTTCAACGGCGCACTATCTTGCAGGCGTGTTTCCACAGTCTCCGTTATCACGAGCAGTGGCCAGAACAGGAGGAGGAATGGGTGAGTCTGCAGCCCTTGATCCGCCAACATGACCTGTTAATTGCCCAAGCTATGTTCCAACACCGTTGGATCTGTAATCAGGTTGTCAAGGCAATGCGTAGAGATGATGTGATCTTTTTCCATAACATCGCTGCTGAAATTGGCCAATTTGTGGGCCCCCAGCAAGCGAAGGAATTGTGGAAAACTGTCCGCAGGTCACTGCCCAAGTTCCGACAGAGGAGAATGCAAACCCCCCCGGAACAGATCGAAACACTTGAAGATCAATGGCACCATTACTTTCAGCAACTTGAGACGGGTTGCCCAACGTCACCAGAAGAATTGCTGCAAGACTGTCATGCGACACAGTTAGCATGCGGAGGTGTTCTTACTGAATGTGATCTGCATGAGCTTCCTACCCTGCAACAAGTTGAAGACATGTTCCGTCAGACCCAGAAAGGGAAATCAACTGGAATGGATCCTGCCGCTTCAAGCCTATTTCATGCCTTCCCGGTTGAAACTGCGAGACTCTTTTATGATTTGATTCTCAAAGTCTTTCTCTGGCAAGCGGAACCAATGGCATACAAAGGAGGGATTATGGCTGTTATACCAAAGCGAATTGGTGCCACATCTGCAAATCATTTCCGAGGCATTATGCTTCTCCCATCAGTTGCCAAACGAGTCCATGCGTTGCTTCGACAACGCACCGTTCAATTGATTGAACGTATCAGACCCCCGGGCCAGATAGGGGGATTCCAACACCAACAGGTGGGATTTGCCTCGCAAGCACTCAGGACCTTTTGCCGTATTGCGCATCATAGAGGCTTTAGCACTGGGGTCCTCTTTGTGGATCTATCCAATGCCTTCCATCGTTTAGTTCGTGAATTGGTATGCGGAACCCAATCACCAGCTGACATTGATGCTGTTGTTGCGGCGATTGAGGAAGGCCATGGCCGGAATTCCGGACTCCGTGCTTGGTTAGCCCTACCTGGGCTTGTGGAAAGGTTGGGAGCTTCACCATTGCTTGTTCAATTGCTTCGAGAAGTCCACACCAACACGTGGCACATGATTGCGCATCTCCCATGCATCACCAAAACGCGACGAGGTACCAGACCTGGAAGCCCATTAGCTGACATTATTTTTCATGTGCTGATGCTGGATATTATTGTCGAGCTGAATGAGTGGATTTTGGGCCAAGCGGATTTCCAACAGTTGCTTCTTGAGATGGATCTTAGTTTTGATTCAATAGTTTGGAGTGATGACCTTGCAATTCCCTGGTGCACCAACCGTGCAGAGGAACTTGTACCTGCATTAGACATGTTGCTCTCCACTGTCAATAAAATTTTCCACCGCAGAGGATTTGATCTTAATATGGACAAGGGGAAGACTGGAGTGGTACTCACTTTCCAAGGTAAGAACGCACCCCAGCAAAGGCGTCAATACCTACTCTGCAATCCGAGTGGATTTAGTTGCAAGCTTTCCTCAGGTGCCCACCAATGGCTCCATGCCACGGCCACTTACCGCCGTTTGGGCACTCAGTTTGCTTCCAAGTTGGATTTTGCTGAAGAAATGAAGTACCGCATAGGGCAAGCCTCTGCCGCTTTTAGTGCTATGAGGAAACCGGTCCTTTGTAACCGGCATTTACCGCTCCAAACCAGACTGCGGCTTTTTCAGGCACTCGTTGGCACAAAATTTTATTTTGGATTTGGGGCTTGGTTCACCCCAAGACAGAGCCAACTGACTGCCATGCGGAAAGCACTTGCCCATTTCCTGCGCTGCATCCTACTTGCGGGCCAGGGGCAGACAGATAAGCGACCATCTGATTGCCAAGTTTTAGTTTTGACTGAACACCTTGACCCCCGCATTCGACTGGCCCAAGATCGCCTACTGTTTGCGCACAAGTTGTTTCAATTTGGCCCTGCCTTTGCCCAACATGTTTTGCAGATTGAATACCAAGAGATGAAAACGTCTTGGTTGAGCGGGCTTTTTGCTGATTTGAAGTGGCTTCACTCTGTTTTGCCAGACAGTGTCCCGGAATGCTGGGCTTCAAATCTCACTGACGCCATTGAATATTGGCAAAAGGGTGCACCCGGATGGAAAGCCATTATCCGGCGTGCAATAAAAAAGCATCTGATGCAGGAGTCCATGATGCAGGAGGTTCAGGACTGGCATAGAAAATTCTTCCGGACGCTTGAGAAGCACCACGCTACGTTTTGCCCTTCCTACTTTGGTATACATGTTGGTGAGCATGAATTCCATTGTTTTTGTGGTCGAGCTTTTACGACAGCGCAGGGCCTTGCCACCCACAGGCGTAAGGCCCATGATGTATTCTCTCTGGAACATGACCTTCTCACGGGGGCCACTTGTCCAGTCTGCCTACGACACTTCTGGAATACCCAAAGACTGCAGCAGCATCTGTCTTATATTTCACGGAAAACAGGTCGGAACGCCTGCTACCAGACTTTGCGTAAGACTGGGTACTCAGCTGCATATGAGAGAGCAGTTGTTCCAGGGCACTTGCAGGGAGTGAACAGGCTGGAAGCTATCCGTAGTGAAGGCCCGATGCCTTGTTTTGAACCCCGAATAGCCCAGCAGATTGAGCAATGGAAAGCTGAAGTCCATTGTATAATTACAATTGCAGTTGCAAGTCATACAGTGCCCTGAGGACATTGAAGCAGCCACCCGTCTGTTACAGGAGGGACTGACCCAGGTCACGTTGAAGTGGTTTGAGGAGTTTTGCAATTGTTCATTTGACTGCTCCGCTGTTGGCCCTCTTGAGGATAGGTGGTTTGACTATTTGATCACTTGGCCTGATGAGTATGATGACTGGTATGGGGATGGTCTCTTGATATGGGGACGAGATGTCCTGCCAGACGTTACAGCCACCTTCATGGATGGAGAAGCTGAACAGTTTGCAGATGAAGCTTTTTACACAGTGACTTCCGATATGCCGAGAGCACAGATGCGTGATCGACTTGCCTTCCTACAACAGTGCATTGATAGGGGCAACGACGAATTGACTCAAGATGTCCCACACCGATCCAGGTGTGTTGAAAGACAATCTACTCAAACCAGGAAACCCGCCGACTCTGGGGATCAGATCATCACTTTGTTTCAGCAGCAGACTGCATGGCATGATGAGGTGCGAGCAATTAAGTGGGAATTTATGCCACCGGATGTCAAGGTCCCATTGATTGATGGCATTTTGCAACGACCCACTTTCTTGATTGTACATTTGTCTAGTGGCAGGAGGCGCGAACAAGATGTACATTGGCACCTTGCGCAAATGGCAGCTGCAAGAGGAATTGACATTGCGGTGATCTCCATGGACACTGCGGTGTCAGCCCACTTTGGTAACCTTGAGTCTCATTCGGACTCCTGGTGCCGACTTGTGCAGCTTTATGAGAAGGGGTACGTCGCGGCAACGATATGTGGCGCACCCTGTGAAACCTTCTCAGCAGCTCGACATGTGGCACCACCGGCCGACTTGCCTGAAGCTGAGAAACATCGCTGGCCTAGACCGCTCCGGTCTTTTGCCCAACTGTTTGGACTCAGTGACTTGCGGCCGAAGGAACTCAGACAATGCAAACAGGGAAGTGCATTTATGCTCCAAGCGACGATGGTCTGCATTTGGCATGTTGTTTTTGGTGGTCTATTTCTTAGTGAGCATCCTGCTCCACCAGCAGATGATTCGAAGGCTTCTATTTGGACGAGTGCTATCATCTGCCTCCTTCGTGATCACCCGGACATACAACTCCAACTGTTTGACCAATGGCGATGGGGGGCAGTTGTCCGGAAGCCGACTGGACTTCTTGGCCTAAGACTTCCCAAACTGCATCGCTCCATGTACGCTTGTATCGATCCTTTGGCAAAATATCCGCAACAGACGGCTATCGGGAAGGATGAATTTGGGAAATTTCGCACAGCGGTTTGTAAAGAGTATCCGCCACATTTTTCAGCTGGAATGGCACGGGCCATTATCGACCAATTGCGCACAGAAGTTCGAAATGGTTCCCGACGCAGCTGTGAATTCGATTTTGAGGAGGGCCCCGTGCGTAATTGGCTGTGTGAAGCTCTGCGTGAGAGCTCAATGATCTGGGCGAATAGCTCTTTCATGCCAGACTACCAAGGGCATTGATCCACCTCTTTGCATAGGTTTTCTCTAATTAGGAACGTTGCAAGAGGCAACAAGAGCGAGACTCTTTGACGCCAGGGAAATTGGAATTGGATTGGTCCTACCCCCCAGATTCTCACATTTATTTTCCCCAAAAAAAGAAACGAAGAACGCGGCGAATCATTTCTCTCTGCTCAAATTCAACTCGAAACGAATTCAACCCGAAAAATGCGATCAACTTATATTTTTCTGATTGAACTTCCCTCCAACCACCCTCGATTTATCAAAATCTACTCGATTACATTTTTGCTTAAAAATCAGCACCCAGAAAATGCCTGGTTACCTCAAAATCAACTCAAAATGGTTTTGTTGACAATCGGGTGATGCATCGCTCAAAATGACCTCAAACTCTAGTCGCGGCGTACTCGACAGTTATAGGCGCCGTATTACTACCGCCCCAAGTAGATATATTATGAAAGAAGGGAAGGTTCAATTGTCAATAACAGCAGTCACGCACCTGATTTGATGAATTCCTTCCCTTCCAAGCGGTGCTTGTGGGTGGCGATGACATGACGGCAAGCTAGCCAGGCCGCGTTTATTCTGCAGTCCAAGAATTGGCAACAGGGTGGCATCTTGGCTCCAGAAGCCGGTGGAAATCGACAGACTCAGAGCAGATTGTTGATGTTCTTGCATTTGGTGCATCTTCAGCTGTGTGGCCGACAGAATCTGCCCATTGAACCAGTTGGCATCCAGTTGGCCTGGACCAGTTATTCATTTTCACGTCCAACATGCCTAGAAGAGCCTGGAAGAGCCTGGAAGTCAGAGAGCATACAACCGGAGGGTGCTGGAAATGGACTGGACTGCCACCAGTCTTGAAACATTTTTATGCACTTGTTATCAGGAATCTTAGTACTTTTCATTTCAGAAAAGGCAAATCCGCAAGGATGGTCCATGTTTGGTTTGCACTTTACCTTTGCTTTCCCAATGATGTGCCGTATGCTGTAGCTATGTGCGGATGTGGTTGCTCTGGAACATTTCGAAGGCCCACCCGTGGCCCCTGCGCTCTTGCGATACGCTGTGCACGGGTTGGGAACTCGGACCCAGAGGATGATGGTCCATTCCGATGATGAAAATCTATGGATATCTGAAGTTCAAAATGAAGTCCAAAATGAGGTTTAACATAGAGGGTGCAGCCGTGCAGCCCATATATAAGGTAAGGGCCTCGCTTCGGAACGCGTCTTCAGGCATCGCTTCGGAACGCGCTCTCATGCATCGCTTTCGAACGCGCCTCCTCACCATCATCATCATCATCATCATCATCATCGTTTTCGTCATCATCATCATCATCATCATCATCATCTCCATTCCTCACCATCATCATCAGCATTTGCATCATGCTCTTCTTACATCAAGTGCAACAAGATTGGCTCTTCTTAAATCAATTGCAGCAAGATATAAACCCTAAAGGTGTCGTGGCAGTCTATACATCAAGTACAACAAGATATAAATCCTAAAGGCGTCGTGGCAGTCCTTACATCAAGTGCAACAAGATATAAACCCTAAAGGTGTCGTGGCTCTCCTTACATCAAGTACAACGAGATCTAAAGCCTAAAGGTGTCGTGGCTCTTCTTACATTAAGTGCAACAAGATATAAACCCTAAAGGTGTCGTGGCACTCCTTACATCAAGTACAACAAGATATAAACCCTAAAGGTGTCGTGGCACTCCTTAGATCAAGTGCAACAACATAAAACCCTAAAGGTGTCGTGCCTCTTCTTACATCAAGTACAACAAGATATAAGCCCTAAAGGTGCCGTGGCTCTTCTTACATCAAGTGCAACAAGATATAAACCCTAAAGGTGTCGTGGCACTCCTTACATCAAGTACAACAAGATATAAACCCTAAAGGTGTCGTGGCTCTTCTTACATCAAGTGCCATAACATGTAAACCCTAAAGGTGTCGTGGCTCTTCTTACATGAAGTGCAACAACATGTAAACCCTAAAGGTGTCGTGGCAGTCGTTACATCAAGTACAACAAGATATAAACCCGAAAGGTGTCGTGGCACTCCTTACATCAAGTAGAACAAGATATAAGCCCTAAAGGTGCCGTTGCTCTTCTTACATGAAGTGCAACAACATGTAAACCCTAAAGGTGTCGTGGCAGTCGTTACATCAAGTGCAACAAGATATAAATCCTAAAGGTGTCGTGGCACTCCTTACATCAAGTAGAACAAGATATAAGCCCTAAAGGTGCCGTTGCTCTTCTTACATCAAGTGCAACAAGATATAAACCCTAAAGGTGTCGTGGCACTCCTTACATCAAGTACAACAAAATATAAACCCTAAAGGTGTCGTGGCTCTCCTTAAATTAAGTGCAAGAAGGTATAAACCCTAAAGGTGTCGTGGCTCTTCTTACATAAGTACAACAAGATACAAACCCTAAAGGTGTCATGGCTCTTCTAACATCAAGTGCAACAAGATATTAACCCTAAAGGTGTCGTGACACTTCTTACATGAAGTTCAACAACATATAAACCCTAAAGGTGTCATGGCTCTTCTGACATCAAGTGCAACAAGATATAAACCCTAAAGGTGCCGTGGCTCTTCTTACATCAAGTGCAACAAGATACAAACCCTAAAGGTGTCGTGGCTCTGCTTACATCAAGTTCAACAACATATAAACCCTAAAGATGTCTAAAGGTGTCATGGCTCTTCTTACATCAAGTGCAACAACATATAAATCCTAAAGGTCTCGTTGCTCTTCTTACATCAAGTACAACAAGGCTTCTTACATCAAGTACAACAAGGCTTTTGCTTCATATCTTCACCTTCATTTTCTGTGGCAGGCGTGGGACCTTTTTACATCGACCTTCATTTTGTGTGGCAGGTGTGGCACTTTTGTACATCGACTGTCCTTTTACGTGGCAGGCGTGGGACTTTATGACATGGTTGAAACGAGTCAAATTCTCATAGGAGGATGTTTTTTGTGTTGGTGTCGCTTTGGAACGCGTTTTTCTTCCAAAGTCTCGCGCCTGTCAGTAAATCTGATGTGTGTGTGTGTATGTCGGGGTTTCCATGAGTTGTGTTATTTTGTGTTCTGAAGTGATCCAAAATGGCTGTGTTCTGAAGTGATGCCTGAGAGTGTGTTCTGAAGTGATCCTTTTACCCATATATATCATTTGACATCATTTGACCATACTAAATTTCGCAATGATGTCTTTACATATGTTAACATGATGTCTTTACATGTCTAACAATATGATGTTGAATGATGTTGAATGATGTTAAATGTTAACATATTGTTAGAATTTAACATGTTAGATATGATGTTGAAATATGATGAGCATATTTCACCCATTTCACAATTGCTCTGAGCTTGTGACCTATTTCCCCAAGGACCGGAAGGACCGGAAGGACCGGTCCCAGTCTGACTGGCCTCAGAAAATGTCCTTTGTGCGGCGCGGTGCTTTTTGTGTTTCACGGTGCCATTTTCACTGAGGGCTTTTCAGGGGATAGGATTGTAGGATATTGTAGGTTTGGAGATGTTTGGAGAATTTTCAGGACCTCTTCCATCCTCATAATTCACGTAGAACCGCAGCTGATCTCAACCTAGCCATAGAGTGATCCGTGCACTGGGCATCATGGATCTCAATCCGGCGCAAGTTGTTGCCTCAGATCTTTTAAAAGCCTTGCTTCTGATTTTAAACATTTCATAGCAGTCTATGAATCATAGCGTGGTCATCCAAAATGGTGAACACCTTGAATTCACCTTTTTGGATCCTCAAGACTTAGTCACTTCGTCCATTTTTTTTGGATTTTTTGGCCGTCCAAGGTTTTGCCCGATGCAAGCTGGCTCATGAAAATGCAGGCACAGGCGCCTGCTTCGTGACATGATTCTGATAATTAGATGGATGCGCCAGTGATTGGCTGTGGCTGTTGCTATCCATTTCATTATCAGTAAGCCATTGTATTACCCTCTGGTAATTTAACATAGCTATTGAAAATGGCCATTTATAGTGAATTTTCCCATTTAAAATGATGATTTTCCATAGCTATGTTAAATTACCAGAGGGTAACGGCCATTGTAATTGTATATTAGTCCACCTTCCAAAGTTCAACATGTCACAGACTTCGTTCTTCTTCATTTTATGGGATTGTTTTGAGGGAACATCGAAACCGGAAACCATGGTTTTTCCCATGGAATATTAGGGGGTTCCGGTGTCAATTTTCATCAATTTTCCCTTAAACCATCTTAAACCAATCCAATAATAATCCAATAATCCAATAACATATGGATGTTCACTATAGTATAATCCAAAGACACATGGATTTTTCATTTCAACATCCATTTCTTCATGGGAACTCCCCATGGTCATGGCCATTCCCAGGCTCTGCCTGAGTGCTTGGCCTTTCGCACCCGACATCGGGCAGATGTGGCGTTCATCGTCACGATGGCTGGGCGGATCATCCAGATGTCACATGGCCATTTTTTGGAGATCCAAATGGAGCACCAAGATATCCCAAATGGAGCGGATGGACGTTTTCTATATGGTCTATATAGATTGAATGGATTAAAAATTGCTGAATTATATAGTGTATTGTTACATAGTATTGTTGTTACTTATTTAGTCAGGATGACCAATCCTGACAAGTACATGGCTTCCGCCGGTATTTTCGCGACTTGAGAAAAACCTCCAGATGACCAGCGGCCATGAGGCAATCGGGTTTCGCCATGTTGGAGTCAGCCTATGCCTGGATCTTATGAAAATGTCAACAGCTGTTTTTATGTGACTTGGGGCACAAACTATTATGTTCAGCAATCTGGGTAGGTGTGATGACAAACTCGAAAAAACAACTGATGACCGACCGATGTCAGGCACAACCCAACAATGCCGCCAATATCATGATGAAGAATTTGCTGGACCTGTGCATTGGTGTTTTAGCTTTCTATGTCTTCGGCTATACCATCGCCTATGGAGAGACCGAAGATGTCGGCATTGCAGATGCAGGTCCACATGCAGTGGGTGTCTCTGTGAGATGTTGGGTTCACGGAATCTCAATGATCTGCGCCGTTGATTTTGTGATATTTTTCTAGCTGGATGAAGAGTTTTCTGAAGAGTCTTTAGAAATGGGATTGGTTCTGGTGCACGTCCAGCTCTGTAATAGTAATGGAACAAAGATGAATCCACTTGAGCTTGCAGTCTTTAGTGATCGAACAGGAACAGCCAGTAATAGTGCAAAACAAATGGAAGAGATGCTGGATATCTATACCACTCGGTGGTTGCGCAGCCAATAGGACTGAAACTCTGCAGGTTTCGACTTGGCCCACTGGTTTTGCTGCTTTTCATATGCAACCACCGCTGCCACCATCAACAGCGGCGCTGGGAGCCAAGCTTGGAGGGCCAAATGCATCAAGCTGCCATGCATGATTCAAGTAGATTGACTGAGAAGGAGTGAAGCAGAAATTCTTGAGATGATTTAACTATGATTTAACTATGTTCGTTTTTCAGGGAAGGATATTATATGATATAGTAGTGTGCATAGTAAGATTACAGGGTTCAGAATGATTTGGCGAGCCATAGCCATAGCACGCCCAGGCCCTTGCAGGCCGTGTGGCATTCTTCCCCTACCTGGCCCTGTCTACCATGATGACAGGCCGTGCACATGGCCGTGGGAAGCCCTGCGATTTTTCCATGGAAACTATGAGAAATCATTCGGTTTTATGGATATGTTCAGGCGGGCTGTGAGCCATTGGTTTTACACGGAGTGCAATCATTGAAGGTATTTCTATACAAGTGTCATACCTAAGCTTTCAATTCCTTCGAAAATGAGAAGTATTTGCCCTGTAGAGCAACTGATCATCACAAATAGGGCTTGGTAAAAGATAATTTAAGCAACTGCCACCAGCTGGGTCCCAATGTCGTACTTCTGCAAAATCAGCCATAACTGCCGAAAGTTTGGTGATGGTCGTTTTTTCTATTTATTCGCCACGTTATTCGCCATGTTGGTTCGGATGGGTTACAACATGTTACAACCACTTAGCACGGCTTCGCAAGGCCTCGTCTATCCCATTTCTGCGCGTTTGGTTTGGGGCGGCGGCTGGTTGCAACAGATGGGCTTTGTCGACTTTGCAGGCGCCATATGGCCCTCAGTTCAGATGACCTTGGAAATACCTGGGATCTTTTGTCGGATGGCTGTTTAAAGCTTTTGACCGTAGCAGTGAGTTTGACCAGCCTTGCAGGATCTGCAACGGTGCATTTGGTGGGGGCTGTAAGCGCTTTGGCCAGATTCCCAGGATTCCCAGGATTCCCAGTGCTGTTGTAAGCAGATGATCTGGGCCATCCGAGGTCAGCACCATGATCTGTGGACCACGTATTGGGCGCTTCCCAGAGTATCGAGCTTGGCGGAAACCTTTGAGTTGGATCTTTGGAGAGAAACATAACGATCAGTACTACCGTGTTCCAGAGGTGGGGGGCATTCTGGCAGATTGGATGAATCTGACAAATCCTGATACATATATATAATATATTAATAATATTTTTTTTAAAAAAATATATATACATATACATACATACACATACATACATACATACATACATACGTACATACGTACATACGTACATACGTACATACGTACATACGTACATACGTACATACGTACATACGTTACATACGTTACATACGTTACATACATACGTTACATACATACGTTACATACATACGTTACATACATACGTTACATACATACGTTACATACATACGTTACATACATACGTTGCATACATACGTTACATACATACGTTACATACATACGTTGCATACATACGTTGCATACATACGTTGCATACATACATACATACATACATTACATTACATTACATTGCATTGCATTGCATTGCATTGCATTGCATTACATTACATTACATACATACATACATACGTTACATACATACGTTACATACATACGTTACATACATACGTTACATACATACGTTACATACATACGTTACATACATACGTTACATACATACGTTACATACATACGTTACATACATACGTTACATACATACGTTACATACATACGTTACATATATACGTTACATACATACGTTACATACATACGTTACATACATACCTACCTACCTACCTACCTACATACCTACATACCTACATACCTACATACCTACATACCTACCTACCTACCTACCTACCTACATACATACATACATACATATATAATATACCATACCAATCCACCTGGATCAGCAGTCTGCCAAGTTTTTCGGTGCCTGGCCTTTCCAATGCCCATTGCTTCGGTACAATCCGTAACTTTTTCGTCTGCCAGGACCCCGTGGAGAAGAAGGTCTTCATCCCGTTCCGTCGTTGCCGACATCCGGTGCAGCTGCTGTTTGGAACCTTCCTGCTGTTCCTCGGATGCTGGTTGCCCCTGAGGTATCCTGAGGTAAGATTGGAGATGAACAATTGGGGGTAACAGATGACAAATTGGGGGTAACCCCATCAAAGACGGAATCTTAACCAACAAAGATAGGGTATGATAGGGGCAATGATTTCCACGATGCAGTTCAGTAGTCTGTATGCAAGAATGACGCCTACCATTATTTGCAGTCATTCGGATGCCAGAAATTATCGCTTCTTAGGCCCAGATTTCGAGCCTCAGATTCATTCTTCAACACCGAAATCCAACCATAAGTGATTTAATAATCAGATATCTCGTCAGTCACAATCCATCCAGATATACATATGCAGTAATCCAGATTTCTCCAGTTTTTGGTTTCGTTTGATGAGGGTGACTTGATGAGTGTGACTTCATGAGGTTAGTGGGGTTCTTGGCGTTCAACCCCGCTTCGACCTTTTCGATCACTGACGGGGATGACCTCGTCATGGCCCATGCCTCCGCGACCACTTTGCTGGCAGCAGCAGGGGCTGGGGTCGGAGGCGTTGCCACGGCACGGAACGGCACGGAACATACGGAACTGGTTGGGATAAAAGATGATACCCTCTGGTAAACTAACATAACTATGGAAAATTACCAGATAAAACTAACCACTCTGGTTGTTTGGCGGATTTGAATTTGGATGATTTTTTTTGGCAGTTTTTTTTTGTTTCTCGGTTGTTCTTGAGATGTGCATTGGGCATCATTGGGCTGGGTTGGCCTATCCATGATGCCCTGGCTGCCATGGCTCCCAATTTCACCCACCAAAGTTGGATGGCCTACCGAGTCAATGCGCAAAAAACTTGAAATTCCCAAATCCATCCAACTCCAAATTCCATGGTCCATTCCGCTCATCATTCCGCTCATCATTTTTCATGGATGTTCACCCACTTTTTCACCAGGCATGGCTTATTCCATGGCCCGCACTCGCTCCTCGGTGGTCCGTGTCCCGGAGCTGACCAACGCCGTCATCGGGGGCTTGGTGGCCAGTTGCGCCTGCTGCACGGTGATCCCGCTGCCCATCGCACCACTGGTAGGTCTCATTGCGTCGCTGCTGACGCTGTCGGTGGAAGAACTCTTGGTCTATGTGCAAGTGGATGATGCAGTGGGTGCTGTACTTCAGCTGAAATACCATCTGGTTATTTAACATAGCCATGGAAAATGGCCCATTTATAGATGGTTTACCTATTAAAAATGGTGATTTTCCAGGGCTATCTTAAATAACCAGAGGGTATGATGAAATATGGTGAAATATATGATTCATGATATTCATGGTGAAGGATCGTGAAGTGGTTTTTCAGAGTTCGAATCAGGCAGGATCCTGCAGGATCCTTTGATTAGGACCTGGTTATGATGGGGATAATGGTCTGTCACATGCAGCTGACGCCAATGGATCCAATGGGCCAGGGTTGCATTCACTTCTTGAAACAACCTAAAACAATCGAAAGAATTCCAAGCATATGCAGGTAATATCCATGAAACACTATGAAACAAATACAAAGCTTTATTTTTCCAAGGGTCATCCATGGTCCGTAAGTTGTTGCAGACATAGGCTAGGCCGCTAGGCCCTGGCTAGGCCCATGTTTCATCATTTTCCTTTGAGGTCGCAGCCCATGGACCATCTGGCGCTTGGGGTACAATTGCCGTGAGTTTGTTCGCACAAAAACACTGCGGGGCCGGAAACTCTGAAGTGGTGGGCATCTTCTTCGGTGGAGGTACAGATGGATGGAAACATTTGGGGGTCCAAACTTTAGGAGTTCTGATCTTGACCGGGATTTCCTTGGGTTTTACCTATGTCATTGTGATGCTGGTGGATTTCCTCTTCGGCTTCCGTTGTTCGCGCGCTTGTGAGTTGATTGGCTTGGATTTCTGGGAACATCAGTTCGATGATGGAAGCTGGTTGGTGATTTCAGAGACGTTTTCGAATTATTTCAATCCCAACATATCGGAATTTAGATAATTTAGCACCAATCGATCGAGAATTCACGCGTGTTTCTATGGTCATCCCAATGAACCTTCATTTCAACTTCCCGAGTTTTGTAAGTTGAAGCAACAACTAACTCATCAACCATAACTGTAACCAACCCATACCAACCCTTCGTGCAAGCCATGGTTCAACCCTTGATGTGATTTTTCTGGTGACGTTTGGTGATTTTTTGTCCCAGGAAGTCTTCAGACCAACAACGACAAGGCCACTCTCTTTGGCTTGGCTCAGATGCGCGCAGATCTCAGTCGCAGGAATCGACATTTGGACTCCGTGGTGCCCAAGAAATGGCGGAGCCCAACCAAGAGCTACATGGATGTGACGGCCAGTGAAAACTCCTCAAGTGCCGAGATGTCAAGCTGGTTTGGGCTTGGGGGGAATGGCTGAAAAATGCTGGAAGAATTGGATTTGTAGAAATTTCATGAAATTTCTATAGAATTATAATTGATTATTAATTGATTATATACTTCAGATACCTTATGATACCTTACCTCAAGGTTCAGCTACAAGATCCTACAAGATCCTACAAGTAGGGGAAACGGTTGAGAAGAAAAACAAGTTTTCACATGTTGTCACGAAACTGTCGGGTGTTTTCACATGGTTTGGCAAGATGCAAATCCCAAGGTTCCGAAGTGTTTCCAGCCCCACAGCCACATCCTCTCAACGCCAATGAGAAGGACGTACATGGTGACAAGGCCACGATTCAAAAGCTGGCCAAGAAAGTGGAGGATTTGGAGCACAAAATCTCCCTGCTGACCGTTGGAATGTTGCGTGATCGGAGTAAAACCACCGAAGATATCTGCGGAACTGGCAATCGTTTCTCCCGTGACGCCAGTTCCGAGGAATCGCCAGTGGCTCCCGTTCGTACCACCAAATCTGACCGGATGTGACGACAAATTGTGACCGTTTAGGAACTCCCAGGGGCCGACAGCGCAAGGCCCATGTAGATAGTGATGATAGTGGATGTGATAGTGATAGTGGCACACTAATATGGCACACATATTCGGTTGCACCGCACAGCACTGCTCAGCACTGAGTTTCCAAGGCCTTTGATGCCTTTGGAGGCCTTAGGCTGGTGTTTGTTCTTCCGTGTTTCCAAGGCTCCAAGGCTGACCGATGCATGTGGAGGAAGCAGCCACAACGGAGCAAAGCTTGACAGCCCAAGACTGTCAAGATATGCTCTGAGGACGATTGCCGTCTGCATGGTATACTGGGCTGATGTTAGGAAATCACGCGGCGATAACCGTATGCCAGGATTATTTCATCTACAACTGTAAATCCTTTCCCCCTAATACATCCCAATACTAAATGGGGAACCAATAACACACACCTTGAAAAGTTTTTGTTTTTACAGAATGTGATACTATTTAGATCTATTTAGTATAGGATGAGACGCTTCTCCCTAATAATCAAGACATATCAAGACCTTTTTCATTAAAAAAACAAAGATTTCTCCAAGCTTTCTCCGAATAATTGATCAAGTCATGAGTCAAAACCTTAATTGAAAGAACTAAACATGTTCGATTTCAAAAGGCGAAACCGAAACCTAATACAAAAAACACCTCAAGGTTGATAGATATGAAAAATTACGGCTGAGTCACATCTTGGGCATGCTGGTGCCGCAATTGAAGACGAGAATTAACAACACCCCCAAAAAAATTGGGAATGGACCCTTGTTTTCATTATTTGGGGGACGTTCAGTTTCTATCAGTTTCTAGGGAGAGGGGATTGCATGATTTCATATGATTTTGATGTGGACAGCAGGTGAAGCTCTATGGCTATCATGGTTTCCCTTTGACCTTTCAAACACCGAGGTTCACGGCTTGATAGGTTGACAGTCAGATGTGGTTTCCGCGTCAGCCAGTCATTTGAGATCATCGCTGCCGAAGGGGCAGTGGAATTCGATTTGAGTGACCTCAGCTGCTCTTGCACTGCAATGTACGCGATAGCTAGGGAAAGATAGAACATGATAGAACAATGAATGCAAGATTTCCAGGGGGATCCGTTATGTTGTTATGATCTTGTTATGCACTTTATCATACTTTATCACATCCCCAATTTTGAAGGTTTCCGGCACACGGAACAGCCATGGTCAATGCGAAGCGCATTTCTGGGCGATGGAGTCGCCTGCCTCTCATACGCAGAGGATCTCAAGACATCGATCATCGAAGATCGAAGACCTGGATCTGCCAGGCCTTGTCGATGGATGAGCCAAGCTCCCTTCCAAAAATCACAGTGACAGCATGAAGAAACTGATGCTTTAAGCTTTTAAGTCTTTAAGCTAACACCACGAACTTGCGCCTTCTGTTTACTGGGCAAATGCAATCTGACGGAGTCATTGGTCTGGAGGGCGATGCTGGCTTTAATACTTCTGCACTTGGCACACTACGTGCAGCTACGTCGTCTCAACAGAACTGGCGGCGTGGTTGCATGTGCCTGCAGCTCGCTTGATCAACGCTTGATCAAAAGTTGGTGCAGGGTGCTGCAGGGTCATGACCAGTGGGTGTGTGACGATGTTTGCAAGACATCCACTGATTCTGCAAGTTTCATCACTTCTCCATTTGTTCACCGGCATGTGGCTCGAACACCGGCACAGTGCCAAGCTTTTGACTACCCTATAAAGCTATGTCCAATAGATCAATATGTGCTTGGACATATTTTCTTCGAAAGTTTCAGACACTTACAGGTGCAAAGGCCACAAATTTAACCCAAAAACTGTGAGGAAGCAAAGTTCATAAACTTGATGATTCAGCCAGTGCCAGCAATGTAATAAACATCGGTTGCTTTCACTTCAAATTTCACGAATGGCGTCCAGATTGCAGGACTCTCCGAAGTACCGAGCTCGGAGACCGGATGAGACCGGCGTGGGAAAGCCACAGTTTAAGTTCAAGAGGGCATTCCCATCTAAAAAATAACATCTGTGTATTGACATTGATTCCATTTACATTTGATGATATATATATATATATTATATACACATATAGACATATTAATAATACATATGGTATGTATAGAGCATGCAGAAAAAGGAGTCAACTGACCTCCAAGGGTGACTTCCGGGGGTCACCAAAAAACCCGCAGGAGCGCAGCGTTTCGGCCTTGGCCGGAAGCGCGGCTGGCCCGGCCGTGCTCCGACCTGCCACGGTCTTTCCTTCGGTGCGACGGAGGGACGGAGGGCCCAATGGATGGGTGGCTGGGGATATGGAAAACGTATGAGGATGGGGGTGCACAAAGGAATAAACATATACATACATATACACATTGTTGATAGCAAATTGATATTATATTGACATTTATTGACATGATATTTCGAATACTTGATGAATCCCAGTACCTCCATGTGAAGTACTATATCAGCACCCAGACTTTTAGTAAATGCCATCGTTTTTTCTTTGAAAACGACGCGGAAGTTGTCCTGGTGCAACGGTTGGAGGGTAGCTATGAGGGTAGCTATGGGTAGCTCAACAAAAATATGTTGACTTTTCCCATAAAAATCTTAAAATCCCATGAGCCGCGGACTACAGTTTGGTTCGACATAGCTACTGAGATGCCGTCCTCTCCACTGTCAGGATCATTCAGGATCCGATGGATGTCACAAGTGTCTCAACCACTTCCAAACCACTTACTGTAGAAAGCACTTATAAACCACTTGGAAACCACTTACATCCATTTAAATTCAACATACTTCAACATTTGCTCCCAAAACAACTAGTCCTTGGATGTCCTTGGATCTGTTTTCTTCATATGCCAACTTTTGGCACCGCAACACTGGGCTTTTGGCGTCCCCTAATTTCCGCGTAGGTGAACCGAAGGCGACCCGAACGGAGACCTGAGGGGCAGGCAGTGCCAGAAATTGCCGGTTTTTTACGCAAGCCCTGGGTGGCTCATATGTCTTTATGGGGTACAGAAAGCGAATCTTGGTGCAGATACCAATGGAAATAGAGTTAAATCGGGCGAAACTGTAACATCAACATGGTAGAAACGTGTAGAACCCATGTTGCGAGGGCACTTTGGGACTTTGGGCATGTGATGGCACGATGGCACCCGCAGACTTGTGCAGGTGCAGGAAGCTTTGTCATTGCCAACCAGGCAAGAAACAGTCGGAAAGTTGTTCCAGGAACAGTCACCAAAGTCACTTGATGTACTGGGGATGGATGATAACATTGGATCAACAATTCTTTACCGGCGATTTTGGGGTTTACCAGGCTACCAGAGCTTTGACCCCACACATATTTTTTGTATTAATATGTCATATCTTAAGACCTGTCGGAAGTCCAAATTACAAAGTTATTGGTCATTCTGTGATTCTCATCTCAACTGCCTGGCACCTTGAGGTGGATGATCTATCCCAGTCAGCGTCATTTGGGTGCCGAGGACGGTTTGGTCCCTGCCACAGATGGTTTCTGCTGCTTGGTTTCGTTGAATTTCTGCAAGGATTTTGATGTATAAGGATGGTCTTCCACTATTCACAAGCCACTATTCACCATCATAAATTGGTCGAAAGTGCCATAGAACTGCCATAGAACTGCCATAGATGATGTGTTTTCTCAAGTTCAATGGCCAATTGACCGGAAATCTTGGCTCAGGCCTTGACATTCGACCGTGGCCGAGTCTGTGTGACAGAGCTCCAGGGCCAGGGTCAGGCACACGGGGCACACGGATTCCAGTGATGTATCTTGCCAATTGATGGATTCCTAAGGGGTTGATTCATCCAAGGTTGACATTGCACATATTTACACATTCTAATTTATTCTATTTTTTTATAGTTTTTGTATGTTTTTGTTATCATTTGCTGAGGATGGTTTGTTGATATGTTTCATTCACTGGTCAATCCGCGATTTGCAGCTGCCGGGTTCCACTGGCTGATCCAGGAATGAGGCTGTGCTGCTGCAAAAGTTGAAAGATGCAGCCTCAAACAAAGCGGAAATCTAGATCCATCTAGCATCAGCTAGCATACATGCGTATATAATATATATATATATATTCACATTATACATAGTTATATAACATAGTTCAAGTATTTCATTGGGCTTCAATTTCTGGGAATGGATATGGTTTGAATCTTTTCGTAAGTTCCTGACAGGGTGCCGCCTTGGCGGCCACATCCAAAGCCATCCATGATCTTCCCCAAGATCACTTAGAGTGGCCTGGCGAAAGTTTGTGCTCAGCTTGGGGCTTGGGGCTGTCCATTTTAGTGGAGGTTTCCCCATATCCCAGGATTCTTGGCCGGATCATGGCAGTATTTCGTTGCACAAGTTGGGAAAATGTCACATGGCTTTGCGGATCAAGATTCTGAGTGGGAACATCCGTGGCATCATGGGGGTTCAACGATGGCACCTTAACTCAGGTGGGCACGACGCCAAAAGCAGTGACCGGTCCAAAGGACCCGTCGCGAGAAAACGTTCGCGAAGCGACTGGGGAGATTGGGGAGATCCATTGATTTACCGGTTTTCCTGCAAAATCATGACTTCAAAGATTTCCTGGGAATATCAAGGAATATATCAAGGAATCCCATGGACTGTGTCCTTTGGCGATTCTTGGATGGTCGTAGCTTCGCAGACGTCACGTGTAGGCTTTGGCTCGGCGAAAGAGCGATGTCAGGAGTTGACCACACGCTGCAGCATGAAATCATGGCTTCACATGAATTTGTATGTGAATTTGTATGTTCTATGGATTCTATCGGATTCTATGGTTTGTTTTCGTTGTTTTCACTTGTTTTAAATGTTTCTCCTGATCTGATAGACTCTGATAGACCTTGTCAAACAAGCATTGGTTTGGCAATGTGGGGTCACAGCAATGCCATGGAAATCTCTCACATTTGCATAAGATAAAGGTGTCAGACAGATTCAGATCGTGTTGGCTGCACCTTGTCTGCGATGCGATTTCCTTCGTTCCCGGCTTCAGACGCAAATGGAAGATGTTATAATATCGATGGGAATTTCAGGATCCTAAAATGGAGGTACTGTACCATATAAGGCCATATTTTATGGGGATGTTCTCTTACATAGGCCTTATATATGGTAGGTACCTCCAATTTAGGATCCTGAAAATCCCATTGAGAATATGTTATAATCCTATTGCAGAAATTGGCAAGTGGATCTATCTTCAGCACGTGGAAATGCATTTGGTTCTTTTTTTGGATGCTGTATGCTTCGGGTACCTGGGGTACCTGCATCCACGAAGTGGCTTTGCTAAGGATGTTGCACACCTTCTCGCAGGCCGCAGCCGAACATTCCCGGACCTATGGTGATCTTGGTGCGGTGAGTAGTGGACTTAGCATCAGGAATATCACTGCAGGTTATGGCCCTTCTGGTCCGTCACTTTCACTCTTGGAAGATGTGGATTCCGGTGATGAAGATGAAGCTGGAAGATTGAGTTGTTGCCAACGTGTTGGCATATGCATTGGATATGTGATCCCTGACTGGGGTCATTTGAGCTTAGCCAATGTTGGTAGATCCTGGGCTGCTGGCGCTATTGCACTATGGCATTGTTATTTGTTTGCTGCCTGCGCCTCATTGATTGTTGTGAACTTTGCTGCAGCCATGCTACGATGCTACATCCAGTGGTTCTCTGAAACCAAATTTCATGTGGTCACTTTCTATAGCATGGAGTTCAAATATCACGTGACTTTGGGTTTCTTCGGCGCATTCTTCAGGTGCTACATTTTGTTGAGTGTTACCAGCGACTTACTACGTTTCACCTATTTACTTTGCAAAGATACCTGGCGACCAGATAGCTTCGAGGGCTACCGCAGATTATTGGTGGGTGATGCTTGGAAAGAGATTGAAGCGGGTGAGTTCTATTCAAACAATTGGTCGATGTGCCTCACCCGGCGTCAAAAACTGATGGATGCTGGTTCATGGTTTCAATATACCCTCTGGTAATCCAACATGGCAACTGAAATCCGGTATATATAATGTAACTATATATGTATATATACATATAAACGGGGTGGTTGATTGGGAAATCATTTGTAGATGTAGGATTTCCCATTGCCATTTTGATTACCAGAGAGTATGTTTCATCGTCGATGTCGTTATTTGCACGTTTTTTCTTGGATGATGCTCCAAGAACCATAGTTGCCATGGTTAGTTTCTAACCCATAGGATCCATGGTGCTGCTATATATGGTAACATGGATCCCATCAATATACCCCAGTCATGTTAGCATTAATATACCAGCACCAGCCGGATCCGTCATGGGTAAAGGATGGCTCAACCTGCCCAGGATGTGTTCTTCCAAGTCTTTCTGCACGTCTCTCTGGACGTGGTCCCCATGATCCTGGCTTTTCATGGGATGGTCGGGGATGACAACACTGCAATAGAAGGAGCTCGCATTTGTCTTGCCATAGGACTGGGGCTGGAAAGTGACTCCAGTTTACATCTTGATGGAGTTTATGGATATTTATAGATATTTATAGATAGATCGAGGCTTTGTTTTCAACATCCTGGTAGGAGTGTTCCATATCCTCGTCTTATATTTTCTGTGGCTGTTTGGTGAAGTGTACCTCAAGGCACATCACTTTCGATTGGCTTGGCATGTAGCAAGGGGGCAAGAAGCTGTGCGATTGCGCACACACACCGCACAGAGGACTGCAATGTATCTGGCGGCTCCAAGTCATTTGTTTGTTGCACCCATGTGACTGGAAACATCTGGAAACATAAACCAACTTGAACATCTTGGAACATCTTGGAATCATGGTGAATCATGATCATTTCATAGAATCACTTGATTGTCTTGATTTTCAAGGCGTTTTTCCTCAAAAACATCAATCCATAGTGAGGTATTTTCTTGGCAAAGGTGAAGGTCGTTCCATTTACGTCCTCTGTGGTCATTGGATGCACTGCGTGGGGCGTTGCCTTCCCATATCTTTGGCGCTCACAGCGCTGGTGCTGGGACTGCTGGTGGATCGGAACGGTTGGGCCATCGTGGCAGGCCTGGTGTGTTCCAGCATCATGTCGGTCATGGCCTGTCTCAGAGAACCGGAGAATCCTAGATGCACACCACGACCACCGAGATGGGTTGCCTGATCCAAGGGTTGGCTTTCCAGATTTTGTTTGATAGATTATGGATGAAGCAAATAACTGAACATCCAATAGCTGGTTCAGCTACCCATATTGTGGATGTAGATGATGATAGCGGGTAGCTGAACCAGCAGATTCCAATGGGATGATCTTGAAAATTGCACATGGTGAGGGGCGCGACTCTCAGGTGAAACGCTTCTTCCCACACCCCGAAGCGCTACAAGACTGGAGCGAACAGTGGTGTTCCTTAAGCGTCCATGCACAGAAACGTCAAAGATATCCCTTTCTGATGATCTTGGGATTATCAGCTTTGGTCTTCAGTTCCTTTCGGTTTCCAGCAGTGATGATAGGTTGTTTGGTGTTGTCCTGTGGGACCTTCGTACGCATTTTCTGCGTCTTTGGCGAAGGCAGCCTGGGATGGCTGTGGGGCTTCGGTGAGTCCCTGGTGGAAAATGTGCTGCTGAACTTCGTGGTGGTCTCCACAGCAGGCAATGCCTATAACGATGCAGCGGCTACTCGGTGACTGGAGGACTGGGCAAAAGCCCTGGTGGTTAGTGGTTTATTGGTGCTGGATATTGGTGGTTGAGGATGATGAGTTCGAGGGTTTGACTATCTTAAACTTTGCAAGATAGTCCAAGATATAAAACATGATCACATTTGATCACATTTAGCCAGTAGAATCGAATGACAGGGGGTTTTGAACACCCAGGTGGAGAGAGCGTCCATGTCAGGCAGATGTCATAGATGGCAGTAGATAGCAAAAGCAAAATAGAACGAAATAGAAAAGACATCAATAGAAATGAGGGATTTTTTCATCTACTGGGATGTTAATGCTATTTTAAAATTTAATGGGGATATGTTATTAGAGAACCACCTCATTGATGTCACTTGATGTCTTTGATGTTTTCAGTTTCTGATCACGTATAATTTCAGGTAGTGATGCTCCTGTCTGCGATGCGACAGTTTGGCTTTCAGCGAAGGATCGTTGCTGGTGAGAGATTACGAATGGCGAGTGTCAACATCATGGGACTGGTCCATCTTCTCTTCTTGATCTTGGTGTGTTTTGCATTAGAAACCTATGGCGTGGATTCAGATTGGAGTGCTTTTGGGCCCCTGCTGAACCATACCAAGTTCTATTCCTTCCAACCTGACCCAGGAAATCCACTGGATCCTTTGCATGCGCCGCAGGTTCCTGAGGTGCCCCTCCGAAGCATTCTGCCCGTGTGCAATTTTCGTTTCCGCCAGGGCTATGACCAAGACTTCCACCGTGCAATTTCCCTGGCGGATTTCGGTCTGATGGCATCGCTGACCTATGAACCGCGCTTTCGGGTGGCAGAGGCTTGTGAATACTATTTCTCCTCCCAATGGCATTTAGAACAGCCACCAGAAAACCAGACCACAGGGGTGAAGTTCCTGATGTTTACGCGCCTCGCTCCATTTCAGCCTGCAATGTAGCTGGAAGACATCAATTTTTGACCATGACAAGTGCCTGATGTGTTGGTAGATCCTGCTGCTTTCTCTGAATAGGAATGCAAGAATTAATCCCACATGCAAAGATATCCAAGATCCCAAAGCAAATAATCTTGACAAGAAAGTTCAAGAAAGGTACCAAAAATGGAACGTTTTCTTATTCGGGTGGCCATATTGGAACCCATTCTGGAACCCATTCTGTTTCAGCCAAGGTCAGAAGATAATCAGACCACTGTCATTGCTGTCCGTGGCACCTTGGATTGTCTGGATGTGTTGCAAGATGTGTCGCTGTGGATCGTCCCTGTCTTGTTGCAATTCTTCGGCTTAGTCGGCCTAGATACGGCCTATGGAGCCTGGGGTATGGCCACAGCAGAGCTGTCACAGATGCTCCCCATGGCATACATCGACCGGAAGAAGACAGTCGAATCTGTGCTTTCTGCGGCGGAGTTGATGATCAATCAACATCCAGAACGCGAGTATTACATCACCGGCCATTCGTTGGGTGGTGGTGTTGCGAAGTTGGTGAAACTGGCCATCAAGATACCTCAGCGCGCAAGGCAAGAGGTTGGTAACACTTTCCTCTTAACATCTTTATCTTCTTATATCTTCTTATATCTTCTTTCGGGGGGAGAACTCTTATAGCACCGTTAAAAGGAGAAAAACATGTGAATTCAATGTTGGACATGGCTCCCCCCTTATGAATCAGATTGACTCAGCGCCTATTTCAGCAGGTTGCAGGTGGTCACCTTTGCCGCCCCGGGTGTGCATCATGCAGCTCATGTGCTGATGCACCAGATGGATTCGGAGAAGATACGCGATTTACATGCGAAGATGACGGACGAAAGTGTCAGCCTGGTGGCTGTGCGGCCCAGTAATGATATCATCTCTTTGATTGATCAGAGTAGGGGACAGACTTGGGTGGTCTCCTGTTCCGGGACATTCTATGAATGTCACAGCATTTACCGCACCTTGTGGGATATTTTCAGCGTATGTGGCTCCATGCGGGGCTCGGTGTTGAAAGTTCCCTGTGGCTGGTCCCCAAAAGCTCCCTGTTGAAACAGCCAGATACTGATACTGGACTCGAAGGAACCTGATTTCATGGGAGGATCCACAGTTACACGTTTCGTTACAATCGGTTACAAGATCCTCAGTGAACCTCAGTGATCCTCAGATTGGACGAGTTTCCTCGGAAGAAAGCGCACGAGTTTCCTGCTGCTGCCGGAAGGTTTGAAAGCTGCACACTGACAGAGAAAGAGAAGCTTCGCCGAGCGACCTAGAACACACCTCCATGGAGGCCACAAGGTGCATTCTTTGGCACCGGATTCTCCTCTTGCACAGTTGGATGCTCCGGGCAAACTATGCCTTGACTTGAACGCGCAAAAAACCAGGGAAGAAACTGCGGGTGTCTTCATCGTAATTTAATGTAATTTATACACGAAGTGCTTTTCTCACTTTAGAAATTGTTCTTTAGGAGAGAGAAGGAATCTCAAAACAAAACGTGCTATGTACTTACGTGCTGACCAGCTAACTTTTTGAGAGAGAGCAAACCTTGGCACTCCTTCTTACTTGCCATTCAGTTGTATCAATATGGGATTGGACAAAGATACCTTCTAGCAAACTCATTTGGGTCTTTGGCCAAGTGAACAACTGAGTTTGTGGCCAATTTGAATGCGGGGCTACCTCAGATGTGTTCGGGGAGATGATTTTCTAGCTGGTCCTAGCCTGTACTCTGCAGTGCTTCTAGCCTAATGAGCAGCTTCTCAAGCTGATAGATCCATGTTGACTGCGTTGGTTCAGGCATCCCATCGCTTCTCGGAGATATGCGACAGAGCATGATACAGTTTCAACATATTTCAACTTTCATCCAACTTGAAAACAGTCCTGGCGTAGGAAGCTACAAACCCTTCCCAAGTGCATGCTTCGAGCTTAGCTACTTAGTTCACCCATTGAGATGACTGGTGACATCGCTCAGAAAACATATGAAAACATCAGATTGTGCACCCATCAAGATGAAGCATGAATCCTATGAGTCCTATGAGTCCTGGGGTCGAGGCTTCGAGGCTCATGCATCGCGAGCCATGGCTCCAAGGTCTTTGCCGATTTTGCTGCTTTCTGCTCTGCTTCTGCTCTCCTCCATTCTGGTGGCATTCCAGACTGAAGTGAGGAGAATACCCGCTGCCCTACGGACGCAACACGCGCAACAGCCGCTGGAGCACATCCACATACCTCACGAGATACACAATTCCAACAACCTATCCAACGACTTATCCAACTTACATGATGTGAAGCTGACATCTTTCTCAGAGTCAGCTGAGATTTTTCCGGGATCAACAAGATCGACATCCACCAAGTCAATCAGTTCAACAAGGACACCAAGGACAACTACCCACCCTCCATTGATTCCAGCATTGATTCCAGGGCAATCAGCATTACCTTGGACTCCTGTCTCATTGGATGCCAAAGGTATCGAACAACTGGAACTGGGCATCAATTTCTCCTTGGCTTGCAATGCAAGTTGCCGAGCCAATCGCTTCATGTGTGAAGAACATGAAATTTCTCGGTGTTTCGGTATGGATTGCCAGTGCTCCAGCGGCTTTCTGCTTCCCGCCGAATCCAAAACTTTGCCTTTGAAAGGTCCTCGTTTTGCCATTGTTCTAGCAGGGATGACCAGGTCCTTCTTTAGTACACTGATGAATGAGTTTTGGCGACTCTTTCTGGCTCGCTTCGATGGAGACTTGGTGCTTTTTGCCGTTTTGACCACTATCTCGAGCCAAAAGTTCAGAGGGACCGGCTTGACAGCGAGGAAAGACCAGGCATAGGATTCGGTTGAAGTAGACCCACGGGGTCTACTTCACATCAAGCGCTAATCAAATAGTTTTGTGACCAGGCCCACCTCGAAAATATGGACTAGCCGTCCGAACATCCTTGAGCCATGTATGTCTAATGGACATGTTTGGCGATTTCGGGCACTACTGTACTTTTATCTTGCTTTTGCAAGGGCATCATTTGGCAGGGTCGGCAGAATTTAGAATATTTAGAATGCAAAAGCGTTGTTTCCTTGCACTTTCCTAATATACCGTATACCGTATACCTTGTGTTATCCTTTGTTTGTGTCTTTCCATCTCTAGGACGCAGCACGAATTCTGTGAAAGTGTGTGTGCAAATGTTCCTTCAGTCCCGAATCCCAAGCTCTGTGCAACTTTTTTGGTGCAAAATCAGCTGTAACCAATTTGATCGTTTCTCTGATTTTGAGTCATCCCTTGTTTCAGCAGGTTTGTTTGTTTTTGGCAACCTTTGACAATAGGCAGGGCCTTGTTCCACACAAAAGGCGATCCCGATGCCAGGTCTGGTCTAAGTTCACGGTGAAAGAATTGCGAGAAGCCTTGGAGAATCTCAACGTGACATGGGACGCAGCGTTTGTGGAGGATGCGACCTGCGGTTGGCAGGTCGCACGTCAGTACGTTCAAGACCCTACACTTCGAGCAATGCTGGACGTCAAGGCCAAATTTCCCGGGGAAGGTGGGCAGAACAACCTATTTCGTGCGCGTGTTATAGCTTTTGATCGTATATTGCGGTATGAAATGCAGACTGGACAGCGCTTTCGCCAGCTGCTCGTACTGCGGCCGGACTTTGCGCCGTATTTGGGGCACGACGATCCCGCTTTCGTAGTTTCGTCGGTGAAAGGCAGCGTGTACGCCTACAATGATTTGATCAACATCTTTGAGCGGAAGTTCGCTACGTATGTCTTCACTGAACCTGCCACAATCCGTTCATCATTCACAACATTGGACAAGGATGCCTGGCAATCTTTGCTCTGGAAACTCTGGAATCGCTCCAACACCAGTCACACCGTGCTTTTACCGAATGCTCACTGGGCTTTGCACGGTGCACCGATTTGTGGTGCTTTTTTGCAAGCTATTCCTGATATTCCTTGTACCTCGTGGAACTTCGAAGTCAACGCAACTATGGGTTTTATCCGGGACCGTTGGGGGGTGAAGGGGCCGCAACATGTGTGCGTGGATCGCTTACGGGGCGCTCCATTGAAGTTCATCAAGGACTACTTTCGCCGGCTTGGGATGAACCAAAGTCTCGTTGAGGACCTCAGCCTGTGCATGCCTGTGCCAAAGCAAATGAGCAAGAGATAATCCCTTCCTCCTAATACGAAATGTCCCCCCCTATTATTAAACACGGCAGGTAGTTTTTAGATGTTTTTAGATGTTTTTAGTATTAGGGTGGTATTTATTATTAGGGAACCCTATCAATAAAATTAAACCCTTAATAGAGCAATTGATGATGAACCAGAGGATTTGGGAACCTTATATTTTCAACCAGACCCGCTTGATTGTTTTCATACGGATTTTCACCGGGCACAAGCAACTCCCGGCCACTGTGGGAATGGTGCTTCGAGAGCCAAGAAAACGAGCACGGCTCTTTTTTGCCAAGCTTTCTTGGTGTGTTTCCACTTTAAAAATGGCACGGCTGGCCGTGTTTTGCCACTTAGTCTGCCCCACTTATTGTGTGTTTGGCAGCTGTTCTCGTGGCTTTCGCGTGGCCGCAAGCTCAAAGAAGCCCCGTGATGCCACTGGGACCCCGCAAGTTTGCGAGTCGCTGCTAGCCTCATGTTTCCAGGTCCAACTTGCAAGCGGCTGCAAGCGCTTGTGATGCTGAGAATTGCTGAGACAGATGGATACTGCATTTGTACCTGCTTCAAATAGAATGATCCGGAAGGATCCGGAAGGCCAACGCAATGAGCTTTTGGTTTTTGCCAACTTTTTGATTACGCTATTCTGGGCCCATTTGCTTCGCAATGTCAGGGATCCACAAAGACTTTGGAATCAGCTTTGGCCCTCACAGTCGGCCCAATCCGACGTCGATCATCGCAGGAAAACGTCCCTCCAAGGTAAGTTTCAGGGAGTGTGCCTGAGCGTGCAGGATTGCAGGATCTTACTCAAAGATAGATGTTTTGGGTTGCACCTCGTCTCACTGAAACTGAATTCATACGAAAAGACAGAACTCTTTGGATTTGGCATGGGCTGCTGCGCTTTGCTATGAACTACCATCTTTTATGTAGTGGCCGATGGTCAATCTAGTACTTTGCATTTTGTGATCCGAGACTGAGGCTATTCATGGCTATTCCAGGTAAACCGTTCAGCCAATGGATTCTTTCCGAAGTCCCATATCAAAAAAGGTAATCAGAGAAGCATTTTTCAGCCAGGGACTGCATGGGATGAAGCCTTGTTTTGCCAGTGCTAGAAGCCAAATATGTTTGGGCCAAGCTGGAACCCAACAGAATTGTTCGCGTTATTAAATTGAAAAGAAGCTGCGCCAAATCCTTCCGTGGATTTTCTTACGCTACTGGGATACGGATGTTTTGAACATCGTCATTTTCCTTTCTTTCAACATGAAGTATTTGATTTAGTATGTGTATATAATGTTGGTTCCTGATTAGTGTGTGCCCCCCCCCCTCCCCTAAACTATATCCGGACTCTCTTTAAAGTAGAAAAGCAAAAAAATTCTTCCCAAAAGAAAAACATATCCTCGATTAAGTAAGGATTTCAATTGGCTACAATTGAAATCTAATTACTATTGTTTTTTTTTGCCGATGAAGTTGTGGTACTTGTAGTACTTGTAGTACTTGTAGTACTTGTAGTACTTGTAGTACTTGTAGTACTTGTAGTACATGTAGTACTTGTAGTACTTGCAGTACTTGCAGTACTTGTAGTACTTGTAGTACTTGTAGTACTTGTAGTACATGTAGTACTTGTAGTACTTGTAGTACGTGTAGTACTTGTAGTACTTGTAGTACTTGTAGTACTTGTAGTACTTGTAGTACTTGTAGTACTTGTAGTACTTGTAGTACTTGTAGTACTTGTAGTACTTGTAGTACTTGTAGTACTTGTAGTACTTGTAGTACTTGTAGTAATTGTAGTACTTGTAGTACTTGTAGTACTTGTAGTACTTGTAGTACTTGTAGTACTTGTAGTACTTGTAGTACTTGTAGTACTTGTAGTACTTGTATTACTTGTAGTGCTTGTAGTACTTGTAGTACTTGTAGTACATGTAGTACTTGGAGTACTTGTAGTACTTGTAGTACTTGTAGTACATGTAGTACATGTAGGACTTGTAGTACTTGTTGTACTTGTAGTACTTGTAGTACTTGTAGTACTTGTAGTACTTGTAGTACTTGTAGTACTTGTAGTACTTGTAGTATTTGTAGTACTTGTAGCACTTGTAGTACTTGTAGTAAGGGTTTAATAAGGGATTGGCTCCTTTGGGAAAGGCTTGGAGTTTGAATTTGGCAATTGCCTTTGGAAAAGGCTTGCTTCTCTTCTGGGCTTCCAGGAGCTGCTCTGGCACAGCTTGCTGCAATAGTGAACCCAGCAAACAAACCTACTAAAGTGAAATGGAACCTCTCCTGGTCCAGGGCCTTGGAAAATTGTGGAAAAGCTGTTCTTTAATAATGGTTTAATAAGGGATTGGCTCCTTTGGGAAAGGCTTGGAGTTTGAATTTGGCAATTGCCTTTGGAAAAGGCTTGCTTCTCTTCTGGGCTTCCAGGAGCTGCCCTGGCACAGCTTGCTGCAATAGTGAGCCCAGCAAACAAACCTACTAAAGTGAAATGGAGCCTCTCCTAGTCCAGGGCCTTGGAAAATTGTGGAAAAGCTGTTCTTTAATAAGGGTTTAATAAGGGATTGGCTCCTTTGGGAAAGGCTTGGAGTTTGAATTTGGCAATTGCCTTTGGAAAAGGCTTGCTTCTCTTCTGGGCTTCCAGGAGCTGCTCTGGCACAGCTTGCTGCAATAGTGAACCCAGCAAACAAACCTACTAAAGTGAAATGGAGCCTCTCCTGGTCCAGGGCCTTGGGAAATTGCGGAAAAGCTGTTCTTTAATAATGGTTTAATAAGCGATTGGCTCCTTTGGGAAAGGCTTGGAGTTTGAATTTGGCAATTGCCTTTGGAAAAGGCTTGCTTCTCTTCTGGGCTTCCAGGGGCTGCTCTGGCACAGCCTGCTGCAATAGTGAACCCAGCAAACAAACCTACTAAAGTGAAATGGAACCTCTCCTGGTCCAGGGCCTTGGGAAATTGTGGAAAAGCTGTTCTTTAATAAGGGTTTAATAAGGGATTGGCTCCTTTGGGAAAGGCTTGGAGTTTGAATTTGGCAATTGCCTTTGGAAAAGGCTTGCTTCCTTTCTGGGCTTCCAGGGGCTGCTCTGGCACAGCTTGCTGCAATAGTGAACCCAGCAAACAAGCCTACTAAAGTGCAATGGAGCCTCTCCTGGCCCAGGACCTTGGAAAATTGTGGAAAAGCTGTTCTTTAATAAGGGCTTAATAAGGGATTGGCTCCTTTGGGAAAGGCTTGGAGTTTGAATTTGGCAATTGCCTTTGGAAAAGGCTTGCTTCCCTTCTGGGCTTCCAGGGGCTGCTCTGGCACAGCTTGCTGCAATAGTGAACCCAGCAAACAAACCTACTAAAGTGAAATGGAGCCTCTCCTGGTCCAGGGCCTTGGGAAATTGTGGAAAAGCTGTTCTTTAATAAGGGTTTAATAAGGTATTGGCTCCTTTGGGGAAGGCTTGGAGTTTGAATTTGGCAATTGCCTTTGGAAAAGGCTTGCTTCTCTTCTGGGCTTCCAGGGGCTGCTCTGGCACAGCTTGCTGCAATAGTGAACCCAGCAAACAAACCTACTAAAGTGAAATGGAGCCTCTCCTGGCCCAGGGCCTTGGAAAATTGTGGAAAAGCTGTTCGTTAATAAGGGTTTAATAAGGGATTGGCTCCTTTGGGAAAGGCTTGGAGTTTGAATTTGGCAATTGCTTTTGGAAAAGGCTTGCTTCCCTTCTGGGCTTCCAGGGGCTGCTCTGGCACAGCTTGCTGCAATAGTGAACCCAGCAAACAAACCTACTAAAGTGAAATGGAGCCTCTCCTGGCCCAGGGCCTTGGAAAATTGTGGAAAAGCTGTTCTTTAATAAGGGTTTAATAAGGGATTTGTTCTTTTGGGAAAGGCTTGGGGTTTGAATTTGGCAATTTTGGCAAAGGCTTGCTTCGCTTCTGGGCTTCCAGGAGCTGCTCTGGCACAGCTTGCTGCAATAGTGAACCCAGCAAACAAACCTACCTTGACTGAGCTACAGCGTTTTTGAGAAAAAAATGCCTCTCAGCAATTACAGTTTTTTTTGCAAAAAAAGGGCTCTCCCAATTTTGTTTTGCCACAAAAGCGAACCCTCCAAACAATACATGAGTTTCAGAATAATTTGGAAAAAAATTGCCACAATAGCGACCCTAGGTACTAATCAGGACCCAACATTACATATATATTATAACCAAATGGAACTTAAAAATCAAAGCTACCTGCTTGCCTTTTCCCCAGAAATTCTTGGGCGATCTAAAATCGAGAAGGTGCAGCCTCCCCTCAAAAGCGAGAGCTACCAGTAGTGCCCGGCCCTCTCAGGGTAAATCAATGGCTTATAGGAAGGTCATGGAAGGTCTGTAGCATGCATAGCAGATGTTAGGTTCAGTAGTGAATGAAATGACAAACAGCCTGACTGATTGGATGGATGGATGGAATGGAAGGCATGAAGGAATGCGTGGAATGAATCAAAATAAAGCAATGAAAGAAGGAAGGAATGAAGGCGTGAAGGCATGAGTGAATGAGTAAAAGAGCGATTTAGTGACTGAATGGGTGAATGACTGTATGAATCAGCGAACAAGGGAGTGAGGAATTGAGGGAGTGAGGGAGTCAGTGAGCAAGTGGATAACTGATTGACTGGCTGAATAATTGTAGCTCTTAGTTGAGCTACCCATTCCCTAAGACAAATCTTTTCGAAACGACCTCTTCACAACCACCTTTTCACAGATATTTCCTTATTATTTTTGATCCACTTATTATATAATTTACTAATTTATTTCACGCAACCATCACAATATATTTAATAATTACCAATTTCAATCCCGCAGAATATAAAAATAATATTTTATAATATTATATTCCCTAAAATTACTTTTCCATAGGAGCTGCTGCTATTGTTGTCGTTTCTGCTGCTTTTCCTGCTGGTTTTGTTCCCGTTGTTGGTGCTAATTTAGTTCTTCCGTGAATTTCTGGTAGTTAGATAACCCATATATATTCAATATATTTGGTTGTTAATCAAAATGCCTTTATCCCGGACCGGCTATTTTTCGCAAATAAAAATTTTATTTTCGTAAAATTTTCGCGAAGTTCATGTTTATTTTTCGCGAGGCCTACTTTAGCTAACAATACCTCTTATAAAGATTCGTTCACCACCTACCAAATTACGCCAGAAAATCACAGATCATTTCTTGGTAACCTTTTAAATATACAACTAGCATTACGGAATTTCTTCTTAATACCCTATAATTATTATAATATATTTCCAAATTACAAACCAAACTAATAAACAATATTATTGAATAATTATTATAATATAATATTAATCTATATTAATAATAAATATTATTTAAGAAATATATTATTTTACATATTTTTTTACTAAAAATTATTATAAATATATTATTCTAAATATATTATTAATATATTTATAACTAAAATTTATATATATTTATATATATAATATAATATATATAATATTGAAATTATTTGCATATATATTTATTTAATAAAATAATATAATTATTTAAATTAATATAATTAAATATTCTAAATAAATATATAATTAAAAAAATATGTTATATTTTAAAATATTTATAAAATTAATTATATTATTAAATTTAATTTTATTAAATAATTAATTTTAATAATATAAATGATTTTGAATTTGAATTTATTTGAATTTAAATTTGGTATAAATATATATTTATTTTTTTTATAATTTATTATTTTTATATAATAATAATAATAAATATTTTTTTTTTATTTGAATTATGTTATTTTAAAATATTTAATAAAATTTAAATATAGATTTAGATTATTATATTTTTTTATATGAAAAAAATAAATAATAATTAATTTAATAATATAGTTTATATATTTTATATATTTGATATTTTATAAATTTAAAATTATAATAATTTTATTTTTGATGATAATGATTTTGGTTATATTTATAATTAATAATAATATTTAATTTATATAAATTTGATTTTTAATTTTATAATTTGTTTTTTTAATAAAATATAATAATTTATTTTTTAATTTACAAATATTT
>CAMXCT020003733.1:0-55725 GCA_947184155.2 Cladocopium goreaui
TTTTTCATCTGTGGGGAACGCTGCTTCGAGATCCGTTGTAATAACGGTAGGGTTAGGCATCCCTTTCCCCGGGTTGGGAAAAAAAACGTGGAGATGACCACAGTTTTAGGGTGGGTGAACAAAATTTCGTGGGGGATGCCACTTGAGACCAAAATGCCCACATGTAAGATAGATGTCACATTGATAAGAACAGATCCCTGCCAAGAACAGCACGTCACCTTGAAACATCAAAAGTTTCACACTGATAAGAACAGAAGACTGCTAAGTTCCAGAAGGCACAGGTTCTGTACATGACATCATATTACTGGACATTTTGTTCTAAATAAGAAAAAAAAGGTTTGTTGCAGTAACCGTCGCGTACCCTCCTACGCTACGCGTAGCGCACGGAAGTTTAGAGGTTGATATTTCCAGGTTACCCAAAAAGTCTTTGAACACCAGGTGTTCAAAGACAGAGAAACTTAAAGGAATAAAGGGTTCATCCTTACTTCGTTCCTCAGACGGAGGGGACCCTTATTCCAATAAGTTTCAAAGGGAAACCTGGAAACCACCGCGGCTACGCATTACTGCAACACAACCAAATTAAAAAGTCAAAAGAACCGCACAGAAAAGTGTACATATGATATTCCGTACTTATATATTAAGTACAACATACGTACACGCGCAAAACATGGAAAACAAAATGAGTGCCGACGAACGAGGGAATCAAACGCAACTCCTTTTTTCATCTGTGGGGAACGCTGCTTCGAGATCCGTTGTAATCCCCACTATGGACCACAGCTCGCAAGCACGTCCAACCAGTCCACGGAGAAAAAGGTGCTCCCAAGTTTCGTCAAGGTATCAAAGTTTCCACGGCTAGGGTCGTCAGCCAAGTTGCTAACGCTAGGTACCCTTGCATACCAGGATTTCGTTCCCAAGTGGTACTCCGAATCCATTATCCTGGCAGCCACATGCTTTGCAACAGCGGTTTCACCGCTCCCTCTCAAGAGCGCTAACCTGACCGATTCATTATCTATGTAAGTTTCGTCAAGGTATCAAAGTTTCCACGGCTAGGGTCGTCAGCCAAGTTGCTAACGCTCGGTACCCTTGCATACCAGGATTTCGTTCCCAAGTGGTACTCCGAATCCATTATCCTGGCAGCCACATGCTTTGCAACAGCGGTTTCACCGCTCCCTCTCAAGAGCGCTAACCTGACCGATTCATTATCTATGTAATGAACGACTTGGCATCCTCGAATGAGGTGTCCCCAAAGTCTAAAAGAGACTAGTACGGGAATCATCTCCAACTCATGTATCGGATGCTTTGAGGCACGCAAAAGGTGGCGCATCACCTCTGGGGTTGCGTCGCAACCAAAATGATGAACCACTCGGTGATTGGGTGCGACTAGAACACCGCCAATGCTCCCGGTGGTGGATCCATCTTCACAGGCCCCATCAGTGAAGATTATCCAGGTTGAAAGGTTGTTGATTCCGAGAGGTACGGGCTTTGCGGACTCCAACCGGACAAGCAACTTCTGAACGACCAAAATTTCACATTCATCCAAAACGCACGACGTCCTTCCAAGACGACAAAGGTTTCCAAACTCCTTCAAATCAAGGTTTGCAATTCTTCCAAAGACATAGCATTCAAAGAAAAGCATCCTTCCCCTCACTCTCTCAGCTTCTTTGGTGGACAACTGTCCATTACTGACGATGTCTCTCAAACATTGTTTTAGTTCTGTGATCCTCTCATCAGTGTGACCCACCGAGAAGCGCAGTGAGGGTGCCTCGACCATGTTGACGATCAGACCCAACATCCTGAAAACGTCACTGAAAGGTGGTGCCTTGGACCCGTCCTTGGCGTATTGTAAACCAATCAACTCAAAAAGTGAGGAGATAGCCCAGTGGGTGTTGGAAGCAAGTTCAGGCCTTGTAAGGGAGGAATAATCATCAAAATAAGCACTCCATGCAACGCCCATTCCAAAAACTCCGATCCACCAAATTGCAAAGGAGACACGCAAGAAACCAGCTACCGATCCAATTGCCCCGAAGGGCAAGGCATTTAGCCCCAGCAGTATCGGGTCTTTGGACCCGGGTTTGTTCACTGCGATGCTCACAAAATCTCTGTCATGGGAACACAATCCAAACTGCTTGTAGGCCGATTTCAAGTCGTATGTCCTCACAAGTACTTTGCAGTGTTGCCCTTTCGAGCACTTGAAGCTATGGTCCAGCATTCCACATAGTTGATCAATTGTAAGGCAAACTTCTCTTTTGTACCCACCGTCAAGTTCAAGCCACAAACCGTACAGTCATCTATGACTCTGGTTTTTCCTCCCTGTCGTATCCCAAATCTCCGCGCAACCGACTTCCCAGTCCAGTCGGAGGTGGTGTCCTCCCAAATCCAATCCTGCTCTATCTCATGCTCAGTCTCACCCCAGGTGTCCTGTTCGAGCACGCCCTCCTGTCGGATGCTCATTTGTTGCATGACTTTCTCATTGAAGGAGTTCGAGGATTGCTTCAACGCATCAACAGTCAGTGTAGGGTTTCTCACCTTGCGCGGGAAAAGATTGGAGTCAGGCATCCATCCACTGAGCTTGAACCCATTGCAGAGGCCATGTAAAAGATCTTTATCTGGAAAACCCAAGTCAGCCAGCATAACACCCAGTAAATGAAGCCTCTTCCCTTTCATCAACTTCCGGATGTGCGGCGGCATCTTGAGTCTCAGTTTAAGCTCTTCTGCTTTGGATGTCGTGGCGAGTTGAGTGTACTTCTTGATGAAGTCAATGCGCCTACCTGCCAACAAGTGTGGTGGTCTGTGGAAATTATCCATGAGCACTTCATGCATTGTGGGGTCAACATGCCTTTCCAGATCTTTGGGGTGTCCTGCATCAATTGCCTTCTCCAAAAAGGCCATAGGGTCGTGTGGGACCCCCACATGGTGACATTCCACTGTCTGATCTTTTGAGATGTCGACCTCCGAGATTTCCAGAAAAACGCATTCACCACGGAATTGTTCCGCCCGAAAAGTTCCCCAGGTCCAGAGTCTGCGGGACAATATTTTTGCTCCTTTAGGAAAAAGTGTGAGCACTTGAGCGCAAAGATCCACATGTTGTGCAGGGGTGACAACATATGTGTAGTGGGAAAATTCAGGTACCAGTGGGCGTAACTTCGTGGATCTGGGCAGCGCTTCAAAAATATATCTATTCATTAAGGAAAAATCCTTGTCAGACATTTGCTCTTCCAAAGTGGCATGCATGACGGCTCCAAAACGTTGAGCCATGTCCAAGACCAAGTTAATGATTCTAGCACAAAGAAGCCAGGGATATGCTGCCTCTTCGGCTGTGGGGAAAACCAAGCGTCCATCTCGAATCTTTGGTCTCCAGCTTTGGTGCTGATGCTGGCCATCACAAAACATTTGAAGTGGTTGCATCCAATCCTTGTTGCTCCAAAAGGAAGTAAGCTTGTCTCGGGAGCCACCGTGGCAACAGTTATGGAAGTCCGTCATGTAACCACCTAAAATTGTGAGGAATTTCTGCGCAAATGAAGTCTTCCAGTAAAGACTGTTAGTAGGATTCTCCACAACAACGCAAATGTCCAATCCTGCTGCAAAAAGAATCAGTTTCGTAATTCCTTCATATAATTGGTTTGCCAATTCGGTCTTGAGCTTGTCGAGACCTTCGAGGTTGTCCAATCCGTCTGGTTGCAAATCACTACGAAGTGGGGCTGGTGCTTTGCGCCCTCTGAGCAAAGAGCTTTTGATTGGCCTTCCCCTGGCTCTGCTTGCCGTCCCGCAAGGAGGTGCAATAAAAATCATCAAAATTCTGTTTTTCTCTGCCTCAACAATATCAAGGAGCAACTGGAGCTGTGATGCTATAGCTCCTGCCAGTCCCTCCCTGCAATGATCCCGTAGATCCCTCAGCGGCACAAATTGCGGCGTACGCAACCGTGCCATTTGCAGCTGCTGGCCGCTTCAAGCCCTTCTTTGACGCAGGACGTTTCAAAGCTGCTTCCTCCAACAAACGAGCGTTGCCTTGTAATGCTTCCAACTGCTGTTCCACTGACATCTCCGGATCCTTCTGCTCGTCTTGCACAGATTTTTTTGGAAGACACCCCGTAGGTGTCTTCTCTTCCACAAGACCATCTTCAATCGCCAACAGCTCCTTTTGCGCAGGCACCGGACATGTTACCGGACTCGACAGCGATAATACTTGCTGTGTCCCAGCATTCTGCATTCCCCGCGAACATGCTTCTACGACCTTGCAGATCGCATCCACACTTAAGCCAGACGATGCAGACCCTGAGGACACAGAACCTGCAGCGATGTCCGCTTCCCCCTGCAGAAGTTTATGATCCTTTCGCAAAGGCATATTGCGCACGAATTGCATGACATCAGCAGCAAACTCCTTCCGCTCCATCGGTTTCCCCGTAGGAAACACAGACTGTGCAACTTCACTGGGCAAATCTTTCCATGACACAGGCAACTCCAAAATGGTCGTGGACGATGGAGGCACAGACAAGTACTTTGTCACAACGGGCTTCTTCTGCAGGTACAAGTTGTATTTTTCCTTCGCAGTCATTCCTTGGCATAACTGTGTCCAGTAGGCCAACGCGATAATCGTTGCTTTGCTACCTTCCGTTGCAACCCGCAACGTCAGCTTCGCCGCGTGGGCGCACACGTCAAAAAGCAACTGATCTCTGTCAGTACCCTCACCTAAAATTTTCTGACATAATTCTTCCGTCAAAAAAAAAGGCAAAGTGGCAAAATCTTGCTGCGTCGTACGCACATTATCTGCAACCACAGCTTTCGTCTTGCTCGCCAAAAGCAACCGAAACCCTTCCACGTGGGAAGGGCTCCAGACCTGTGGATCTATAGCTCCAAGAAGTCCTGCGGCTTCCCCTGGACTCACTGCCGGCATTTTTTCCAAAGATTTCTTTACGCCAGCAGCCTGCTTCTCAACAAAATTGGCATACGTCGCCAACTCGCGAATTCCACTTAGGAATCTTTGCGCCGCCTGCAGCTGCTTCATACACACAGCCATGACTACGGCAACATATATGGCTCCACCGAGTTATCCAATGGCTGCGCAAACATGTGACATCACACTGCTCGCCATCCTCCAAACTATTCTATTTCAAAGTCATGCATCATACTTGTCATATCACTGAAAACATATTCTTTTTCACAACATTTTCAAACAACTATCCCAAAACATCCTTTTCAAAAAAAGCTAAGTGAAAGCTAAGTTCAACCTATCTTTTGTCATGTTGTAGACGCTTCCACTTATAAGTAACCTAAGTCCCCCTTATGTTCGACCTAAGCGATGTATAGCATAGCAACAACTTAGGCCATATAACAACTACTTAACATATACTTACCCCACTTATAAGTCCACTTAGCTTGAACTTATAAGTCCCCTAAGTCCTAGGAGCCTCCAAAGTAGACATACTGTACCCCGATGAAGGGGCAATTGTCTCAGCTTCTCCACAGCTGGTGATGCCTTTGCACCGGGGCTCGCCTTAGGCCGGCGATGTGGGCTCTCCAGTTTTCGCCTTTGGAGGCGTCTTGGGTGGCGTCTTTGGCGCACTTGAAACTCTTGCTGGAACTGGTGGTGGCGGTGGTACCTGAGGTGGCGCCGGAGGCGCTGGCGGTGGTGGTAGTGGGCCCTTGGCTGGAGAAGGCTTCACTGGAGGGGCCTTCACAGGGAGCTTGGGTGGTGCAGGCGGTTGTTGTGGCCCTTGCGGAACCCACCCCTTCGGCGGGTGTGCAGGCGGCTTCGGACCCATCGCCACTGCCGCATTGCTGCTGGCCGGAAGCTGGCCGCTTCTCTTCGGTGGCGTCTGAGGGGGACCCATCCCAGTCCTCTGACGGGCTCTCGGAGGGCTACCTTCGGCTGCTGGGGTCTCCTCGGACCAACCGTGGCCTCTCAGCCTCTTGTTGTGCAACCTCAGTGTCTCCTGGGTCAATCCAACCTGTGAAATTGAATCACCCGGGGCAACCTCATCGCCCACAGTAGAGTCTGGCTGGTGCTGTCCTCGTGGCGTCAGAGTCACACGCCCATGAGTAAGGCTCACCCTTCTCTCCATCTCAGGACACTGAGAGATAATGTGGCCTCTCTGTCCACAATGACCACACTTCAGACCTTTCGGATTCTTCCAGCTGAATCCACTGAAGGACCTTACAAAGGCGGGTCCTTTGTCTTCCTCAGCTTTCGGGTTTCTTGTATCGATCTGCAACTCCTCTCTCTTGTGTGACTGAGGGTTGTACATCCTTCGGACGACCCTTCTCTGACCTGGCAACCTCGACCCTGTCACAACCTCAAACGTAGGTGTTGGCCTCGATTCCTCTTCTCTCCTCTGTGCAGCGAAGTACTCGAGTGCCTCCTTCTGCCTGTTCTTCCAAGCCTGACGCTTGGCCTTACGACGACCAGCCTCGCGTCGTCTCTTCAGCAAACCAGTGGCCTCCCAGGCCTCTTTCTTCACCTGAATCACAAAACGACCAGGCTTCCTGGGCATCTTCTTCACAGCAGGTTCACGTCCAGGGGCTTGAGACCTTCCTGACGGTCCAGCTTTCTCCACAGGTCTGCCTCGAGCAGGCATGGCTTTCTTCTTGGGTCTCGGCGGCTGAGCTTTCTTTGGAGTGACCTCCACGACGTCCTCAGCTTCGACAACTGCAGCCTCTGCTGCACCAGGTACCGCCTCAGTAGCGGCAGGGGGAGCTGCAGCCTCTGCTGCCTTCGGCACTGCCACAACATCTTCTGACAACACTGCCTCTGCAGATGTCACCACAACAGTCGCAGCTTTGGCTTCACCACCAACGATGGTAACCGTATCATCAGACTCTGGTGCCGCACCGACACCTTCAGCCATTGGATGCCCAAGGAGCGCATGGCTGTCCGGCGCTCTGGGCTCCTCTCGTTCTGCAGGGATACGTCCAGCCATAGCGGAACCGATTCCCTCGCCTTGAAACCTTTCGCAAACAGCTACAAGTGCATTGATCATTTGAATGCATGAACGTGGAAATGACGGCAATTCACAAGCTGTTGAATTTGCAGGTTCTTCACAAATCAACTCTCCACAAAACATGCAGTTTCTGTTTGAAAACGCACACAAAATACCTGAGAAACTGTTGTCGCAGATTTCAAAATCGAGCAAACAATCCAAAAAAATACCTTCAAACGACGAAAAACCAAGTACCTCCATGTACTGCAACGCTTTGATCGTCGGCAAACATTTGGTAAAATGGTCAGCGACGTTTCCAGTTCCTCGAACATGCCCAATTTGAAAATCGATGGCAATCCTCATCCTGGCCTTAATTGAAATCGATGTCACTGATAGTCTCAAAATATTTTTCATCTGTAAAGAGAACTCCGGTACCAGATCCTTTGCTGACCTCCTTCTATGGCTCGACCCCCCGTCGGGGGTGTTTGGGCGCATAGGTAAGCTAGTGGGAGACCAAGAACGGAACAAGAGCAGCTACTCCCACACGAAATTTGACATACACCCGAGAGAAAGAAGGCAAATGCTGAATAAGTGCCAGTTAATTTTAGCCACCGGAGGTACTGTAGCCCAGAATCTTACCATGCAATGGTCCACAATGGGTAGCTTCATGCAAGAGCTCTCCCTCCTGGTCATTGATGAAGGCCAGCAATATGGTACTGACCGGGAAATTGCAGTCATCAGCTTGCTGAGACAGCAACCCTTAGTCTTGTGGACAGGGGACTCAGAGCAAACACCTGGCGGCATTGATCGGGCAGCCCGCAACGCGAAACGATCACGACAGCTCCTGCTGTCCAAAGCATGGGCTGCGAAGTGACCGAAATTATTATATGCCGGCTAACCTTGCAGATGCGATGATCCGGCTGTTGGACGGTTCGGCCAACGAAGGCTTAGCTACTCTCAGTCAAATCCTCAAGCGAGGACAGCTCACGTTGGGTCAACTATGGACAAGTCTTTTTTTTCCGTCCAACGCCATGCGGCTTCCGCCAGGTCGTTCAACAGCTATCTAAGCCTGTTGCAAATGACATTAATTATTTAATTCGCACAGGGGCCAATGCTGTAGTGGCCGCAAAAGTAAACTGGAAAAGGACCGATACATAGTCCAAAGGCTTGTCACGTTCCAGGGTTCAAAAACGGAGACCCAAAAACGAAAAACAAAGAACCAAAGCAAAACAAAAACACCAAAACAAACCCAAACAACAAACAAAAACCACACAAAAGAAAAACAGCCACAAGGCCACAAAACCGTGACGTGACAGATTCCAGTTTATATGTGAAACAGATCTGTTGAGGCGAGAGGTGATAGCTTGTTATCATCTCAGCGCATGCAGATGACAACTTGTGTGTCATGTTGGCAGGCCCATAAAATAAAACAACAACAAGACCAAAGACGAAATCACCATGGGCCACTTGAAGGGTGTGGGAAGCAACAAGGCTCAATGCGGAAACCAGGGATCCCCCCAGCCAGGATCCCCGAGATCACACCGAGCAGCCTTCACGGCATGACATTGAACACCCTAACACCTTGAAGCAAACACCGACAACGCCGGGTCACAACAAAGTGGTGAGAAACTACCGCAGTGAAACAGGAGAGTGAAACGTGATCTAGGGTGAAAAAGACGGCGCGGTAACAGCACTCAGGAACCCTCAGAGTCTGCTCAGTACTGCTTTTCCAATCATCATATTGCAACGAAATTGTGATATGCAATGCATCTTCGTGATATGGGGGATTGTAGCCATATATATGGGAGTTGCAGTGCAGTCTGGCGGTGTATACCGCTTTCAAAACTGAATCCAATGCGATCGAGTTCGCGAAGGGCGAGCTCGACAGCATGGATGCAGGCTTGCAAGCGTTGCGCAGCTCAAGCGGTCAACTTAGCAGGTGTTGAAATCAACTGCATTAAATGTGGTCAGGTGATCATGGTAGCTGGCTCAGTTACCTTGGTGTAGGAATACGAGCGTTTTTCTCTGCCCAGGGACCAGGTCTATTCTCAAAGTGTTCAAACGAGGTTCTGGACAGGCAACTTGTGTCAGCTGTGTTAAGGTCCTCAGTCCGGTAATGTTGTACGCTCGCATGCATGAGCTGTAGCTGTCGACTAATCACTTCACGTTCTGTAACATTGGCACGGGCTTCTACTCGAATGCGCAGACTTCTTATGCAACAGCAGGCTGTGCGAATGTCTCTGCAGTCTTGCTCGTTGATAACACCTGCAAGGAGTTCTGTTTGCTGCAATACGGCGTGGGTGTCTTCCAAAGTTCTGAGAGTATTCGTCAGTCTGTGCACATAGTCCTGCAAAAGGAGGAGATCCTGTGCCTCATTGTGAGTCTGGGGTTCTTGAGGCAGGCATACTACTTCACTTGGTTGCACTGAGCTCATATGGTCAGGTGGCATTCAAGCAATGCAGGTACTGGATTGCCTGAGCAAAACAGCAACGGGCGCCATGGCTTGATGTACTTTGACATCGCCCTAAACTACCATGCAACAATTAAGGTAGCACAACATGAACAAATACAAATCAAAAAAACCAGAACAGGATTATGATACCCGCCCCCTACCGCCTCCCTTCCCCGATTGGCTCCGACATGCTGACAGCAGAGGTAATTTCAGCAGGTGGCAATCAACCATGAGTACCCCATGGTGACAACACCGCTCAACCTGAGGCAAGTTACACGCTAAATGCAAGGATGATAAATTTGGGGTCTCTGCGTCACTCCGTGTGGCTCACTGGAACTGCTCGTGTGAGGCAGCGTGAGGCACTCCACTGCTACTAGCACCACTGGCTGCAGCAGCGGCGGGGGGTGGATCACTGCTTGCCGCTGGTTTCATCATTTGGGCGATAAGCGGGTGGGTTTGTTTGTCACGCAGGATTCGCGTCATTTCGCGAGCGAATGCCGCAGGGTCATCCACTAGTGCTTTCGCTTCCACCAGTGGCCTATCAAGGACAATGGCAATGAGCATTTCACCCCCATCTTTGTGGATTATAGTTGGTCGGCCGGCTTGGATCTCGGCGAGGATTGCCACTGCCTTGTTTTCACACACAGTGCGTTCCCATTCTTCCAGAGCTCTTTGCGCCAGGGTGTCCGTCTGCGGTGGGGCTTTTAGGGCAGCCGGTGTCCCTAGTGTTCTTATGAAGGGGCTATCAGGGGGAACGGGGGATGGGAAGTGCTGAATGGCCGCTACTGCACGTTGCACGTCATTTGTTTGTACATCATATGACGTGGTTGTTTTTTTGCTTATGGCAGGTTCGGAGTCGGCCCATAGTTGCTCCAGTGTGTATCCTGGTCTCGGTTCCATATACTTTCGGTTCCATACTGCATGATGGGACCATTGGGGCGCGTCACGGTTGATTTCTACTGAATCCCTTTTCATGTCATATTCTTTGAGCATATCATCTAATTCTTGTAAGCTAGCAGCTCTGTGAATACAGCATTGTCTGACAGCGCCATCGATGTGGAGTGGCCATCCCACAGGCATATGGGAATCTTCCAGGAGTCCGTCACCATTTTCCTCTATGATTGTACCCAACATTGGGACATCAATAGTTGCTTTAAGGCTGACTTGTGCACGTTTGCACTTCCATGTGTCAGGTGCTAAGAGACCTCTGCCAGCCAGCAGCTCAAGTGACTGGAATTGTGGTTGGTCAGTCGCTGGCAGCACCTCTTCTTTGATGACTAACTTCAGCCCATGCAATGGCTGGGGTTGCTCTTTTTGAGGGTCTTGAGGTTGCTGGGATGTAGTGTCCCTGGGTGTTGTGTCTTCAAACCAGGTGGGACGGACTGACTGGACTCCTATGGGACTTGCAGAACTTGCAGTTTTAATGCTTTCTCTGCGCAGGCTATGATAGACGGGCGGGATCATCCATGCCGGCACAAAGACTGTGATGAACTGCACATTCCAGATAACCTGTAGGTTCTGCGGCTTGACTTCAGGCGTGATACATCGTACTTGACCATCGATCACTCTAGTGTATGATTCAGAGCGGTCGAAGGACGCTGTGACTTTCAGGCCTAGATACAGTTCTCTAAACCAGTATTCCTTAAGCATCATAAAGGAAAGGTGAGGTGCCCTCACTTCCAATACGTGCGAGGCTGGCATTAGAAGAGTTACCATCCATTCAGCTAAAAACTCAATCATTTTGACTTCGAGTTTAGGGAGGATGGCTTGAACTGCTCGTAGTGCACCCGCGATGTCCGGAACATGCCTACGCGAGGGCAATCCAACTGTTCGCTTGGCATACTCGTCAGCAAAGTAAAGTCTGCACAACTTTGAGACCCATTGGCTCGGTTTCTCCATGTCTATGGTGATCTTAGCTAGGGGCCATGGGTCTGGGAGCGTGGATAAACAATGCAACAATTCGGAGGTTAGGTCCGCCGAGATGACGGGGAGGGCTTCTCCTTGTGGGCGATAGTCAACTGCAGGTCCCACCGTGCCTTTGCTTCTTTGCGTGTGGGTGCGGGCGGCACTGTGCACGGCTTGGATGGTGGTTTCATATTGGCTGACCATGGCCCGTAAGTACTTGCATGCGCGAACAGCTGCTCTTCTTGTGCTTGGCCCATCGTCGGGCTGGTTCTTGGCAGCTACCGCGAGGATATCTCGTGCCTCTTCTTCTGGCGACCGTTTGGGTTCCGTATCTGGGGCAGGTGCATTGGGAGCGGTACCTTGGACTGGCGCCTCTTTTGCGCGTGGCAAGTGGTCTGGGATCGGCAACTTCGGGTGTAAACGCCATCCGTCAAAGAAGTATATGCCGGGCAGGGACAGAATCTCCTGGTCTGGGCCCGTCTGTGCTACTATGTGCCCGGTGCGTGCTTTATACAGTCCTGATGGTAGGCACACGTAGGTGGGAAAGTGTGTGCGATCAGCAGCATAGGCATATAGAACAACTTCAGAGAAAGGGAGATTCTGCTCGGGGAGCCACTTGTGTTGAGTTCGTAACCCTGCTTGAACTTCTTGGAAGCGCTCCCTGTTCAGCCATCTAAGGTCTGACCCTCGCACCAATATCAGCCGATATCTTGCTCGCTTCACTTCGTCAGCTTGCTGATCGTAGTATTGATTGGCAATTGCAAGGGGAGGGTACTCCCAGGTTGGTGCCGAATTGAGTGACCACCGGCTTAGCTGGGCTAGATTCTCTTGGACTGGGTCAGAGTCAAATTTTGGCATGCTCCATGTCGTTTCTCCTCTTCGTAGGCCCCGGATGCCATATGCAATTGCAGCAATCACCTGTGCCATGCCCATGAGCCCCATCATGTCTAGCGGGGAGACCAGCAGGGTTAACGATTTGGACCGGGTGAGTCCGACAGTGATTCTGCCTAGGCAGTCTTCAGTATCTTCTGTAGGAGAGCCATTGGAGTAATACTTAGTGTTGAGAAATCCAATACTGGGCTGAGCCACGATTGATACCTGCGCTGTTCCTCCTGCCGAATTGGCTATTGTTTCTACACGCAGGGTGCGAACATAATCTCTTTTGAGCGCGGAGCGGTTCAAATTGTTCTTATGATCAGTTGCTGTGGTCATTGTGAAAAGTCCATCGGCAAATCCCGCATTGTGAGGAAAGGGGCTGAGTACTTCTGACACCAGAGTTTCTAAATCCGTCGCTACCAAACCGTTAATCCTAGCATTAGTATCCCAGAGTACTAGTTGGAACCCTGGTGGCTTGTCGGGAAGGCCTCCCGAAGCAAAACTTCCTAGTTCCCATAGGCCATTGATCTTTCTGCAAAGATTAGGATATCTCACTGCAACCACTGCATGGTATGTCACAGGACTAACCCTGGAGCTGGACGGAAGCATTAACCCCCAGGCATGGATGTCGCTTACACCGGCGGTCTGGGAGTTTAAGACTGCTTGTATGTCACCAGCCATGGGCAGGAGGGTAGCGGCATGCTGCAAAATCCAGGCAAGGCGCACGAGAGACCGTGGAAAATTGAGAGCGGTACCCGCCAGCAATTCCGAGTCAACGAATCGGGAGTGTCGTTGCATATTTGGTTGAGCTGCTTCAAATACGGCTTTGAGGCCTGGGAGCACAGTGCTGGCTGCCCTGAGGTCTTCCTCATCCTGCGGCGAGAGGTGACTTGTCCATAGCTGACCTAATGTGGACTGGCCTCGTTTGAGGATTTGACTAAGAGCCGTTAAGCCTTCATTCGCCGAACCATCTAGCAGTCGGATCATTGCATCGGCAAGGTTGGCGGGCATGTAGTAGTTGCGGTCGCTTCGCAGGCCATGCTTTTTAGCTAACAGTAGTTGTCGTGACCGTTTGGCGTTGCGAGCTGCCCGATCAATACCGCCCGGTGTCTGCTCAGAGTCTCCTGTCCACAGGACCAGGGGTTGCTGTTTCAGCAGGCTGAGAACTGCAATTTCGCGGTCAGTGCCATACTGCTGGCCTTCATCAATGACCAGGAGGGAGAGCTCTTGCATGAATCCACTCATTGTGGACCATTGCATGGTAAGATCCTGGGCTACCGTTCCCCCGGTGGCTAATATTAATTGACACTTGTTCAGCATTTGCCTTCTTTCTCTCGGGTGGATATCAAATTTCGTGTGCGAGTAACTGCTTTTGTTGCGCTCTTGGTCTCCCACCAGCCTACCTATGCGCCCAAACACCCCCGACGGGGGGTCGAGCCATAGGAGGAGGTCCGCAAAGGATCGAGTGCCGGAGTTCTCTTTGCAAATGAACAATATTTTGAGGCTGTCGGTAGTGTCGATTTCAATCAAGGCCAGGATGAGGATTGCCATCGATTTCGACTTGCCTGCTCCGAAAAGCCCTTGGATGCACAGATCGAGCCGGTTGGTGAGCAACGCCATTGTCACTGCGCAGAGTGTGCCTAACACGTGTCCGTCAAGCTCAGCGGCAAAGGAGAGTGCAGTGGAGCGAGTCCAAGGGTGAAGCTCGCCCTCCACGTGACATGGAATTAGCACTAGGCGGAGCAACTGGCCGCACAAATGCAAGAAATGTGATCTTTTGTTGCCCTCCATTCCTTCTACTGCTGTTTGGACATTGTAGATGCCTAATCCCAGGTGGTACCTGCACGGGGGGGTTTGCGCAACCGCGGTAAGCTCTCGGGTAGGCTTAGTACATCCGAACATCCACATTGTATTGAGAAAGAAGGTCTGGGGGACCGGGCTTTTCTGTCCCTGGACGGTTGCATCAATGGGGTCCAGGTACTGGCCGGAGGCACTATACAGGTCTTGGAGGGCTTCAAGCTGTTCCTTTGCAAAAAACTCAATGGCCGGTCCTGAGAGGAAAGCAACTTCGATGAATTTAGGGTTGCACTGTCTGTATATGCGTGAGGCGGCCAGCTCATCCTTTTTTTTGGCTGCGCGTGGCGTGATGGCGAGGACCAAGCCAAAAAGGATTTGAAGGTCATCTCCATCATAAGCTAGTGCGTCCGCTGTACCCACCATGGCAATGAGCCTACCCGTGCCAATGGGGCTGACTTTGTGATGGTGCGCATCGCTGGCTAGCAGGCTGAACACTTCAGTTTTGCCCAGGCTTGGGTGTCGGAACGCGAATGCATCCTGTCCGCCTTTAACTTTCCAGTGTCCAAACTCGCTGCCTTTGAAGAGGAATTCAAGGGCGATGGGTTGCGATGGTTGCCGGATGGGGCCTGCACTTTGCATTGTTAACCCTGTTTCATTATAGCCTTCATTTGGACTGAGCATGGGCAAGTAGTAGTCTAACATGTAGACAGCCAGGGGCAATTGCAAGGTGCCAAGGAAATGTTGTACCATAGTGGTATAGTTGTGCAACTTGGTCCTTGAGGAGATGGTGACTGTTGCCAACGTGGCTAAGTATTGGGTTGCCTCTTGCTCAGTTTTGACCTCTGAATTGTGGGCAGCAATGTGTGTAACAAGTGCCCGTGTCGTGGTTTCAGGTAGCTCACACATTTCCGCTAATTCACGCAAGAGTTTTCTGGCAGTTCTTGAGAGCTCAAAGCTGCACCATGAGATCAGACGGAGGGGAGCCTGTGAGTACACTTCGAAGGGGAGCACTCCAGGGGTACCTTCTAACTGCTCCATATCTGGTCGTCCTTCTGGGAGGGCAACTCTTGTCCAATGCGAGTAGTTATGTTGTGCAGTACCGAGGTACGCTCTCCATCCTGTGATATGCGTAATTTTAAAGCCCCGTTGCCTAAGCAGCTTGATGTCATGGTTCGACGGGTTCCATACGCAGAGCCTGTCATCTGCATGGTGAATGAGGTGGATCTCTCTCAGCTGTGATAAATTGCATGTCGTGAGCAGCGATGGTGGTAGCGCAATGGCTGCTAGCACGGTTTTGCCACAAACGTCTGGGAATTCTGAGAGGATAGTTTCCCATACCATTCCTGCGTACGAGCCAGCGCTGTGCCCTCGAATGTAGATGGAGCCTACCATGTATCCTGTTAATCTCAGAAGATCGACTGGGCGGATTTCAGGGGGCAGACATACTCCGACTAGCGGGTGTGCAACTAGCAACTTAGTGAAAAGTCGCAGGCCATGTATGTACCCGGGCCACGGCGGTTTCCTGTGTGCTGGGATGATGGGACAGAAGCGCAACAGCTTCATGGCCCGACTGATGATCTGCGCTTGCAATTGGTTCGCACTGGGCATGCCTAAGACGCGGCACCAGAAGTGTGCACCTATGGGAAACATGGCGATGTGCAGGAGCAAGTATTCTTGTGTGTGAGCAGTGCCTGCTACTGTGCCAGCTCTTGCATTCCAATCGTCCTGTTTGCTAAGGGATGGCCCGTAAACATGTGCTTCCTTTTTGCAGGCTAGCAGTACGTCCCAGTCTTCATCGAGTTCTCCTCCACCCAACCCAGTGCACTGAACTTCCAGGGACCCTGGGTCAGCGTCATTGAGTTGCCAGGAGGTGTTATCCATGACAGTGATTTTCCAAGCAGTGTATTGGGGGTCAGTATGGCTAGCAAGTACTTCGTTGATTGCTAGTTCTGCGTTGCCAGGGTCAATGCCCAGTCGCCGTTGCAGCGCTTCCAGCAGAGGGAGGATTGGGGCACTGGGGAGCTGGAGGCTCGCATGCTGACCGCAAAAAACAATGGCAGGATCGCAAGTCTTGGACCAAGGTGTATGGTCATTGTTGTTGTTGGGGGCTTCCACCGGTGTCCACAGACTCTGAAGAAGCAACACCTGCAGCTTGGTAAGGCTTCTGTTTTGCAGGACATGCGGCTTGGCGATTAGTTTACTCCCTCTAACAAAATCGCAGCCTGTGGGGTGTGTCCACAAAGGTGGTGCCTCGTCGACTCCTATGAGCGACACAGCAAGCGGTTGCAGCCCTTTGTTTAGCCACTGACGGAGTTGTTGTCCTAGGCCTACTTTGCTCCCATGGAAGGCGTGCACTATAGGCGGCAGGCTATACCCTATGGATAACTCCTTGCTTTGGAACAGTTTGTCTCCTGGAAGACAGAGTATGGGGAAGTCGGCTGGGAAAACTGACAGAGGGGAGAGTGCACCTTGTTCGAAAATGGGGCGTGCCCAGGTAAGGAATGGCGGGGTCCGCTCGACAAAGTCCGGTCTAAGGTATCGGCCATCCCCGTGACGTGGCCATTCTCCTCGCTCCGGGATGGGGAATGCAATGGCTCCCGCCCATTCGCCCAACATTGCCCATGCATGTGTCCAGTCAAGTGGGGTTCTAGCCCTACAGCCGAGTAAGGGGGTGAGAAGCAGTCCTCCCCTCATTGCTTCCGCAGGGTCTTCTGGCACAGCGGTTGTAGCTAGGAAACTGGCTCTGCTATCGTGGAGTGCGGTAACCCAATCATCTGCTGTGCGATTGGCAGGGTGGGCTATTCGTCGTGCCTTTGGGGCGGGTGCAGCACTCGGAGAGGAGCTTGGGGCAGGGGCTGGTGGCATGCATGCTTCCGAGGTTGCTTGGGCCATTTCTACATCAGGTGTCTCGGTCGGGATGTGCCCTGTCACGATGATCAAGCCGGCATTAAATTCGGCTTTGGCTTCTGTGGCAAGGAGTACTGCTGGAGGGCACTGGTTAGAGCTAGCAATTGTGTTATGTTGCATTGCTGCGGCTCTGCTTGCCTTATCCGTCATGAGATTGACGAGTTCGGCTATTTCAAACAATGAGGTCGGCACGCAGTCAGAGTCGATGAGAGCAAAATTCACAGTGGGGAACATTAAACACAGTGCCTCCAGAGCTGCAGCACCAGCCCAGGTATAATGGACCTGATGCAAACCTGTGTCAGCATGAATGGGAAAATGGATCGCAGTAGTTTTCTCCTGGTAAGGGCCAGCCACTGTACATCGGCCTTTGATCCAGGGTGCGAAATGCGGCCAGTAGGCTGGAGGATCAGTGCCTGACAGTTTGCGGTTGTCCACATAAACATAGACGGTGGCATACTGAGGTAACCATGAGAGATTATCTGTTATCCACTGGAAGAGCGTTCTATGATGGACCTGGCTGGCTGCGGGGCGTTGGATGCCGTTCCCTTCGTCCACCATGAGTGCAGGGTATGTCAGGGGTGACCGGGGCATTCGACAGGAGCCGACATCGTCCCATTTCCACCTCTGTTTTATGTCGTCCATGCCGAGCGGGGTCTCAACTTCTTTTTGCGAGAGGAACAGTTGGTCAAGCTGGTGGCTTAACTGTGTGACCTCTTGGACATTCAAGAAATCGATAGGTGCGGCAATTTCCCACTTCTCCTTTGGGGGAGGCTCTGTCCCTTGTTGGAAATACGGAACGTCATCATCTGTCTCGAGGGCGTCAAAGTATTCTGTATCACTGTGCATTGACGCATCCTCGACTGTGTTATCTGGGGCGGTTGGCTCTGCTGGTTCGATGTCTGTCTCTGAGTCATCAGGGTCAGGCGACGTCAAGGAAATGAACCTATTTGGTGTCATAAGCTGTTGCAGCATGTTGACGCCAGCTTGACCCTGAACAGCCGGTGCCCGGGTGTCAGGTGCCAAGTGACTAGCCGAACTTAGTGAATGCTATACGGGCAGCGAGTGCAAAAGTATATCAACAGGATTGGCTAGGCTAAGGAAACCCTGAACACCCGGCACCCGGGGTCAGGGTTCCCCCTTGCAGGGCCAATGCGTTGGAGGTGAAACAGGGAGGAAGCAAAACAATCAGGGTTTGTCTTACACCTTGGTGTGCGAATTGATGTCAGATGGCTGACCTAGCTATGAAAACTAGTGGAGCCACAAAAGCTGCAGTGCGAACAATTGAGCCACTAACAGTTTATGCAAACTACTGACCCAAAGTACATGTTAGTTCGACAGACGTTGAGGTGACCAACGGTGACAGGACCTGGGACACACACCTAGCAAGGAAACTTAGCAGACAGTCCAAATGAATTGAAAAACCCATTAATCCCTTTGCCCCAGTTTATGGGGGTCGTACTTGAGTGGGTACTCTCCCTTACGGCAGGTTTGGGGGGTATCAGCCTGGCACGCAGCTGCTTTTCCCTTGACGCATCTGTGGAGTAGGCGGCATTAGAAATGGCACTGATCAGGTGATTTCACACAGTCAGGTGCACACAGTGCTAGCTGTCTGTACGGTCAGTCAATGGTTTCCATTTCCATATCTGCAACAGGAGAGGGTTGTGGAGTGCCTGGTGAGTGGGCATCTTGCATTCTTTTAAGGCGCTTTCTAATGCGAGTAAGGTGCTCGCGGGCATTGAGGAGTCGCGTTTCATAGGAGGCCACTCTTTCACAGGCTGTTTTTTCCATGTTCTGCAACGTTGGGATGTCCGCTGCGGCGAGGTCGACGTCCTGCTTGGAGTCACTGGCGGGCTCAGGGCTGCTAGCACCAGTAGTGTCAGTCGCTTGAGTCTCTGGCGATGCTTTGGATGTATTTGCAGGCGACGATTCTTCTGTTGATGTGTCGTCGTGGGCTGCGAGCTGTTCCGTAGATTGTTGTTGCTCATCATCTTTGCTGTGAGTTGCAGAGTGAGAGTCAGAGGATAACACGCCGGTACCCGGGGTATCCGTTTGCGCTTTGTTCGCAGGTTTGCACTGATCCCAAAAAAGCAGCACTTGTGGCCTGAGCGATTCATGTCCGTTTAAAGTTTTTTCCCCAACAGCAGAATGCTTTGGGGTCTCAGCCCACATAGCCTTCGGGGTGCTCCGGGGCACTGCTCGACCCTGCCGCCTCGTTTCGCCGGTTCCGGGAACCATGGTTCCGGGAACCCAGGGTTCCGGGAACCCAGGGTTCCGGGAACCCAGGGTTCCGGGAACCAGGGTTCGGGGCAGGGTTCCGGGAACCCAAGGTTCCGCGAACCAGGGTTTGAGCAAGGTTCCGGGAACAATGGGTTCTGGCTAGCTTCTGGGTTCCGGGACGTCAAGGTTCCGGGATCCCAAGGTTCTCGGACAAGGTTCCGGGAACCTTAGGTTGCAGGACCATGGCTTCGAGCAGCCAGAGCCTGGATTGTGCCAAGGTTCTGGAATCACCGGAACACCAATTTTGAAACATCCTGGAAACCCAGAGTTTGGGGAACCAGGGTTCAGGCAAGGTTCTAGCAACACTGGGTTCCGACAAGGTTCCGGGAACCACCGCGGATGCGGACCCAGAGTTCGGATATACGCCCTGGATTATGCCATAGGTTCCGGACAGGGACAAGGTTGCGGAACAACAATTTTCAAGAAGCCCAGCCAAGGTTCCGGGAACCCAAACTTGGGAGAAGCAGGGTTCTGGCAAGGTTCCGGAAACAGGCAAGGTTCCGGAAACAACCCAAGGGTCGGATATACGCCGTGGGTTGTACCAAGGTTCATGCTACGGACAGGGTCCCAGAAAACAACTTTTGAAGAAACCAAGGTTCCGGGACTGACAGGGGGGGGGCAGGGCGTGACAATAAATCAGCGTGTCTCGGTTCCGGAAACCCAGGGTTCCAATATACGCTATGGGTTGTGCCAAGGTTCCGCAAACGAGGCTTCCAGGAACACAAGGTTCCGGACAGGCCCTGGGCTGCACAACGTTCTGGTAACGCCGGTTCCGGGAACTTCAGCTCTGAAAAACCAAGGTCAGTTTGTCAATTTGTTTTTACGTCTTTTTGTTTGAGTTTTGGAGCTTCGCCGGATTTGAGCGATCTTAGGCACTAGGTAGTATCATACAGTGACTGATAGTGGTATAGTGACGGTGATACGTGGCAACGACAGCTGGTTAACCTTATCGATCAAACATCGGCACTACAAGCGCACTCCATCCACTCACACCTGCAACAATAAGACCCATCGCAGAAGCGCAGGGTTCTCAAATCACAATCTCGTTCAACAAACTTCGAGAAAATTGCGCAGCAATCAATTCAAAATGGAGCCAGCGTTGCGCATGGGAACCAAACAAACGGAACCTTGGCGCAACAGAATCGTAGCAAGCAAATCAAAACCGACAGGTTTATGCCCGTGGCGCTGACGGCTCAAACCCTCTCGACGAATGACTATGTTACGAATTGCGAACACGCCGACCAAAACTGACCGTGTTTACAATAGTAACGATGGCGGATCATGTCTTTTGATCAAACATTGGCGGCAGGCACGCGCGTGCATCAAATCAAACGCGTGACGTCCAAATCCATGAAGGCAGCGCATTGTCGTAAAATCATGCTTCTGATCAACAAATCCCAACAAAATTACGCAGCAATCACTCCAAAATGGTGCCAGCGATGACCGTGGGCGCGAAGACATCCGAACCGTGGCGCGATAAATCTTAGTAAACAAATCAAAACCCGCAACGCGATAAACACGAAAAAGAAAGCCGACCGACCCCTTTCGACGAACAAATTCTTACGACTTGCGAAACAATCAAATCAGAATCGACGGCGTTGTATGCGTGAACGAAGGCGCCATGTCGCTTCGAAGGCTACTCAGGCTATTTGAAGTTAGCCAGTTTGGCTCTTATACAAAGTGTATACTTTGACCACTATATACTTGGTATGAGGTATGTTTAACGATGCATAACCATGCAGAACCATGCATAACCATGCATAACAGCAATCACTCCAAAATGGTGCCAGCGATGAGCGTGGGCGCGAAGACATCCGAACCTTGGCGCGATAAATCTTAGTAAACAAATAAAAACTGGCAACGCAATAAACACGAAAAAGAAAGCCGACCGACCCCTTTCGACGAACAAATTCTTACGACTTGCGAAACAATCAAATCAGAATCGACGGCGTTGTATGCGTGAACGAAGGCGCCATGTCGCTTCGAAGGCTACTCAGGCTACTCATTTGAAGTTAGCCAGTTTGGCTCTTATACAAAGTGTATACTTTGACCACTATATACTTGGTATGAGGTATGTTTAACGATGCATAACCATGCATAGCCATGCATAACCATGCATAACCATGTTAAACGACGGTAAATGCTAACAACAAATACAGACAAATACGTTTCCACAAAACTGTTCGTCCAGGCACTCAAACGAATGGCCTGGATACCGTCCAGTTTGAAAGTTCCAAGAGCGAAGTTCGACAAAAAAATTATGAAACTGAGACCACCAAGAGACAATTGCACAGCAAATTACTAAAATTGACACTTCCACAAGCACAATTGCACCAAAAAAATATTAAGAATTAGCACTGCCAAGGGTGCAGTTAAACAGTTTCATTATCAAACACTAGGACTTCAAGAACCCAGTTCGACAAACAAATATTGAAACTGAGACCACCAAGAGACAAATTGGACAGCAAAATTACGAAAGTAAAAAACTTCCAAGAGCGCAGTTGAACCAAAAACTGTGAAGAACTAAGACTGCCAAGGGTGCAGTGGAATTTGCAAGAACATAATTGCCTTGCCTTTCCGCTTCCACACATCCAGGTTCTGCAGTCGTTCAACTCCAGTTGCTTCCTCCCGCATGCTCGGGTCTACAGTTCGTGCACTAACGTGTATCAATTGTTGCAGGTTCTTGAGTGGTCCTTTTTGATTCCCTTCACTGCAGTCCATGCATTGCAGTCCCTGCACTCCAGTCTTTGCGCTCCAGTCTCTGCACTCAAGTCCCTGCACTCCAGTCCCTGCACTCAAGTCCCTGCACTCCAGTCCCTTCACTGAAGTCCCTGCACTCCAGTCCCTGCAGTCCAGTCTGTGCAGTCCACCCTGCACTCCAGTCCCTGCACTCCAGTCTTAGCACTCCGGTCCCTGCACTGCAGTTCCTGCACTCCAGTCTTTGCGCTCCAGTCTCTGCACTGTCCATGCGCTCCAGTCCCTGCACTCAAGTCCCTGCACTGGAGTCCCTGCAGTCCAGTCTTTCCACTCGAGTTTTTGCACTCCAGTCCATGCACTGCAGTTCTTGCACTCCAGTCACTGCACTTCGGTCTTAGCACTCCGGTCCCTGCACTGCAGTTCCTGCACTCCAGTCTTTGCGCTCCAGTCTCTGCACTGTCCATGCGCTCCAGTCCCTGCACTCAAGTCCCTGCACTGGAGTCCCTGCAGTCCAGTCTTTCCACTCGAGTTTTTGCACTCCAGTCCATGCACTGCAGTTCTTGCACTCCAGTCGCTGCTTAGCTCCGACTTTGCACTGCACTCCAGTCTCTGCTATCCACTCCCTCCACTTCCGTCGCTGCACTGACTTTCTGCACTGCAGTTCCTGAACGATATAACAGTATGGTTTCACGAACATGATATGATTTCATGATCATGATATGATTTCATGAACATGATATGATTTGATGAACATGATATGATTTGATGAACATGATATGATTTCATGACCATGATATGACTTCATGACAGAATTCATGACCATGATATACCTTCATGACCGTAAAATGCTTTGATGAACATGATTTAATTTCATGACCATGATATGATTTGATGAACATGATATGATTTGATGCAAATGATATGATTTCATGACCATGATTTGATTTCGTGACCGAATTCATGACCATGATATACTTTCATGACCGTGAAATGCTTTGATGAACATGATATGATTTCAGGACCATGATATGATTTGCTGACCATGATATGATTTCATCACCATGATATGATGTCATGACCATGATATGATGTGATGACCATGATTTGATTTCATGACAATGATATGATTTCATGAACATGATATGATGACCATGATATACTTTCATGACCGTGAAATGCTTTGATGAACATGATATGATTTCATGACCATGATATGATTTGCTGACCATGATATGATTTGCTGACCATGATATGATTTCATCACCATGATATGATGTCATGATCATGATATGGCGACAATAACAGGCTTGTTGGTTGGCGGACAGGTACTGATTTCCGATAAGTTTATAAACGGCGCCTTACCCTTGCTTTGGTTTAAGTCCTTTAGCCAGTGATGAATGATGTCATGCCCACTGCAAATGGCTCGAGTCTTCACAGAAGAAAAACCTGCACTCGTCTCAAACCCGAAGTTATCAAATCCTTTCAAAATCTGAAGAGGTCTTTCCAGTCCTTCAAGTTTGCAAACCTGTTTTTCTCGATTGGTGCAAGTTGCCTTGGATTTTGTAGAATGTTTTCACTCAGAGGCAGTTCAAACAATTATGGAATGGACCCATTGTGTCCTGACAGACTCGAAACCTCATCGTGCGCAACAATGAAGTTGCACAAGCCAGTCACCTGAATCACAATGAGGTATTGAACACAGTGCATGACACGTCAAGCACGTCTCCTAACGTGCAATCATGGCATTACAGGCTGGTTCAACTTAATGCAGACAGAATCCAGAGGATGCTGTTTTCTATGCTGGCGCGGTGTGCGGCATCACACGACGTTACTTACACAGATGCACAAGATACAATATTTAGTCTTTTGATTGGACTTCTCCTCATTTTGCGCAGCATGTATCACTGCCTGACCAAAATGGATCATAATCCTTGTCTTGCATGTACATTGTATATACAGGGAATTCGACAATTGTAAATCAAGGGGATACCGCCAGCAGAACCGAAGTGACACGGTACCCATGCTCGATAGTTTGCCGCCAGGCCCCTTTACTGCAAGACTTGTGCCAGCGACATCACGGTGGCAGAATGCACTGTCCTAAAGGACTGCTGTGGACGATGACCGAGGCTGAAATTTACCAAGTTTCCATGTGTTTGCATGGGCCGTGTGATTCAACGGGAAACCATTGGCATGTTTTGTGTCAAATCCATGCGATTCTCACCGGAGACGGGTTTCTTGAGTCTTGCCGGTGGCTGTGGTGACAATGTTTGCAGAATAACCACGGAATGTTTGCCATGCGAGAATATGCATTTGCCATCCACCATGTCATGTGAGGATCCGGAACATGATTACGCGTCATCACTTTGAGCATGGCTCAGCATGGCAACTGTGCATCCAACATGGGCGATAGATTTGCGGTTCAAATTCAGCTACAGGTTGAATTTGTTGGCAGAATTTTTGTGTTAATTGAGGTGTGGAAAGAACTTCCATGTTGCGAAGGACACAAAAAAACACCAAAACATGTTTGAACAGATGAAAAAAATTAGTGTGATTCCATGTTTCCCTTCCAGTGGGTTGGTGTGATTCTGTGTTTCTCTTCTCAATTTATTTATGTGGACTTGAAGCCTGTATCCCTTGCCGTTGATGCCATGAATACAGTGCCTGCTCTGAATGATATTCCTGTGATACTGATTTCATTGGAGCGACAATTGGAACGAAGGGCACGTACAACAGATTTCTTGAAGACCTTGGGCTTGCACAATGTCGCAGTATTGATAGCAACTGATGGTGAGAAATTGTTATGTGCTGGTGGTCGACAAAGAAAAGTGACTTCGACCATGTGGCGGTTGTGCTACGAGGAAAATGGCCACAGAGTGAGCCGTTTCATCAAACCAGGGCAACTCGCAGCTGATGGTGCCACGAACCTTTTCAATCAGCATGCATGTGCTTGGTCTCATCGGAGGGCAATGACGCTAGCATTGGATTTGCTTGAACAACACCCAGCAGTAATGATTGCAGAAGACGATTTGGTACTTGGCCCGGGCTTGAAGCGTCCGGATGGGTTTGTGCATGCGTTCACCAAAATGTGGCGGAAATTGTCCGTTTCTTATTCTTCGTGGTCAGCTCTTCTTTTGGGCGGATTCCCCAGGTACAGCTTCAACACGGGAAACCAACCTACAACAATCCTGGGAGTATCCTTTGGGGATTTCGTGGTGCAAGGGCACGCCACAATTTGGCGCCGGAGCGAGTTGTCCAGGAATCTCTTGGTCGCAATTCAGCAGCGTATTGACGCTGGTGCTCTTAACGACAACGCTGTTGCATCGTTGATGAGAACAAACAAACACGTTTTTTTTGGTGTGAGCCAGCGCTGATTTCTCAATCTGACACTCATGTTTCGACTCTGCAATTACTCGGTGCCGCTGGAGGACAGAAAGGGTACAACCAAGCACTTCGCAAACGGAAGCAGAAAAGCAAAACGGCCGTAGCCAAAATTGCACGGCAGCGAATGCCAGCTAAGATTTGAGCTGCTTATGGCATGGACAGGCGGGGCCATCATTCGATCAACAAAAAAAAGCTGAAAGAAGTCAGGGCTGTTGCCGGTCGAAGTGGCGGCGCCAAACGTTGTGGCAATGGATCCGACGAAAAAACAATCAAAAACAAAGTGGCAGCTATGCAGAAACATCTGAAAAGACATAGCCAATGGCCAACTAAAAGATTCGCTGCAAGAACTTGGAGTGTATCAACTTCCCTTTGGCGCCGAAGCCGTGATGAACATGCTGCAAAGCAGTGAACTTTCAGTGAAAGACAGAACTCGAACAATGAAATGTGTCTATGTTTGGACATTTATTGCTCAAGAACTTGAACCATGTTCTTTCTCGAAGGACTTGCACATAGTCGAAAATTGTTGGCAAAACCTGTGACCGTAAAATGCTATCATGATTGGAAGCGTATCAGATCTGAGATTCTGGTCCGTTGTATGTGGTCACAACACTTGATAGAACATCTGTCAAGCATTTGCTCAATTTTAGATACGGTATGAAGAGACGGTTTGCTTATTGCAGAGTTTGACCCACCTTGGGATGCAGACTGATCACTTTTTTCTCTCAGCTATATTTTCACTCTGCTTCCTTGTTTTTTTTGATTTTGACCTTGGATATATATGATATAAAAAAAAACACTGGCTTTGCTTATTGTCCCGCCCAGGTTGAACGCCTTCAGACAGTGGAGGCACCGGTGCACGGGTGTGTTTGTATGTGTGGATGTATGATACGCAGATGCGGACCCAGAGTTCGATCGTCGAAGTGTTGGTGCCAAAAGCTTACACAAGGCAATGCCTTTTGAGACATGAACAATCATAATAACGAAATATTTTTTCATTATACTGTACAGGCTGTCGCTCGTATTCTGTGACTTCTAGCGGCGTGTGGCAACCATGATGGTCAAATTTGTGCATTTGCAGCCACTTGTGTTTCCAAATTTTGAACCGCTTTCGATTGCGAAATGGCCACCCTTGAGATTTCCGAGCTGAACGACAAAACAGCTGGCATTGCGCGTTTTGGAGTCCGTGTGGTGGGCAGTCGCAAAATAGAGTTTACATACAAAAAAATGGCCAGGAAAAGTCAGGAACCAGAATGGAAGCATGGTTGGTGAGCTCTGACCCCTCAAAATATTGCCGTGCCACGGTGAAGGGTGATGCAGCGAAAGTCAATGCAGCAATGACCAAGTTCAAGGATGGCACTGCTTGGTTGCTGTCAAACATTGTGCTGGACAAAACTGACCAGAAGTGGAACAGTGCCTCGGTCAAGTTGACTGTGCTGCTGAGCCCGCCAACGCAGGCAAAAGAGCTTTCAGGAGATGCTGCCAAAAAAATGGCCATAGAAGTGGTGCCGCCAGCTTCTGTGGCAGATGTGGCGGAGATCAAGGACAAGCGCTCCATTGACGTCATGGGTGTGGCTTCAGACTATAATGAAAATGAAGTGTCCACTGCTCAAGGCCCACGCAGGAAATGCAGTTTCACCCTTCGTGACCACACGAAGACAATGATTGGGGTTACAATTTGGCGTCCTGTTGGTGACAAAGAAAATTTTTCTGACAAGCTGAACGGCAAAGCTGTCCGAATTTTTGGCTTAGCTACAAGTTTCTACCAAGATGTTCTGCAACTCACAGCTTTGAACGACTTTCAAATCCATCCAGCTGGAAATTCTGCTCGTGCCAAAGCTTTGGAATCCGGTCAGCAGGAATTGCTCAACATGGCCAATGATGATCTGACGACAATCACAGGAATCCCATCAATGTCTACGGAAGGGGAGGCTGCACTGACTGTGTGCTCTATGCTGCACGCTGTCGGCAATGCCGCAATGGGCGATGATGTGTTGGTATCTTGGCGGTGTATTAAGCAAAACCACAACATGTAACGCTTGAAACACAAGCACACTTATTCCAATGTGCCGTTGTCGGACAGCTTTCTTTTGAAGGCTTTGGCTGAGGTTGTTTTGGTGGCATATTCAGCAAAATCATTGTGTTGAAACAACTGAATTGAACGACCAGAAGTCTTGTTCTGAGGTACTCCCAACTGCCCAAGTCGTGGCGAAATCCCAAAAATCTTGAAATTAGCTTGGGGGAAGGCTTTTGTGGAAGTCGTGGCGATGCGGCGTTTAGCTTGTGTTTAGGGTAGGTTGCTGTTTTACTATCTCATGTAGACGGCTGCTGCTGTTGCTGTTTCCGGGTACTTCTACACATCGCTGGGATTATCATCTCTACACTGCCACGGCGGTGTGCTGGGAGTCTGCAAATTGTCATTGTTTCGCTACCAGTGATCCAAGGAAGGGCAGGTTTGCGGCTTGCGGGCCAAAGTCCATGTGTGTAGATGCGGAGCTTTTTCCGTACCTCGTTTTGACCTCGTTTTGGACTTCGTTTTTTTCCTTTATCAGAACCCATCCTGCAGTATACAAACTAGGAAAAGGGCCTGCTTTGCGTTTTTGTTTGTGGGCGTCAACAGTGCCCACGAAAAAAGGCCCGTTGGAAACCGGCGTTCCGATGGGATTCGATCAAAAACGAATAGAACCATGATAGTTTGGTCAAGGCTTGTTAAAGCTAGCGTTTCCAATGGGGAAAGGGCTTTTGCAAGGTCTGTGCCGGGACAGGGGTCGTGGCGAGCGTTTTGATTGGGAATAGCTGTCAAACGCAAACATTGCAAGGACTTGGGCGTATGATGGGTGTACTGTAATCCCACAATTTTCGCTTGAAAATCATGGCTGAGGTCCAGCTGCATGGTGTCTTCGTGGACATACCGGCTGCATCGACGAATGACTTGTTGACGAAAAATGGAGACAGGATTTTTTTTCGAACGATGATGCGAGATCTCAGTGGTGCTTGTGAAGTTTCCGTGCTGCAGGATGCAGCCTTGACGATGTCTGGTTGTGATTCCAAGGAGTCCTTCGTGCAAAAAATGCAAGACGGTGAGATGCAGCTTGATGCTTACACAGTGCGATGTTTCAGAAAGGTCAGCAAATCTGACGCAGATGGCGGTACTTACATCAATGTGCTTTGGCTGCACACAAGATGAAAAATACCCAGCTTTGATGGAGTAAAACGAAAACAAACAAAAACAAACAATGCGCATGAGTTATGTCAACAATTTGGAAACATCTCTGAGGTTTACTTGGCAGCTGCATATCCGTGCCAGTGGGAGCAAGCGCCGAGCAATACAACGATTGCGCAGGTCATGGACCTTTGCAGAATGGCAGGGACCACCAGTGAAGGGACTGCCGTGTGCATGTTACAGAAACTCAAACCGTCAAATTTTCATCCATTGGCAATTCGTGAAGAGCAGGTGACCTGGGGAGTGCATTCGGCGATTGTCTTGGTGCAAGGAACAGCGAAGAGCAAGTGGGAATTGCTGGACAAGACCGATGATAAAGGTTTGTGCAGGGTCACCACACCAATCGTGGATGTGATCACCAAATCGAATGAAGAATTTCAGATCACAGGGATCTGCAAGGCAGACGATTTGTTGAAGTACAAGATGGACAAAGGCACCGTTCTTGCCAGAGTGGACCTCGCTTTGGGTGCCAGAGAATTTCGGATTTCATCACTCCAACCCATTGAGATCAAAGCGGATTTGGCTGCATCTCTGCTCAAATGGCACGATCTCCATGCAAAGGCAAACTTAGAGAAAAAAAACAAATCGTCGGTGGCAACCATGCTTGGTGAACTGGGACCGTCGCCCAAAAAAAAACTATGCAGACGATTGGAGTATCAGCTGTCCACTAGCTAAATCCATGCTCACTGAAGAGCGACTTTCAGCTGCCCACTACTTGAATCAATGCTGCAGAGGACCGTGCAAAACGGATTTTGACACCAATTGTGCTGTGCATGAGTTTGAAAGAACCATTAGTGGCTTGATGCGGAGATCGAAAAAGACTTTTTACCCCAACAATGCATTGATTGTTCTTGTGCAGATATGCTGCCTCAAGCACAAGCAAAGGTTGCGCAGCTTCAGACATTTATGTCCTTGTGCTTTCCCTTGTTTTCCTCAGCTATGTTTTCGCTCTGCTTTCTCAGTTTTCATCCTTTGCGGCCCTGCATATTTTTGATATGAAAAACAGTGGCTTTGCTTATTGTCCCGCCCAAGACCTCACAAAAGTTTCCAGGGATTGCTGCTTCCATGTCGTTGTAAGATTCTCCTTTTTGAAAGGAAAACTTGACAGGTCATATCAGCTCTTGGTCGAGGCTGGATCTGAACGTGTTTCTGAACATGTCGATCAAGAGCCTGAAGTGCTTGTTGCAACCGCACGAAAACATTGATGCATATAGTTGCAGCGGTGGTGGTATGCAAGAAAGCACGTTTCTGCAATGATTTCTGATGCCATGCCGATGCCATTTTCATAAGCAAACAGAAAAGGAACGTGCAAACTGAACTTGATAGACATTGGCCAATAACTTGTGGATCTACATTGTGTAAATTAAGCACAGCAAAGAACACTTGTTCAACAAATGCAATTCAATGTAACCCATTAGAATCGATATTCGTTGCGGGCGCCCATGGTGCGGTGCAAGTTGAAACGCGTTCCCGATCAGTGGCGCGTAAGCTGGCAATGTGAATTTCAACAAGACAATCCAAAGCGGGCGTCTTGCTGATTTTTGAGATCATGACTTTTTACAGGCACTAAAAAACGAACAGTGCTTGTTTTCCACCTGTGAGATGAGGGTTGCTACATTGTATCAGAATCAGTGCACTTGTCTTTCTGCTTTCCTTGCCTTTTTCCTTCCTTCCTTTCTTGTCTCTTTCCTTCCTTCTTCTTTTCTTGCCTGTTCGCCAGATAGAATGTCAGAAAATAGCCGCATAAAAGCAGTGGGCGTTGCTGGACCTCAACTGCCGAGGACCGCCTCAGGAAGCAACACTGGACCCCCAGTGCCCGTGTTTGATCTGAGTAACAACGCTGGACCTCAACTGAAAACGTCAGAGCTCAGCAATGAGCAGCGCTGCGCCTTAACCAGCAACTAAAGATATGGCATACAGAATGGCAAAAGAATGCCTGAAGATATGCCAGATAGAATGCCAGAAGATATGCCATGGAGGGGATCGCTCGAAGTAAATATATTGAGACAGTGCTAGCAGGAATACTGTCAAAGCTGTTGTGTTGAACCCAAGGACAAAACAGTTGCGCGTTGCCGCTACGAACATTACAAGTCGAGTGGCAGCGTGCAGCAAGCTCTCGAAAGGGGAGCAAGCATGAAAGATCTGGAATTTGATTTTGCTCGCGGATACATGTCTTTGCTTGGCGTTGAGGAGACAATGTCCGAAGTTTTCGCCGGTCGCATTATTTGCCTTGCTATGGTGCACTGTCACATTTCCAGTTGTATCCTAGCAGGAGACCGAATTGTACAAGGAGAACGTGCCAGCTCTCCAAGTTTGTATCTCAGTCTCATTGTCGAAACAAATGCTCAAAACCCAGCCACAAAGCAGCATGAGGACACCAACAAGGAAGCACTGCCGATTGCGCAAGGAGGGCACTAGTTCAGCAATCATGTTTGAACTTGTTTTTTCATTTTGAAACTGATGAACGTATGGGTTGTACTTTTCATTCTGCTATGGCTTCTGTCAACAACAAACAAACTGAGTTTTCCAGGACCATCTTCAGATGGCATTCTAGCTTGTGAAGCGGTAGAGGCGAAGGATCTCCAGGTTTGTGTCTCAGTTTTCTGGTTTCTGGAAGAAATGCGCCGAAGTGATTTGAAAAGCATGGCAAGGACCAAAGCACAGACAACTTGCCAGTTGCCCAAGGCGGGAACAGTTGAGCTATAGTTTGCTAAATTTGTGATCTTGGTGAACACTTCGAAAGAATTTTGCATTGGTGAGTTTTACCAACATGAAAACCACCTGTGTTATCATTTCAGGGCCAGTCATTCAAGCTTGTTAGTTTGCACACAACACGAAATCTTTGTAGACCATCTACTTTGAGTCTTCCAGGACCATCTTCAGATTGCATGCTGCCATGCAAAGAAGTCGAGGCCAGACGCAACCGAATTTCAGTGCTGCAAAACAGATAGGACCAACAATGCAGCTGCAAACGCACAAGCAAGAACGCATTACAGGAGCCTGGTCGCCATCAAATGGAAGCCCGGACTGGAATGGAAGGCCACGCAAGACTGCAGCGATCAGTTTGCTGTAGATTCGCCTTCTGTAGTTTTGCTTCTGATCTGTGATTTCCTTGTGTTAGGACTGAAGCCTTTGCAAGCTCAGCCAGAAGTGTTGGAGTCAGCAGGGGCTACAGGAAAAGTGAAGGCGCAGCAACGCAGGATGACAGACTTGCAAAACAACAGGGTACACATAGCAAACATGCTATTTCTTCACATGACTATTGCGTCTTTTTGACACCGAACGGAAGCAGTCTCTAGACCAATCTGGTTATCGATTTTTTGACGAATGCTTTTGGAAGCTGCAATGGTGTACAGCATAGGTGCTTGAAATCTTGAGACACATCTGGGGACTTGGATTCCACAAAGGCTTGATGCTGAAACCGCTCCAGGTACTCCTGAATCACGACCAAGCTCTTCCCTTGGATTCTACGAAGTGTCGAAGATGTTGGAAAACAAGCAACATGGTGAAGAAACAAGGCAAGTGCAAGAAAAAAAAGCGTTCGATCTCTGGTTCGCAAAGCTTTGGCGTGCAAATGCAAAAGCATCAGTGAGAGCTTGAAACATCGAATTTTTGCAAGCTGCCTTGATTTACTTGCAAAGGCGCCTCCGGCAATGTTTGCCAACGTGTCACATTTGCGTTTGTTTGCCGCTGCCGTGCTGAGCATTGCCATTGGACTGGAAGCAGCGCAAGGTCAGCAAATAACAGCAGCTGAGTTTGCATGTCGCAAAAAACTGGGCATTGACATTAGCTCTTATTCTGCAAACAAGAAGGAAAATTTTGCGATCTACAAAGCAATCCTTGCCAATGCAGTATGGGGCAGCTAGACACCGTGGTGTCACAACTGCAGCTGTCGAGGGACAGGGGGTAGCGAACTGCAAAAAAAAGGTGCGTCGGTGAATATTTGACATGCAAAAAAGCCGGTTTTTGCTTATTGACAAGCAAGTGAACTTCTCAGAGAAAGCAAACAGTTTGATGATAGGCAGTTGATTTTGGTTGTGATCGATTTTTACCGTTGATGGTTCACAAGCCGGAAGTTGCATTGCTCTCAAAACATTGATGTCATGATTTTGCTTATTGCGCGACCAATTTTTTTTTATGAATGCGGACTGTCAATGTGGAGGTCACTCATTGTGAAACAGTGGCTTTGCTTATTGTCCCGTTCAGGAAGCTTCCAAAAGTGCAAACAGGCCTTTCAGATGACATGACAAAGTCACACATGACAGGCTCAAGGAGTTCATGATCAAGAAAAACATGTTTCAAGACTCAAGTGATAACATTTTCCAGGACCAAACCCGTACCGTAAACATGTGAATCAACATGCAAACAAATACTGACAATGACATCCCTCCAGCACCAACACTGACCAATGCAGGTTTTGTTTTTACGAAAAACGCCTGCGCCGCTGTGCTACTTGTTGAATATGGACCTGATGGCAAGCATCTTCGCTGCCTGGATTGTGATTTTGATGCTTCTGGCTTGGCAAACTGTTCACAAAAGGTACAAAATAAGAAAACCATTGAAGATGTCTCGCGGGAATCGGGTGCGGCAACGCCAAAGATGTTCTTCGAACCATTGCTGGTACCAAAAACCTTTTGTGACATGCATGACCATGCAAAACGAAATCGTGCAATATAGAGTGCACGGATGGGAATGGCATCCATTCTCCTTTTCATCATCCACACAAAGCCGATTGCTGATCCACTTGCTTTTCCATTTCGACGCGGTAGACTTTTTACGGCAGGGTTTGCGCAAGTATATGGCGATGCTTATGTGCATGAACGGCTGGCATGAGCTCATATTTTGCCTTTTGGTTGGGAGTTTGGCGGGGTCATGTGTTGCTGCATGCACTGCCACAATGCTGAAATCCCGTGAGCGACGGACAAAGTCAAGATTGTGCAAACAGCAGGTGGAAGTATGGTTGATAGAACCAATTTACAGTCAGACCCGTTGTGTCACAGTCCAAATGGGAACATCATTGGAAGAAGTGCTCCGTGAATTTTTGCCCGTTCACCTAATGAATCAGAGCTTCGTATGTTGCAACGGAAGACCTCTCAAATTGAAGAGTTCTGTTGACACTCTACCAGCCAACGCTGTGCTCCGCGTTATTGCTTGCCCCCTTCTTGGAGGCATGAAACCATGTTTCTTAACAATGCCAGGTGCACAGTTTGAAGAGATTGTTTTACTTCCGGCTGATTGCATTGCAGCATTGCAAAAGAAACAACTAATAGAAGAATTGCAAACAGAACAAGGGGGCCGCCGCTTCGCATGGTGCAGTGGCATCAGCTCAGAAACTCAATGGCACAATTTGCTGGCATCGATGCCAGAATGTCCGCAGAAATTAGCTCTGCAGCGCAAATTTGAATCCAGTGGTGTTGGCCAGCCCTTGGCTTCATCCCCAGAGTGCCAGCATTTGCTACGAATCAGTGCATGGTTGGAAGAAACCAAACAATTGCCAAAAATGTCCGAAGATATACGCAAAAAACTTGCAGCGTTGAGCAAAAGTTTGGGAGTTCCACAAAAAAAGGACAAGCTAAAGAAACCTAATGCAGTTTTGCTTGGCGATTGCTGCCAGAAACTGGACGACATGTTGAAGCAACCGGATCAGCTGTCCAGGCGACAAAATGAAGACTTGAAGTCTTGGGCAGAACAGTTTTTGTTACCAGCGGGCAGCGTGCAAAGCGTTAAAGGAAAGCATGCACCGCGTCATCCGAATGCAGATGGGCACAGGTCCTCAGGAGCAACCACCAGCAAAAACATACCGGAGCAAACGCCAAACCTACCTCAAAAAGAAGCAGTTGCCAAAAGCCTTCCAGAAACGGTAAGTGAAAAAGAATCAGCGCCGGAGAAGCCGAAAGTACACCTTGGCATGACGTCCGAGTCCAAAAAGAGTTCCGTGGAAGCTTGGCTAAAGCGCCTTTCAGAGCAAAAACAAATTCAAGCGAACACTCGAAAAGCATTGGCTGTCCTAAGTAAAGCATTAGCAGTGCCTCAAAAGCAGGGCGGCCGCAAAAAAAATGCTAAAATGTTGGCAGAAGAATGCTTGGCATCATTGGAGCAAGCATCATCCATTACCATTCCAAATGTTGTTCTTGATATTGCAGAAACAAGGCAGAACGAACCTACTGCAGATTCGACGAAACATGAGAAAGGCGTCAGAAAAACTAATCGGAAAAGAGACAGCTTGGCAGTTGCGAAGCAACATGCTTTGGAACCTGCTGCTAAAGAAAGAAAACTGGATGATGTCAAATCGCACTCATTGCGACGTAAGGAGCCAGAGGTTGAAGAGTGCAAGAAAACTGTGTCATTGAGTTCTGCAGAAACACAGAAATGCACAAGCAGAGCAAGACATGGTGGTATGACCAAATCTCGTTGGCAAGCACGTGCCAAGTCTTTGGGGGTGAGCACCTACCAGAATAGAAAAAAACGAAAAGCAGTCCAAGAATTACAAAAAGATTGTGAAAAAGCAGCGTTGCAAAAAAAACACATTTCCCACTGGTTTGCAAAAACACACAAACAAGAAGCCGAGGCTCTGACACTGAGTAGCACGAAGGCCACAAGAGAAGAATTATTGCAACGACGGAGACGACAAAGCCAACAATCGTTTTTTGAATGAAATCAACGCAGAAAGCAACAACAATGTAGTCAAGTGGGCACGCAGGCAAGGTTTTTTTTTACACAATCCTGGCCATCTGGACTGCGATCCCGATGCAGCAAGACAGTTTTTAACTCAGCAATTCTGTGTTTTTCTTGAAAACCACAGCTGTTTAGAAGAATTCTTGGACGTAGGCACGAAAGAAGCAGCTCAAAAAATGAGAAAAGACATGGAGGACCATTCTCTGTTGCAGGGCTCCAAAATACATCTTACTGATGCTATTGCTACCTCTACCTACAAAACTTTGAGGACATGGTCGCGTCAATGTGGCTTCTTTAAGCAACAAGATTTTTCAGAGGATGTAGCTGGATTTAAGCAGTTTCTGAGGATTCGATTGGATGCCTCGTTCCGCGAGTTTTCTGGTGAAGACGTTGCCCAAATGGGAAGCATTGATAACATCATTGAGCATGTCAAAATTCACATGTCTACCGATCAAAAAATTACTGCGAAAAACTTACTGCAGCAAAAGCCACGCAAAAATGAACCACATGCTGAGGTTGAGTCTCGTTGCCATCAAATTACACAACAACTAGTGGACTTCGTAGGCCTCTTCGCACGGCTGCCTTCCTATGCTCCAGAGTTAGACGAAGAACAAAAATGGGAGAATTGTTTGTTCAAACATGTAACCTTTGCCAGGAACATCATTCTCTATGATCCAACTTCGGATGGACGAAGTATGAGAAACATGTTTGAGCAAATTCCGTGTTGGAGCTGGACGCCTCAGCCGCATGAAACCTACGCAGAAGGAGATCCAGCGGCCAAGTTGCGCGAATGGCCTGACAGAGCTGTAGCAACTCCGCCAGTTGTATGTCAATTGTGTGAGTCTGGATTTCACAGCACCCTACAGCTACACAAGCATATAGCCGATAAACATACTTCTTACTCCGAATACCGAAAGACGGTACTATTTTTGTTGCGCCAGCAAGGGCCCAGGAAGCTGTCATCTGCCGAAAAAAGACACATAGTACAATCTTTTTCGCACCATGAAGCCACATCAACCGTTGGATCATTGTCGAACAATTTTCCGGCATGCAAGCCAGAACTCACAATTCCCAGAGCAGAAGCTGCATGTTGCATCTGCGCACGGTTGGATTGGTCAGAAAATCGGATTCCTGTTCGTCTTTTTGCCGAGCAGACACAGAACTTAAACTTGCAGCCTAGTGGAACCGATGGTTCTGACAATTCTTCAAGTGACCAAGATTGCAATACTGCCCCAGCTGCCAGGAAGAAGGATACTCTTGCTAGCGCAGAAGCTTTGGATGCTTTGTTCAATGTCAAACACTATGCTAAGCGATGGCCGATGATACCGTATGTGGAGCTTGTGAGTTCAGCTGTGCAACATCCACTATATCCTCACATGAAATGGCTGTTACACAGCCGCAGAATCAAAATGTTGGAGGTGGCCAAAACTGAGTGTGCTGGCATCGCAAACCCTCATGAAACAAGCTTGCTATGCATGGATTGTTTGCGCCACATTGCAAAGAAAAAACCGACGATGCCAAAATATGCGCTGTGCAATGATTTGTGGCTGGGCCGTGAACATGTTGAGTTTAGAGATTTGAGTGATGCAACAAAGTGGCTGCTGGCCCTTGCACGCCCAGTATGGAAAACCATTTATTTGGGGCCCGATCATGCTCAGCAAGGGCCGAGGCAGGTTGGTTCAGCAAACAATTGCCTTTTTGTAGCCCAGCCAACTTGCAATGTTTTGTCCAAATGCTTTCCTCAGGGTGACACAGCAGTTCAAGATTATTGGTGGTTGCATTCACAGGGCGTGGTGGCAACTTGACACATGCCAAATGGGCAGAAGTGAAGCGAAACCAGTACAAAAAACGCATTTTGATTCGCAAAGCTGTTTGTCCATGCTTTCAGGATGTGCAAGTAGATCTTGATCGTGTGGATGCAGAATATCAAGAAAGCGGGCCGCCGGACGTACTTGACAGTTGCTGCTGTGAATTGCAAGATTGCCAGAACCTGGATACCAATCTTCCAGGATACGTGACCATTCCGCATCTACAAGGGGAAGCAGTTGTGGATGCAGACGTCGAAAGCAACTCAGGCAGTGAACAAAGTGGTGCAGAACACGTGAGCCTCGATCAGCAAGAACAGTTGATCTCCGAACACATGATTGCCACAGGCACAGAAACCGCACAAGATGCCCTATCATGCTTTTCAGTTTTCCAAAAGAAAATTGATTTGATGCAGCAAACGGCAAAGAAAATAATTGAAAATGAGAAAAAAATAAAACTACAAAGACACGACGGGACATACGTTGCAGTTCCAGATTTGGGTGGTCGACAAGCTGCAAACATTGTTTTGCAAGATTTGCACCAAGCAACTCAAAATTTCACACCAGCTATGCAGCAAGAATTAGAAACAGCATCTGCTCAGCTTGATTCCTCAGTGACACCAGACTCTGAAGCCCTTAAGATAGCAACTGGTGCCCCATTGAATGCCTATCATCCTCAAACATGGGCAGCTGCCTTTGTTGAATTCTTCTACGGCGATGGCACCCCTGGACTCAATCGCCAAACGCCTCTTCTTTTCGAAGAATGGGCATCTTGTTTGCAAGAGCGCGAAGAGTTGGAATACCAAGTTCCATCAGACCGTACCATCTACAAAACCCGTTCTCCAAATCGATGGGTCAAGCCAGAAATCTTGGCAATGCTACATGATGGACAAAGAAGGCTCAAAATGTTTGCTGGCGCCAAAGCATGTGTTAACAGGGCAGGCTTTCATTTGGATGTGCGAAATATAGCAAAGGCTACGGTCGATGATTTTATCGGTGCTGTAGGAGCTTTTGACTCAGCGCACGATGCTCTCGCCTCGGACGCTCCCTCTGAATCAGCTAGGGCATGTCTTCGGGCGCTGCTGTTTGCCACAGCTAGCGTTCCAGGCACTGAGGGGTACCGAATTCGCCAAAGACATTTTGGCTTAGGCTTAAACCTGTTGTTCAATCCATGCACATTGTTCTTCACCCTGAACCTGGCGGACACAAGATCGCCGATTGTGTTGCAGCTAGATCAAGGGCCTGAAAAGTGCAAAGCAGAAAGAACCATTGATTTATATGCAAACACGATTAGCATGCCAAGCCTTCGTGAAATGCATGCACGAATAGCACAGAATCCACGATCTCAGGGGCGTTTTTTCTTGCTAAAACATGAGCTATTTCTGCGACACGTACTTGGCTTGAAGATGTTTCATTATGGGAACAAAAGATTTGAAGCACGACTGCATCAAGAAGATTACTTTGCAGCAAGCCTGCAGCCTGCTTTGGTGTTTGCTCCTGCTGCAGGATTTGGCCTCGGAGAAGCGCAGGCCCGAGGTTTCAAACACACGCATAACAAATTACACGCGACAAACGCAGCTGATGCTGAATTTTTTCAAAGGTTGCTGCGTGGTGACGACGCAGATATAGAGGCAAACATCAAACTTTGGCAGAAACAATGCTTGGACGCTGCAGCTTCAATAGTGTATGAAAGCAGTGTCGAGATTGGGCACCAACTGAACATTGAAATTGGACCAGATCCTTTTTCCGAAAAGCAGCAAGCCAAATCGAAAATGGATGGTGGTTGCAACGTTGACGGGTCATTACGAAAGCACGTGCCATTGCAGCCACCCATGGAAGAAGAACACATGTGCACAGAAACGGCGCTTGCAGAAGCAGAGTCCAGGCCTCCCCGTGCTGCATTTGACATACCTTTGACAGGATCTTCTCATTCCATCATGCCAGCATACAGTTTGTTGCAAGCGTTTCCTTGTGCACATGACGCCTTGCCCCCTCCACATGCAATACCCTTTGATGAGCAAACCCAAAGTTTATTGACTCACGAAAAAAAAAGAGCAACAGAAAAAGAAATTTTGGAAGATGCTCAGAAATGGGAGCAGGCATTTGTGACAGATGCGTTCAAAATGCACGTACTAAACCATGACCATTACTGCACCAAGACTTGCGGACGCAAGAAAGATCCAAAAAAATCAGAAAACACCGTAGACACAGAACAAGAAAAAAAACAAAACCGAAGCAAGGAACTTGTCGATTCGGATTCGACCACATCATTGAATTGGTGGTTGACGGAAATAAAAGAAGATTTCGAAGACGAGGTAAGGATTTAGTACCTTCTCCGTGCGTGGCAGACACGAAAGAAGCAAAAGACCATGGCAAAATTTTGTTTAGGCGTACGCATCCTTTCAGAGCAGCCAGCAGCGACATTGCCCAAGTCACGGCAAGATGCAATGTAGACATACAGTACACAACAAGACTTCCAGTTTTGCAATCTTTCGACACAATTGAGAATGATGCAATGGGCTCTGATGACAAGCCAACCTTACGTTGGCATCAAAGTTTGAGAATAAAATTGCAATCAAAATTACAGAAATCGATACTTTTCTCCGTTGGCTGCGCTTTTCGCGCCGCGCATTGTGCGGATTATTACATAACAAAATATTCCTCAAAGTCATTGCAAACTTTTTCCCCTCTCATGTTGCAGTTGCAGAGATCCATGAGAAAATTGGAAGAAGACGAGGAGCAAGAAAGAAACACTTCTCCACCAAAAAACGTGTGTGAAAGCAGTGCCGGCTGCAGTCGTGACAGTGCTCAAGCACTGGCACCACTTCCAGACACTCATGATGCCAAAAAGAAACAAGGTCCTCATGCAAGAGCCCGACGTGTGCTCTACAGAATGCTTTATGCTGCTAATCGAAGCTTTTGGCTGAGTTGCACAGAGCTTTATGTAATAGTCAGTACCGGCGGAGCAGGTTGGAGCACCCACCACGAAAAAGTGGTGTTTTTTGGCAAGAGGCATGTACATGGCTAAAGCATTGAAAAGAGCTTTAGAGAACAAACCCGAAAACAAACACGAAGAACACAAGTTTCTTCTCGGCATGCTGCAAACATCTGACGCATCAGAAGGCCAAAGTGCCAGCGCCATGCCAGAAACAACTTTCACAGAGACTACATCCTTGCAAGACGACTATTTGCACAGAGGCCGCCAGCTCAAGGATATGACCCTTTATGTTTATGCTATGCACATCACCCGTGTGCCAAAAACCAAATTGCTGGCGCAGACTTCAGAACTTTTCTTTTTCAGTCCGCATTATCCATTGTTTTCTCGGTTTGCCCAGAAACTGGAATTCTATGCCCGAGTGCCTCGTCTAGTGGGACCTGCTGTGCCAACATTGGCGCAAGATCCCGAGACGAATGCATTGATGAAGGCTCTTCTATTTACACCCTACGAATGTTCAAATTGTTTGTGCTGTGCATCACCCACAAATCTGAGTTTGCTCCTAGCAAAAGGCCAACAAGGTGCACATGATGACTCCCAATCATGGACTTTTTTGAAAGCTTGGCAAACACGTCGAGCAGATATCGAGCTTTTGGCAAACGCAATGCAAACCCAGGATGCAGCTCAAAAAAAATGCACATGATTGCAGATTGTGTGGAGCTGCGAAAGTGGCTGCCACAAGATCCACAGCAGCTGGATTGCAAAGCAGGATCACTGAGATCCATTGTCAGAGAGTTGGTGGTCTTGTTTTTGCCGATGCCTACCTTGGAAATCATTGCCAAGTTTTTGTGCGTCACACATTCCACAATTTTGTCTCAAGACCGTCATGAAGATTGCCGACAGTTGGCAGAAAGACATCGATGTGAAAGTCTGCATCCAGGACTGCACCCACATCAACCTTATCTCAGTCACTATGTCGCCCGGATTGCTCGCAAGGTCACTACCAACATGGATTTAACAGCTGAAGCCAGGTTGAAACCAAGTGCGGATCAAAACGCACACCAAAATGTTTCAACAGAATCCGAACACAGTTTTGGACAGAGTGACGTAGACCAGCCGGTTTTTTTTTCAGAACGCCATCCAAATGACAGCGATGAAGAAAATCAAGATTCTACATTTGATGATTCAGACGTGTCTCAGACTGTGCCAAAGTTTGCAGTATCTCCAGGTCAACAGCTTCTGTCCATTGTGCATCGCAAAGAAGCCATCGACCAAGCCTTGAAGGCCAAACGGCCTACTGCAACGCACATCATGCTACGAGACTATTATGAAATTTTTAAAGAAGCTTTCTCTGATCAAACTGCGTTTTCGGACGCTTCTGACATAGCAGCGTCAAGTGCTGACCCTGAGATGTGTTTAAAGCATCATTTCTCTGCTGCCATGGAAGCCCAAGCTGCTTGGATTGAACAACAAAAACATATGCAACTGCACGGAAAAGACAAAGAAAATCAATCCACAAATGTTACAAATGATAACAAAGAAGATGTGGACCCAGAACTGGTGCCAGTGCCACAAGACGCAAGTCCAGCTGGCTTGGCGTGGCAGATGCTGAAAAATCACCCTGCAACAGAGGACCAAATGGATTTTGTTGCTTTAGTCGTTGAACCGATTCAAAAGGCGTGGCTTGACAAGCCACTGAGCGAGGACAAACTGTCACCCGTGGCAGCCAAACATTTTGTTCGATTGCTTGGCCTGGGCGGAGGCGGTTGTGGCAAAAGTTGGATGTTGAATAAGATGATTCGGCCTGTCATAGAACGGTTTTTTGATGGCCATAATGCTTACTTGCCACTGTGCGCAACTAATGCAGGGGCTAGGAATATCCAAGGTCGTACTCTGCATGTTGCAACAGGCCTGGGAGCAACGTCTTCACTCAAAATCACAGCCTTGCATGTGACACACAGCGAAAGAAAAAAAAAGAATGCGTTTGCAAAAACACAGCTTGTTTGGCTTTAGATGAAATTAGCCAAGTAGGCGGGCCATTATTTCACGCCACAAGTCTTCGTTTTTCATTTGCAAGGGAAACCTGCCATAATTTACGCTTGGAAAATTACCTACAAACATGCCAGACATTTGGCGCCATTTTTGCAGTTATCTTGCTGGGAGACTTTCTACAATTACCGCCGGTTCCAGAAGCCAGCTCATTGCTGCATCCTGTGGGCCATGCAAATTATGAACAGCAACAAGCTAGGATCTTGCTGAAATCATTTCCTTTGGTCTATCAATTCACCAGTGCAAAGCGCTTTACAGACCCAGTGCTGATTGAAATCCTTGCTTGCATGCGCGAAGGACGGGCAATGTCAGATAACGCTTGGAATGCATTCAAACAAACACGTCTCCAGCCAGGAGACCCCAGGTTAAGTCAAGCTGGCAATTTTTACGAATGTGGGTATGCCTGGGAACTCGTCTCTTTGGCGCAGCAATTGCGGCCGCAAGCTTCGGCCCGGGCAAATCGGAAAGTCTTATTCTACATACAAGCCATTGACCGACCTTTACGGCGATGCACAGCAGAAGAGCACACAGAGCTTTTGAAAACAGCATCAATGTCGAACACAAGTAAGCTCATTGGATTACTTCCGATACACATAGGCCTCCGAGTGCGCCTGACTCGTAAAATATCCGCCCCGCAGCTTGTCCAAGAGCGCGAAGGCACAGTCGTTGGAATTGAATTCCGACCCGCGGACTTGCAAAACAAAAGCTTGATTGCCCAAGCAGCAAAGGAACATGGCCATTGGGTGTGCAAACAATTGCCTCATGCAGTCTATGTCCAAATACATGACTTTACTGATGAAATTTTTCCACCGATCCCATGCAAATCCCACAGCGTCGCCGGAGCTGACAGAAAATGTGCAGCGTGTAAGTTTTTCCCAGGTGTCGTGGCGATCAGACCTTGCACGGCGAAATGGGAAGCAACCCTGAAGAAAGAAAAATTGTCAGTTCAACGGACTCAGTTCGCATTGGCTCCGGCTTTGGTCAAGACCATACACTCTGTTCAAGGATCAACAACTGAACCCGGCCTCATTGGCCATTGGAAGTTGCCATCAAAGTTAGGCCCGTCAGCTGCATGGCTAACACGATACGTGTTGCTTAGTCGTGTGAGATCCTTGTCAGCGTTGCTATCGGTTGGATTGCCAACCCGTGCGGAGATGGAGGCTGGACCGCCAGCTGACCTACGTGACAGATTGAACGACCTGTTTGAACACAAAATCGCTTCCACTTACAAAGCGGCGGCTGCCGCTCGAGCTGCATTGTGTTGGCCTGCACGCCCAGATGAGTGAAAAAAAATGAAAACTGAAACAAGTGTTGGGAAGAGCGGATGTAGTCCAACTTGCACACCTGATGGATATGCAACTGACTCATGATTTCCAGTTTTTCGCTTTCTGGCATGGAACAAAACTGTGTTGCTGGCTTATACTTGGCATTTATCGTTTGCTTGATGTATCGCTTGAAAAAAAAGCAAAAGTTTGCCTTGACTACATTTCCTACAAATTCTTTGAGAACTAGTTTCACCGGGTGCTCACCGAGTGCAAACCTGCCAAAAGGGTCGGTTGGTGGTGCTTTGGCCGCTTACAAATAACTGATCCTGTGAGTGATGTGGAACCATGCATGCTTTCTGATCCACGGCTGCTGTTAGGTGCACCGTGCACTTTCCCTCACCTATGTGTTTTCCGGCTGAGCAGCCAGTGTGGACTTGCTTGGTGCCCTGGCTTGTGATACGCTCTGTAAGAGGCTTTCCGAAGTGAGGTGCATGATTTTTGAAACTAAGTGACCACACAGAAACACACAATGAAACTTCAGAAACAGTGGCTTTGCTTATTGCCCCACCCAAAACCTTCACAAAAATTTCCACGGATTGTAACGTTTAGATCGGACTAGACCTCAGGTTGATGTTACCTATACTCTACCGCTACGTAACCATATGATATTCGGAGGATTAGAGTCCTCGCCATTGCTAAATCGACTCAGGCCCTCTGCGCAGTGTTGGCTCCAGTGGCTGCCCTGGAGGACAGGGGGAGGATGTCATGGGTTTAGGCTCCCAATTCCTGCTGGTTCCTCATCATTCCTCATCAATCCTCATCATTCCTGATGATTGTTGTGGTTGAGGGTGCGATGTTCAAGGTGAGAGGTGAATTGATTAAGCCTGCAGGAGGCTTGATGACAAACACAGGACTTTACAGCTAGAAGAACAATGTTAGAAGAAGTTTGAAGTTGGATCGAGAGATATCAGCCCTTAGTGTTCTGGACCAGGGCCCACTCTTATCTTTACTTTTTAGATATTTTTAGATTTGGCCTACTGAGAATCCTTAGCCGGCTTTGAAGGCTTGCGGGCAATCGACTGTACTGATGCAAGTGGTGCCGGGTTCAGATCATCCTTGTGTTTGCCGTGTCCTCTATGTGGATCCACGTGGTTCTGTGTGAAATTTCCGCAGAGCAACACGACAGTACCTTGATGAATATTTTCCGAGGCACTTTCAACGTCGCAGCTCTCAAACAGACGCAGACAGCCCAAAAAGCGCTGCTTCTGTCGCGTTTCTGTTCTGCCTTTGATGACTTGGTTGCTTATCATACGGGTTTCAAAAGATATGACCAGAATGACCTGCACTTGAAACATTCATGAAGATGAAGATTCTACATACTTTCAGTTTTTTCAAACAGCATCGATATGAGTAAAGATTTGAGATTCTTCAGGTAGCTGTAGCTTCGATAAATTCTGCCATTCGTTTAAAACCAAACATATGTAAATTCAATTATGCGTACTTTCTTAAAGAACATGTCTCACCTTGCCTTGGGTCCAAAAGGGGGGGGGGCAGGGCGGGCAAAAAAATCGCCGAAGAGACCTGGGCTATGGAATCCTGTTCCTGCCATCATTAATCCGTCTTGGGTTGCAAAGCTGGACCACTGTTTGAAACCAACCGCTGTTGGGGATCTACGTCGGCTTATTTTCTGTCCAACGCCTCCGAGGCTTTCGCCAGGTCGTTACACAAGCTTTAACTTGCCGGAAATTGAATTGATTCATGTCCGTTTAAAGTATTAAAAGAGAGAATCTGTTACCGAGTGCGGGTGAATCTCTTCATGGGAACAGTGCAGGAAGTCCATCAGCAAGCAAGCCAGGTCGACTGTGGCTGAGGCCGCTAGAAGTTCCAAGTTCACAGCCTACTATGGACAAGTCAACTTTCGCCACAAGAACGGAAGACCTCAGAACAGCCAACACTGTTCTTCCAGGCCTGAGAGCTCAATTTGAAGCCGCCCAACCGCATGTGCACCGGCACTCCCGCTTCGTGGACACAGAACTGCTGGAAGGCACGACAGTCAACCTCCAGCGATCCCTTGCACGCCTTGCCTGCATCTTGCAGCATGCAGCCACCCTCCTCCCGATGGCTGGTGACATCCAAGCAGTCTTAAACTCAGACCGCCGGAGTGAGCGACATCCATGCCTGGGGGTTGATGCTCCCTTTCAGTTCCAGAGTTAGTCCGGTGACATACCACTCAGTTGTAGCAGTTCGGTACCCCGACCTATGCAGATGTATCAACGGCCTGTGGGAACTAGGAAGTTTCGCCTCTGGAGGACTCTCTGACCGACTGCCGGGGTTTCAATTAGTTCTTTGGGACACCAATGCTGGAATTAATGGCCTAGTAGCAACAGACTTAGAAACACTCGTCTCAGAGGTACTCCACCCATTCCCCAATAATGCTGGATTCGCAGATGGGCTTTTTGTAATGACTACGGCCACAGATCACAAAAACAATTTGAACCGCTCCGTGCTTAAGAAGGATTACGCCCGCACCCTACGCGTAGAAACAATAGCCAACTCAGCGGGAGGAACAGCACAGGTATCAATCGTAGCTCAGCCAAGTATCGGGTTCAAACACCAAATACTACTCCAATGGTTTCCCTACGCACCGAAGACTGCCTCGGCCGAATCACTGTCGGACTTACCCGGTCCAAATCACTAACCCTGCTTGTCTCCCCGCAGACATGATGGGGCTCATAGTTATTCTCAATGATGACATGAAGAGCCCACTAGACTGGACCTATCCAGGGTCCAGCTCCGCAAAGCTGTCACATGATTTTTGTCATCTAGATACCGAAGACAGTGATGACGTCTATACCAACTTCTGGTTTGTGGAAATGAGTGGCCGGCAGATTTGGCCCTTCTACGCCACAGAGTCCTTTCAGGAGGATCTATGGATCTGGGTTAGTCCCAGACGATTTGCTGTCATCACGAACCACCGACACAATGAGAAACTGAATCATTTCTATGTTGACAGAATGCATGACCACAACATCCTGGCGAATCGCACGCCCTGCTGGCCTTTCACAGAAATGACCAATAGTTCAGGCAAGGTGATGGACAAAATTATCGCCCTGAACAGCAAATCCCGCTGTAGTTCAGCAACTCACGAAACTTTCAAGACTGGCTTTGAACACAAAAGTGCCATAAAGGTTATGCCGCAAAGAGACGAGAACATGTATGGCAAGAGGAAGTACACGGACCCCACGGGTCAGACCAGTACCCAGCAGCTCGACCCGACTGGGAACTACAGTGAACGTGACTTGCAGAAACTCAATGCGACTTTTGCTGGACGATCGGAGCCGCAATCACCCTCCATGCCAAGACACACAACAAGCAAAGTCACACTGTGGCGGCATGGTGAGGTACCGCCGCTTGGACCGGCAACAGAGGGCCGTGCTCGGGCCACTAAACAGCTGGCGTATGCACGCACTCTAGTATCCTTCGTAGTGGAAGCAGCCACCCAAATGGAAGAAGTCGTGGGCAACTTGGTACAGATCGAGCAGGAACAAGCCACGGCTAGAGAGGAAGAATTGGTTCAAGCTGCCTCAGCTGCACCGACAGAATCGTGCACAGATCCAGCTACAGAGGGAAGTCAAACCTGAGTGATATTAGCCTTTTGACATCTGCATGCTGACTACAGTCCGAAGGAACTGCAGCGAAGACTGCGGCTCTTTCCTCACCCTGAGGATGCTGGACATGAAAAGATGGCAAGTGCATTAGTTGCTAATTTTATGAACGAAAGTCTTGAAGTTGAGCTGATGAGTTTTTGTTTGTTTGTTTATTTGCATGGTACCTCTTGCCACGCTGCTTTACTAGCAGGCCCGTAGCATTCCTAGTTCAAATAGTAGCATCGGACTGCTGATCCTTACCGAGGCCTTCCTGATATAAGCCTGGTCACATACCAACTAGATCGATTGGTAGACCTCTGGGATCCTAGATATGCCATACAGCACATGCCGTTTGCTTCTGACTGATCATTCTTATTTATTTCGTTGCATTAGGTTGCAAAGCTCTTGAGAATTGTTCTCTCGTGATCTGCTCAGCAATATCGGCTCCAATTTAGAGGCTCTGACATACTACTAATCTGTTTGCAGGTCCTTATACACCACTCTGCATCCTACCTAGGCATCTTTGAGTTCTGTGGTTGCAAATATAACAGCGAGGCCTCTCTGGCTAAGGACTGTCAGGGGTGCCTCTGATTACTTATTCCCAGAGGCAAGCATGCGACTCCGTGTCAGCCATGGAATCCGTGGTGAAACAGCCCTGGCGATGGACGTCTTGGACCGGATAACCCTCGGATGGGACATTATTAAACAGACGGCTAAGGTGCTCAAGTTGGACTCACCTTTTCAAGTGGTCCTATATGCAGCCAGCTCGTCAGTAATCCAACCGCCTTTGAGGGCTGTTCAGTTCGACACAGATGCAAATGAGGCAACATTCTGCTATATAGTGCAGTCGTTACAAGCCCCGTCAGCACAGCAATACCGAGATCTTCTCGCTGCCATTTGTCACAAAGATGTAATTGATGTAAGCTATCTGCTAGGTAAAGGCGTAGGCCTTATGGACATGGCTACCGAGGAAGGGCATGTCAGTACATTAGTGGCTTCAGCTATCCTTCGAGACCATTCTGCTGATCCATACGCTTTCCAGATTGCAGCTGGCCACTGTTTCCCTCGACATGGAGCCACATTAACCTACCTACTGCTACAAGCCCATGCTGACCCCAACATCATCCCGCCCAAAACAAAACCTACCACCATGTTGGAGTTAGCAGTTGAGTTGGGCAGCTCGCAGCATGTACAAATTTTGCTTGAAGCTGGTGCCTCGGTGATGCCTGTGAAGGGAGCGCTCCCCCCCCTTTTTCTTGCTGTCCTTCATCGACACAGGACTAATGTACAGCTGCTCCTTGACGCGCAAGCGGACCCGTGGCAGGAGATTCCGATTGCTTCCGTGCTTTGCCATTCATTGGAATGGCATGGTTACCCTGCCCGAAAAGAAGTCTTCAACTCTGTACAAGCTGCTGCTGCGCAAAGTGCTGAAGACACAGTCATTGATATGCTACAGCAATGGTGTAGCGCCGCAGACAAGAACGGAAGTGAGCAAGCCTTTTTAGCGCGAGTGAAATCCACAACTTTGACAGATCGGGCCGCCCAATCATCAATCGAATTGTTTGGAAATACCAACACATCATTGAGAAACAGTCTCGACAACCAGATTTTACTACGTTTCGATGGCGCAGAATCCTCGATGGCTTGTCTCTACCAGTACAACTACGCCCTGAGCTGCGGACACCCCCGGAGCCCAACCAGGAAGACACAGTCCTACATCAAGTTGACTAATGTTGTGCTCCAGAGGAACATTTGCCCAGTAGGATGCGATTATCAGGCAAAAAGGAACTCTGGCTTGCTTGTTATCTTCAGACACACAAAAGAATGTACACATATAGCACTTCTCAGTTGAGCCATGGTTTTTATAATACACCAGCACCGTGTGCTCTGTCACAGACAGCCACTGCTCCCTGCGATCCCAGTGGCTCAAGCGACAGTCGTAGACAGTCTTGCTGCCGTAGCTCATTTCCAGGAAAGGGCCCTCCTCATAACGTTAAGGGATAGAACTAGCTAACTTCCCGGTTAGTGGGCGAAGGGTATTGCTATAGTCTCTTCTTCATTCAATCAAGCAGATATTGATCTCTCGTGAATTGGACCCACATTCCACGATAGTGTCCATCATTGCTCATTCCACCTCATATTACTTCTCCCTCCGTTTTATTTGACGTCTGGTTTCTCTGGTCAAGGACGTGCCAGGGTTACCTGCGCCTCATTTCACCTCTTCTCCCTTTCTTCTCTCTTCTCTCTCTCGTGCCTGGTTTCTCTGACTAAAGACTGTCAGGGCTTCCAGCATCCTCTTCCTACTCCCTTCCCCTGATTCACCTATCTCGTTCAATTCGTGTGCGCTGCCTAGCTTAATCATTGCTCCTTTTCTTCTTGTCCTGTTGTTTGGGTTTGTTCCTTTTATTTGTGCTCTGGGTGCTTGAACTGCCTGGCCAAGGACGTGTCAGGTTTTTCAACACCTGCCCCCCCTCTTCCCCCTTTTTGTTTGGTTTGTCTGGTTGGTTGTTGTGTTGTTGGCCTTTTCTTGTTGTTGCCTGCTTTGGTTGTTGTTCGGTTGTTCCTCGCTGTCGGTTTCTCTCACTTTTTCTAATTGGTGTGCTTGAGTCTTCTGACCAAGGACGTGTCAGGATTCTCAACACCTCCCTCCCCCCCCTTTCATCAATTCTGTAGCCAAATCAGTTGCCCAGGTATTCATTTGTGATGTCTCTGCTTTCCAGAGAACAGGTTGCGAAGTCTTGGTATGAAAAGAACCCTAGTATCAAGTTCCTTGACCTGCTCTACGCAATTGAACAGCACAAGACCATTTCGACTGAATACGGGCTAAATGCATCGATTGAGCAGCACTGGCGATTTGGAGACCCGCATAAGAAGACAGCTGCACCGGATCGACATGACTATGAAATTGCCATGGTCGACGGGAGCGAAACCTCACCTGGACCTGATTGGCACAAGTTGTACCGATGGTTGGTTAGTCAGAGCTCAGCGTTTCTGCCCTACCACACGGTATATCTGGTGACGGACAATCGGGATCTGCAATCAGACGAGGTCAAGTCTGTGCCTGGGCTCAGCCATTGGCCAATGGTCGCGGCTTGGTGGAAAGAACGGTTACGCTATGTCGGTCCATATGGAGAACTCACCACAGTTGTCTTTGTCCACATTTCAGCTGACACTGGTCTTCATAAGGTACACCCGACATGGGCAGGGACGTACATCCTTGATGCTTGTGTGTTCCTCTTTCCGACCATCAATTTTGCACTGATTGACAGCGATTGTGTGCCAGTGACCCTCTTTGAGATACGAGAACTTTGGCTAGCGAGCACTGATCCAACCCTCCCAGCTGTGCCAAGCAAAGTTGCAAAAAGCAAACTGCCAAGTCCCATTGCATCATCGCACAAACGTGCGCGCTCTGTGGACACGGGCAGGGATATGCAGCAACCTGGCCCACCATCAAAGCTGTCCAGATCGCATAGTGCTGACCATATTGCAGTCAGAGCAGCTGACCCACTACGAGCTCCGCCACTGACCTACGGTGCCGATCTGGCAGATGAGGTTGACTACGGGGGTTCACCAGACCCGAGTCCCCGCATGTCTCGTCGGGCGTCGTCCAGCAGCGATGTCTCTTCGCCGGCTGGGTCAACCAAACCTGCCCGTAAGGACAAAGCAGCCGAGGAGGAAACTGCCGCTGAGTGTTGGCCCCAAGGAGTCATCTTAGTGAGTGAGGCATTCACTGAAATCAATGCGGGCCTGGTCATTGTATTAGCTTCAGGGCATGAGAGCCCTGTGCCCATCACTGTATTGGAGGACTCGGAGACTGATCCTGATGAAATTGCCCATGTTATTGCCAGTGCCTACCATAGACATGTTGAAGCCTATCTTGCTACTACATATCCACCTGTTGACGTTGAGCAAGCAGTCGCTAGTGGATTACTTGGCTCTCCTCTGCTTGGCACGTCCACCCGGGTGACTGCAGATTGGTGCCATGCGTGGAGTGTGTTAGGCCAGTGGTCTGGATTAGTTACCTTTCCGGTCCCAGCCTCTGGAGTCTGGCCGCGCCATAGTCATCTACGGAGAATCCTTGATGGCTACCAAGGCAGGCAACCAATTTCCACAAATGGGCTCGGCCTGCATATGAGCAAGGAGCCCTTCCGACCCTTAGCCTGTTGCCGGGTGAAGTCAGCGTACGAGTATTACCTGGAGACAAGATGTACCAAGCCATGACGATTGAGCCGCACTACATGCGACCTGTTATCCTGCATGGCTTTGGCACCAATGCCAAGAAAAGAATGCCCAGCAGTCTCGCTGAGCTGGCTCAATTTGGCTGGTTGCCGCTGGCTGCGGCTCTATTTGGGACGCAAGAATGGAAACTCCAATGGTTGCATCCCAATTTCCTTCCAGTGGTTGGTCTGAGACTGCATGCTAAAGTGCCTCCTGTTCCTCTCTCCCAAGCTCAACTCACATTGCTGTGTGGACTGTGGCACCGGAAGGAACAATCTGAACCTTCATGTACATCGCTACGACAGGCAGCTCCCCTCGCGTTTGGTCTTCCGTTACCCTTCAGAGAGATGGCTAAGTGGGAAGTCACCGTCAATGAGAAGGCCATCGATATTGGGGAGGTGTCCAAACAACACCATAGTGGAGGACAACTCGCAGATGCACTGCCCGCAGCCCTCACAGGCTTTGCTGAGTGGGCCTCCTGGATATTCTCCCTTGCTGACGTGTGGCAAGATGACGCCCCTATGCAAGACCGACCCCTTGAAGTGCATTGCAGTGGGCTAGGGGGTGGCCTACTTAGTGGCGAGCATGAGTATGATATTTTTCTGCAAAATCTTGCGCAAACCAAGGTGTATGGCCCATCGCTTGCGATGACTGATAACTGGGAAGACCATATCACCCAGCTGGGCCTCACCAAAACTGTGCATGAGTATGTGATCTATCAGCTACTCTCTACGGCAGAAGGATGGACAGCTTGGCGCGAATTTCTCCCTGAACAGTTCGCTGATCAACAATTGCTGCCCACGCGAGCAATTCGCCTAATTGAAGCTGCGAACATCCGGCCAGCCCATGCCAGACCGCCACACCCAACCTGGACAACAGCAATTATGCAAATCTTTCGTTGCTACCATCCGCAAGGCAAACATTTATTTCTGAAGTCATGTTTTCCACAGCTAGTCCCCACAGCGGCTACAGGCGCTCGCAGGGAGGTCAACGTACATGGTTTCTCGGCAGGGTCCTATACAGGCCTTGCTGTTCACGAGATCCTGAGTGCTTTTGCTGTGTTCCCTGGCCTCACCAAAGTTGCTGCGATTGCGACGCCGCCAGAGATGATGCGACTTGCTACGGGCGAGCGCACAGTCACACTGGTGCACTGCCTGGAGGACCGGCTCTGTGTGTGGAAACCAGACTCTCTGACAGAATTCAACTATCAGATTGTCCTGATAGAAGGGCACCCCACATGGAGTGGCCGTGCCAAACACTCCTATGGCCACTTGCCCTTCATTGATCTTGACGAAGGTGTTCATGAGATCCAAAGACTGCAAATCACTACCCCGCAAGTCATTCCCCATGGGGTACGCTGCGAAGGGTTTCTGCGTGTACTTTCATGGGTGAGTTTTGACCTTCCGGAACACCTCAAGACAACTCTAAGCTCCCTGTTAGCAGCAGCTGGAGAAGGGAACACTGAATTGCACACAGTGCCCATTGACGGTCGGGATATCCGGGATGGCCAGCTGGAAACGGAAGCTGACCTGCAAGCAGCTTTGATTGCGATGATTCCCACACCGGGAGGGTCCCATGCTGAGGGAGGAGTGCTAGCTCGCAACTTACTGACGGAATTCCTTCGTGGTTTTTCCTTACGCACCCGCATCTTCCTCCTGGACATGGTGTTGCCGCAATTAGACGCTTATCATGCGGGACGGCAGCTCCAACATCTCCAGCCTTGGGTCAGTGTAGAACTTGCTCAACAGAAGAAGCGAGGACAGACTGGAACACGACTGCAGGTTACCTATCAATATGAGGTTGCCGGATTTCATGTCGTCCACCTACATACTGATAGTGCTCCACTCCTGTTATTTAGTGCACCTTCCGACGTTCCAGCGCTCCAGTTGCCAGACAATCAGCACCGTTGTGTCATTGCATTGGTACATGAAAAGGTGATGACGAGCGGAGCTAGCAAGAACCCTGTTCAAAGAGCGTTCAAGCGCATCGCCCCAAAGTTGCTGGAGCTTGTTATTGCTCAGACCTTTTGTGGGCGACTTTTGGACCAGTATCTTAAAACAATGAGCTATTTTGACCCTGCACAGGCTTGGCTGAAACCTATTGAAGACCACCCGTCAATGGCCGGTGTTTGGGAAGAGCTGGCCTTTCTAGGAGACACACGCAGCCGCCATGAACTTTTAGTGTTTGCACAAGCTAACCAGTCGCGCCTTCCACTGGCAATGGGCATTGTGCAGCCGCATATACCTGTTCGCCGGATGGCTAGTGAGCGCAAAATGCATCTGACTGATGCGTTAGTCAGAATTCTGTGCCGCTTTTTGACACCAGCCGCTGTCGTGATGGAGGGGACCCATGACAGCTACTATCGTGAACGTCTCCTTCCCCTAGCAGCACACGGTGATGGACATGTCCTGACAGTCTCAATTGCACTCTTGCTGGCCATTATGACTGGAAGGTCTGACTTATGTATTGCAGGGGTCTTTGGTGCTGGCAAAACGCGGTCCCTGGCGGTCCTGCTCATCGCCTTAAGCTGCGAACTGACTGAGTTTGTTGCAATCGTCTACACTAAAGAGAATGTAGCTGCCAAAGCGCTGGCGGACCAAGTGAGTGACCTTGCGCCCCCCACAATCCAGAATTTCGGCAGGCTAATTGGACGCATGGAGGAGGGTAAAGGAGCAGCTTATGCCTCCAAAATTGACGTCCGATGTAGTGACCGTAATCGAATCATCTCACATAAGAATATCCATCGCCACAGGTGGCTCAGCTACGTCGGAAATGGCAATGCGCTACTCCACTTTTGGCCATTGGATTTCTCGCACCTGGCTTGCCTTCATGGATGAAAGCCAACAGTATGGCAATTACCATGAGATTGCAGCTCTTGCTGCCATACAACAGCCAATGCTGACTGTCTTTATTGGAGACCACAGGCAAACTCCAGGAGGGCTGTCCAAAGGCCGAGCAGCAGCAGTCAATCGACGTAAACTGTTGCAACGACCATTGGGGCTTCGGGCACTTGACAAGTCCGGCGACTATTTTCCACCAGCGCGCATGGCAGCTCTCGTAGCTCAGCTGTGGCCTGATGCAAGCCAAGATCCGGAGTCAGAGCTCTTCAGTCTGCTGAGACTTGCCAACAAGCCGCACAGTAGCCCATGGACATCCACTCCGCAGGATTACGAGTTGCCTGTAGCCCTCAGGCGGGTGTTCCACTGCCGAATTTCTTGCCAGTTGGATGCACACAGCAGCCTGATTGCAGCGGTGCTCGCAGTCTTGTTGATTGCCACAGCACCAGAGGAGTTTGGCGTACCTGAGAGCACCACGACCCTTGAGGCAGCTGGACTCTGTGGCCCTCACCGATGGGAATCATTCTCCCTAACAGTTCGCGAGTTTCAATGCTGACCTACCAAGCGATCGTTGCAGTTCGATATCCGGAGCTAGTCCTCCATGAGTCCAACCAGATCTACATTGGCCATTTCGTGCCACATGAGTCCACTGTTGCCATCGGAGGCTTCCGCACAGTATTGTGGAAAGCACCTAAGGATCTTAGGTCTGCAGTGGAGGATGTGGTTGCCTTTTGTACCTACCTGAAGAACTATTATCGTAACTTGCAACAGGGAGCGACCTCGCAGCTGCTTGTCTTGTGCAACCGTACGGCTGTACATAAGTTGCTACTCCAACACGGCTTTCAGACTGAGTGGTATGGTGGGCTGCGAGTTTCCACCACCTCCTCTGCTGCGGGAGCGACAGCACGCATTGCTGTCATTGTTCAAACAGGGGTAGGCTTTCTCAGTGGAGGACGGAGAGATTCAACAGCAGACGAGCGCGAGGACTGCTATGGACGTGCAACTGTAGCGCTGACAAGAGCCATTGACCACACCTATATAGTCTCGCCTCTCGACATGGCAGGCTTGGTTGGAATGGCTCAGACACTAGGGGTCTACCATTACGGATATTTCACTCTGAAAGGCCGTCATATTCAGTACCATGGCCCTACAAACTACCCTAGCGATAGATGTGCCATACTGGACTGGGGATTAGCGGTACCCTTTACTCCCCAAGATAAACCGCCCCTTGCTATTGCCATGATAGTGACCATCAATGGCACACGAGCGTGGAGACGATATCGGTTGGTAGTGGCATGCAGAGACAGGCTACGGCTTCCCCCTAACGTGCATGCAGAGACAGGCTACGGCTTCCCCCTAACGTCCTTGCAGCGCTAGAGCCCCGCACACGTGACCATGTGTTGACGACCAGCGGATTTTTCCCCTGCTCAATTGATCGTGAATACTTATATGGTTACGCTGCTGATGGTTACAGATCTCCCCTCTGGCTGTGTGCAGCTTACAATGGGTCTCCTGCCCTAGTTCATCGACATAGAGGTCACAAGGTGTTCTTTCATGTTGGTATACAGGATCGACAGCTCGTTGTCATCCCTGGTATCCATTACTTTGATGCCCATCGGCTGCAACCAGAGCTTTTGGCCACACTCGATCGCCAGTTTGATCCAGGCACGATGAAACTTGCAAGCCCGGAAGGTGCAAGAGACACAGTGAGCGACCCCTCCTCGGATGAAGAAGCAGCCTCTACCGATGGAGAAAGTGATCCAGAAGATCCTACCATCTCATGGTGTCCACCCATACCTGAAGCAGCTGAAGATCCCTCTGAGGACGAGATCTTGAGCGCGGCTGATAAGCTAGCCATCTTACTTGAC
>CAMXCT020003734.1:0-55717 GCA_947184155.2 Cladocopium goreaui
ACCGCAAGATGCGCAAGATGATGTCACTGAACTGTTCGATTTGTTTGATGCCCATTTTTGGGGTTGGAAAGGTATATAGAATTTGGACTCCAAAAAGTGGTCCTCCCCAGTTGCGTTGAAGCTTGCTGCTTGAACAAAACCCAACTTTGATTTACTTGCGTAATGTAAGAGCTTCGTGTTTCGAGCAGGTCGCCAGGTTCCACACTGCCAAAAATGGGATTGCCACGCGCTACCGCTTTTCGCTTTGGACAGGGCCATTTCGAGGCTGTTTTCAATTTCTATTTTAATAGCAGGCGAGACCAAAAACGGGCGCGCCAAATCCACGCGTTGGAGCGTGTGGCAATCCTGTTTTTGGGGTTGCGACATGACGCTCGGAACGCACCCAGCTGCTTCAAAAGTTCGCCAGAAACCATGAAACCACAAAAGGCGGGAAGGATGACACAAACATCCACGTGCTGAACTGGGGAGGACCACTTCTTGGAGTCCAAAAAGCCAATATGTTTACGGCCCCGAAAATGAGATTGCTGCAGTGACCTTTTTTGCGAAAAATTGCGCAGCTTTAACAAAAAGCAATACTCTTGCAAGTGTAACGGAATGGCAGGATTCCGGGGAACACGGTTGCTGATTGAAGGTCTCTATACCCCCGCCTGCATGTTGCCAATCTTTGCCAAAGCACCATGTTGTTTGGAATTGTTTGGGTGTTGTTGTCGCAGGCTTTCGCAACATGGCGTGGGTGAGGTGCTGATTCCGCTGCGACATTGCTGGCGGGATCCTTTTTTCTGTGTTTGCGTTGGCAGTGGATCGTTTTGTCACGATTGGGCGTCGCACTGCTCAGTTTTGTTTTGGTCTCTTGATGCGTTGTTTGTTTTTGGGCTCCCCCCCTTCGCCCCCCTAGACTCCTAACGCGGCAACTTTGCGGGTCGGGTTATGTATGTCGCCCGGAGTTCAGTATCATCCGGTTAAAGAATAATAGTATATATTTAAAACCGGATGAATCCTTTGTTTACATTGGGGGAAGAGTTTCGATTTCATGACTCCAGCAGATTCCGTAAGAAGGCTAGAGATGCAAAACTTCGGTTTTACCACAGTTTTGTGCCAGTTTTGATGTCTTTAGCTGCGGAGTCTTGCCGGAGTCGGGCGGAGTCGGTACACCTGCTGAAACCCTATTTACAATGGGGAAAGCGTTGAAAGAGTTCCAACTTTGCGACTCCAGACGACTCCGCAAGAAACCGCAAGATGCGCAAGATGATGTCACTGAACTGTTCGATTTGTTTGATGCCCATTTTTGGGGTTGGAAAGGTATATAGAATTTGGACTCCCAAAGGCGGTCCTCCCCAGTAGTTTCTCACCACTTTGTTGTGACCCGGCGTTGTCGGTGTTTGCTTCAAAGTGTTAGGGTGTTCAATGTCATGCCGTGAAGGCTGCTCGGTGTGATCTCGGGGATCCTGGCTGGGGGGATCCCTGGTTTCCGCATTGAGCCTTGTTGCTTCCCACACCCTTCAAGTGGCCCATGGTGATTTCGTCTTTGGTCTTGTTGTTGTTTTATTTTATGGGCCTGCCAACATGACACACAAGTTGTCATCTGCATGCGCTGAGATGATAACAAGCTATCACCTCTCGCCTCAACAGATCTGTTTCACATATAAACTGGAATCTGTCACGTCACGGTTTTGTGGCCTTGTGGCTGTTTTTCTTTTGTGTGGTGTTTGTTTGTTGTTTGGTTTTGTTTTGGTGTTTTTGTTTTGCTTTGGTTCTTTGTTTTTCGTTTTTGGGTCTCCGTTTTTGAACCCTGGAACGTGACAAGCCTTTGGACTATGTATCGGTCCTTTTCCAGTTTACTTTTGCGGCCACTACAGCATTGGCCCCTGTGCGAATTAAATAATTAATGTCATTTGCAACAGGCTTAGATAGCTGTTGAACGACCTGGCGGAAGCCACATGGCGTTGGACGGAAAAAAAGACTTAGTCCTTTGGAATGGAGCGACCAACTCCTACCAAAGACGTCGCTGTCCATCGACTTGCAAAGTCCATTACTCAACTGACCCTCTGCCAGGTCACTACCAGTGAAGTTGATGATGCCACCAAACTTCTAGAGAAAGCCCGACAGAAGCTCCAAGGCATCCAAAACATCCCATCCCAGAGGGTCAATGACCTTGAGGCGACTATACGCCAACTCCGTCAGATTGGCTGTATCCTGGATAGTTGTACTATATCTGCCAGTTACGAAGTAACCCAGGCACAGAAAGCCATACTGCAGCTTCACCATACAGCCAGGGGAGCCAGCACATCATCAGAAGAACTCAATGCATAGATATCACCACGCACTGATGACGAGTACAATCTCCCATACCATGAAGACGCATTGCAAGAGCACTAGCATAGTGGTGCCTCCCAACTTAAGTTTGATGCAGTCTGATGATTGGAAAAGCAGTTCTGAGCGGACTCTGAGGCTGCCCTGAGTGCTGTAGCCTCGCTGTCATTTTCACCTTAGATCATGTTTCACTCTTCTGTTTCACTGCGGTAGTTTTCTCACCACTTCGTTGCGACCCGGCTTTGTCGGTGTTTGCTTCAAAGTGTCAGGGTGAATGTCATGCCATGAAGGCTGCTCTTTGTGATCTCGGGGATCCTGGCTGGGGGGATCCCTGGTTTCCGCATTGGGCTTTGTTGCTTCCTGCACCCTTTGAACGGCCCATGGTGATTTTGTGGTTTTTTCGGTTGCTTTTGTTAATGGGCCTGCGTCAGCATGACACATAAGTTGTCATCTGCATGCGCCGAGTTGATACTAAGCTATCACCTCTTGTCTTAACAGATCTTTTTCACCCAAGCTGGTACCTGTCACGTCATTGCTTTGGGGTTGTGTGGTTTTCTGTGTTTTGTGCGGGTTGTTTTTGTTTGTGTTCTTGTTTTGTGTTGTTTTTGCTTCTGGTTCTTTGTGTTTCGGTTCTTGTTCTCTGATGACGTGGCAAGGGAATAGGACTATGTATCGGTCCTCTACCAGTTTTGCGGCCACTACAGCTTCGGCCCCTGCGTGAATTAATTAATTAATCTAATATGCAACATGCTTGGAAACATGTTGAACGACCTGGCGGAAGCCATACGGCGTTGGACGGAAAAAAAATTATGCAACAGCAGGCTGTGCGTCTCTGCAATCTTGCTCGTTGATAACACCTGCAAGGAGTTCGATTTGTTGCAATACGGCATGGGTGTCCTCCAGTGTTCTGAGGGTGTTCGTCAGTCTGTAGACACAGTCCTGTAAAAGGAGGAGATCCTGTGCCTCATTGTGACTCTGGGGTTCTTGAGGCAGGCATACCAATTCACTCGGTTGCGCTGTACTCATATGGCCCGGCGGTATTCGAGCAATGAGGGTACTGGATTGTGCTGAGAAAAACAGCGACGGGCGCTGTGAAAGTTTGTGTCCCTTACAGGGTTACAACTTGGCTTTGGTGCGACCTGCCATTCATTGAGTATTTGGTAGTGGAACTGGACTATGGGAAGATGTCTGCAACAGACTTGAGCAGTTTCGATATTGCTTTGTAGTATTTGAAGCTGCCGGAGTTGCTCTGAGATATCGACCTGTGGGTCTGAGTGAATCTACACGGAGTTCAAGACACTTTAAGTACAGTTTGGAGCTTTATTTAGCTTTATGATACTGAGCGAATGCTTCCAGAAGCATTCGCTATGCAGTTGAGTCGGGATGCTATGATTCCATCGATCTCGGAAGTTCTTTGACCTCTTGGAGGAGTATGAATCTAACTGAGATGGTTTTGGATCATCCGTTTCGATTCTTGTCATTGCTTCGTACATCTGAGATGTTGGTGAAGCCTATTTGATTACTTCTTGCGAGTATGTGAGATACTCCGGCATTGTGAGGACAATGCCTACGTATCTTCTTTGACCTCTGGGTATTTGATCTGGAGATCTACTTTGTGATCTTTATATCTGTGGCTTATAGCTGACGTTTGGTTATTGCAGTAAGCGAACTACCTTAGCGCTATGACTGTTTATGACTGGACATTAGCTGAGAAGTCAAGCAGATCTTTTGAGTATGTGAGATACTTCGGCATTGTGAGGACAATGCCTACGTATCTTATTCAACCTCCGGATACTTGATCTGGAGAGCTGCATTATGATCTTTATGCCTGTGACTTGTTGCTGACTTTTGGTTATGACAGTAAGCGAACTACTTTAGCGCTATGACTGTTTATGACTGGATATTAGCTGAGAAGTCGAGCAGAGTATTCTACTCTCCTCGACAGTTTGGAACTATGAGAAGACATCTCTGTGTGAAGAACTGTTTTGGAGATGGAACATGAGGTTCCCATGTTGTTCTGTATTGCAAGAGGATTTTGTATAGGAATTTGAGTGGAACATTTCGTTCTTAACTAGCCGTGTGACTAGTCTAGACGTTTGGTAGAGACTAGTAACACCGGCTAGCTGGTTACTTGCGTTTGGACGAGGACCAGCTTGACTTGAGAACTTTTGGAGATGTTTCTGACGTTTTGTGACTAGGTGATTTGTATATCATAGCAGTTCGGAATTGTTTCAACAACCTTTGAGGGAAGGTTGTGTATTGGAAGCCTGGAATCGAGTTTTCCAGTTGAGACATCGGCTCAAGGGAGTGGTGTCAATTGTTCCGAAGCGAACTGAACTGCAGTGTCACCTAGGGCATTGGAAACAGTAGCCACACCTGGAACTTTTCCTGTTGCTTCCCCTTGTGGTTTGTGGCCGTGTGCCTGCCTTGGATCTTGTTGACCTGTTCCGTTGTGCGTGGCGTCTGGAGAGAAAAGAAGGAGTCTGACGTGCACTTAGGAGTCGGGGTGGAACAAGTTCCTTTACTTGACTTTGTGGGGAAGCAAGTAACTGCGGAGCTGCAAACACAGTAGGTGTTTGCGTCTGGCGTAGTAAGATAACGAAAGCGTTGATTTGAGTACACACGAGGTGTACTTAGGTTTGCGTTTTTCACATGGTAGCGGAGCCCTGAAAGAAGGGCTGCCCACACCATCTTCCGCTGACCCTTGTGTGTGACAAGATACTAAGGACGTCATCTAAGGTGAGATTGGGATCTTGGGTATTGGAGCTCCGTGATCTGGACGCAGATGCAGAGATGAGCTCGTACTAAGGTGCACCTATGTCACAGGGGTGATGATCTGAGAGTGTGAGGTCACTAGGGAGTGTGGAGTTGGTTTGAGTCTGTTTGGGTTCAGGTGACTTTGGGATCCTGTTTTAGTTTTTGTATAGATTTTTACGGATCATGAGGATCGTGGACGTATCGTTTTATTTGAACGACTCTTCGTTTGCAAGTTGGGCAAGATTCGGCAGGGTTTGTTCTTGGTAGGCTGGACAGAAGTGAATCCATGGTAAGCTGTCGACAGTGGTACCTGTAGGAGAACATACAGAATTAGTCAGCCCTGGGCAGGACTTGTGACTTGGACGGAGGAGTTGAGTCTGTGGTGACAGCGGATTCTGTCAGAGTAAGTTTTCTTTTCACCTTGTGTAGGTGCGTAGTGTTTGGAAGGCATTCATGTGATATAGGCGGTATTCTGGTAGGAGTCTGTGTCATGGCGTGACGTATTGCTAGCGTAGGGTCACTATGGCAAGGCCAGGCTAGAGTGTCTGGAGATGTATGCATGGATGGGACTTTCCTGGACGTAGGAATTTCGTTTCGGCAGTAGGAAGTGACAGTAGGTAACTTGCTGCAAGATTGTAACTTGGAACTCCCTGAGGGTGGGGCAGCTGATTGCCAGGTTTGACATCCTCGGACACTGAGGTATTGGATCAAGGTGCAAAGGTTGGGAACTGATGGTGTCAGGTACATGGTTCTTGCGAACAACTGAGGCACGTCTTGGGTCTTGAACTCAGTTGGTCTTTAGAAGAGGGGTAGTGAGAAAAGGTGTATCAGGTGGCTGGAATAAGCATGTGAAGAGCGCTTTCTGAGTTGTCATGGCAGTGTTATTCAATCTGAAGGTAGATTTGATTTTGAGCCCAATACGCATGAAACTTTGTCTTTGGAGTACACTGTGGGTGATTGAAGGTGGAAGTCATGCTTGTCACTGATGACGCCAAGTATTGTTCAAGAAGGTCAAAGGTAGATCTGGTTGCCATGTCCGATCGGGGAGACCAGAAGGAAGTCTCTAAGGAGGAGCCAACATCTGTAACGTCTCGCGCTAAGCAACCAGTGATCAAGAATAGCTTCGACAAGAAGGGCCAGTCTTCCAAAGCTGTGCGGCGTCGAGCATATCCCATTGACGCGGCTACCGCACCTGTTGTCATTGATGCGGAAGAAAGTGTGGCGGGCGTCAGAAGGGAGCCACCGTTGATTGATGCTGCGACAATATCGACGTCTGGGAAGGAAGGTCACTGTGATACACGTGCCAACTCGGACGATGAGTTGACGAGTGTGAGTGACGTCCCGGAGATGACAGCTGAGGAAGACCTGCTCAGAGAGGTTGGGCTGAATGATCCTAGTTAGGCCATAGTTTGCTGGTTTAGGAGGAGACGTCAGTAGAAATAGCTTTTGTGCTCTGCGGTTGGCTGCCTGGAAAGAAATGACCCGTTTAGCTCTGTTTTGATGTGGGAGCTTGAAACGTTGAACTGTTTGTGACCTAGAGGTGTATAAGGTCGTTGGCTGAGAGAGGTAAAGCTGGAAGCGACAGAGAAAGCCGTTGGGTCAGTCTTGTGATGTTTGCACATGAGAAGTGTGGGAGTTTTGGTTTCCAAGAGTATGAGCTTTGGATGAACCTCTACTCATGTTTCCGCAGCTGTTTGTGACTGTTTTGTGTCAAGAGCTCTGAGACCGTGGCCGTGTGTGTGCGTTTCAAACATGGAGTCGCTCAAGCTCTGGATTGCTTTGACGCCTAAGCAGTTGGAAGAGTTGAACAAGGGCAATGAGGTGTTTCCAGATGAATATTCTGGTCGCTTTGGCCTGCGCTTGGGACCTAAGGAGGCTGTGGATCGTGCCCAGTACTTTATGGATTGGACGCCTGAAGGTTTGAAGGGTGAACACCATCAGAAAGACTATGCGGTGATGGAAATGGAAGTCTTTGCGCTCGGGTACCTTCAAAAGGTTGAGAGTGGAATCTTGGAGAAGACTAAGCCCACTGAGTACCGCTGGCATGGGCCTGTGAAATGTGAAGAGTGGGACAGCAAAGGGCGCTTGTTGTACCGCATTAGTGAGATGGCTGTTAAGTTCATTTAACCGGTCAGGGTCCAAGTATAGCAATCGGGCAGACCATGGGGTTTTAGGTATAGTTTTTGAGTCCCAGTTTGAAATGCGGAAGGGAAAGAAGAAAGAGTTCCTTCGGCAGCCTGGAGGGTCTGCGTTGCTCATGTGATGAACGGACAGTTTGCATTGCTGTGGGGAAACTGTGCATTTGGGCACGTGGAGTTGTCATGCGGAGTTGGAGCTTGACTGTAGGGTCATGGGTCGTTGGTTCAGAGGAACTGTATGCGGCAAGGATCACAGTCAAGAGATCAGCCTGTACTGAGATTTGCAGTGAGTGTTTTGTTTGCCACATGAAGCATTAGTTGCATTGCATGTCTGCATCGATGCCGCGAAGCCATTTGTTTTGCTTTTGCTGAGTGAAGGGATCTAATTTGTTTTTGATTTTAGAGCAATGGAGGATAGCATCCGCCTTTGGATCGCTGTCGCCCCACCACAGTTGAAAGCACTGGGAAGGTTGCTTTATCGGATCATCGATCAGATGGTTGTCTATGAGCCAGTTCGTGAACGTCCTGATCGAAACTGAAGCGTGGGTGAGTTGTAGATTAGTGTACTTTAGGTCTCTAGACTCAGCTGTGTGAGTTGTTGCAAAATGGTGGAAAGTGCGGTTTGAGTGCGTGCAATCGGTGATTGGCACATTTCAGTATTTTGGTGCGGTCATGTTGCAAGAGTGTGGAATGCAGTCATGTGGAATCTCAATTTTAAACGAAACGAAACAAACAAATGAAAACACAAACAATTTTGAGTGTTTTGTGCAATGCTCCTTGTTTTGCAGTTAGGATTTTCTTTGTCAATTTGTCGTTTGGCGAGTGCAGCTTTTGTTTGTAAAGATGACTTGTCGAAGGGTTCCTGCAGAACCACGGAGACCTGTTCGTTTCCAGAACATCTGCATGCCTGTCAATAGGTGTTTTTGAGCTTGTACTGCATACAGCAGGGAGTGCACAGTGAACTCATGGGAACTCGTTTTTTGTTTTAGGGATGGTGACTGTTCTGGTGTTTTGTAGAGAGGGATGGTCAGTTTTCCCTGTTTTGCTGCTTTGGAAACGAATCCAGACTTTGATTGCATGTTGGGACATATGTGTCAATGGTTCGCAAAATTCCGGTATGTTGGTAGCATCTGGAATTTTGGGAAACAGTCTTGTTGGTTATTTGTATTGTTGAGCATGCACCTCATGTTGGTTGGTTGTTTGATTGCTTTGATGGTTTTCTGTTTGAGACCTGGGGACTGTAGGGCATGCGGCTCTATCACCAGCCGGGCCTGTCGAACAGGGTAGTGTCAGCTCTGCGCAATCGTCTCGAACGGGTACTGCTAGGAATGTCGGCCGATGGAGATGCCCGTGCCCATGGCAATGGAGCTCATGGGGAAGAAGGTGATGAGCACCGTGGGCGGTCACGGTCACGTGGCCGTACCGCGACCGAAGCCCATGGAAGCCCAGGTTTGAATGCGGATGGTGGTCCAGGAGCAGAGATACCACCAGTGGAGGCATTGCCGGAAGAAGCTGAGAAGTCAGTCTTGATGGTAAGTAATGCTCTGGCAAAGAACATCGGTGACTGCGCTTCCAAGCTCACCACCTTGACAGAGGACTTGGGTCTGGCTGTGGACAATGTTAGTGACGCCCGCAAAGAGCTCTCGAAAGGATTCAGCGAGCTTCGAGAGCAGTTGAAGGCCCAGTCATATGGTACTACTGCCGTGACGGGAGCGGTGTCACACCAGAGTGCCGAGATTGTGAAATTGTTGAAAGCATTCGACAAATTCTCCCATGCTGGGAAGTGGGCCCTGTCGGGGAATGAGACGATCGAGAACAATGTCAAAGCTGTTCGGGAAGAGATCAAGACTCAGGGTGAAAGGCTTGAACAGTGTCTTCAGGGCGGTTTTGAGGGAGTCAGCCGACACCTCAAGGAGCTTGTCCGTGTGATGGGGACACCGAAAGGGATCCATATGGACACACCTGAGACGCCTGAGAGGGCGGAGATGGGTGGATTCTTTCCACCGAACCCACCTGTCAATCCTCCTGGCATGGTTGGGCCGACAGAGACAGCTGCCGTGCCCGGGGCGGGGTTACCTGGAGGCACTCCACCATCTATGAGAATGTCTGCCGCGCCTGCCAGTGGACATCCATTGCCTGCGGCACCTGCCAGTGGACACCCAATGCCTGCAGCACCTGCCAGTGGACATCCAATGCCTGCGGGAGTAGGTGCGGGGCTGCCCCCGCCGCCAACGTTACCGGATTCTTTGTTCATGGCTTATTGCCCAGAACGTCCAGGTGAACAGCGTCCCGCTGCCCTGATGGGTATTTCAACTCCCAGTCAGAGAACTGGGATAGTCACGAGGGACCCAGGCAGTGGCGTTTTACGAACGCTTTCACCCACTCCTTATCGTGGCGACCAGGTTTCAGCCATTACGGCCCTGTGGGCCCCGAATGGACTCGGCATGCTGAGAGACGGCAAGCAGCAGTACCGCCGTATCTATTAGAAGGACAAGAATGGCTGGAGCATTCTCAGAGGTCCTCTATTGAGTGCTGTGAAAGGGATCCGTTTCCTGTCCTTTGGATGGAGTCCAGGGTCTGTATATCTTGTCAATTCCTGGCAGTTTGTGCAATAGAGAGAATAGTTGGTAATTGGTTTGTCAACCGCTGGCCAGCTCGAGGTTCACTCTAGTTTGCACGTGTTCGCTATGATCACTCTGGATTCTTTTGCGCTGCAAAAAGGAGAGAAGGGAAGCAGATCTTGAAAGGGGGCGAGAAGCTTGCATTGTGGAGTTGAGTTGTATCCTGGAAGGATCAGCTCTTGGTAGGAAAGGTCTCATGCATGTATTGCACATGAACATGTATGTGAGTTGTATCCTGGAAGGATCAACTCTTGGTAGGAAAGGTCTCATGTATGTGCTGCACATGAACACGTTTGTGGATTCGTTGTGAGTTTGTGCATTGTGATTGTTTTACTGTTGATGGTGGTTTGTATTTTGACTTATGTTTGTCTGCCGCCAATTTTCCAGATGATGACATGGCCAGATCCGATTCTTGAATGAAAGAAGAATCAATGAGGATCCAGGCTAAATGTCTGATGGAAACCCATGTAAGATCTTGTGTTTGATCTGAGCGTTTTAGTGGTTGCTTCGCCTTTGATGTCAGTGGATTGGACATCCCTGACTTGAGGTACATGTCAATATTGTTGGATGTGTACTCTTGACGTATGCAAATGTGTTGATGTCAGTGGAATGGATTTCCCTGACATTGTTAATATATATGTTCGTAAGTTTGTTTTGGTAGTTTTCTTTGTTTGGCTCTGCGATAAATCAGCTTTTATGCTGATCAGAATTCAATTTTTGTGATGTTTTGGGGGTTGATGGACTTTATCTCAAAAGGGGGACAAGGTCCAGCCTTGGAGATTTGCCCTGAGCTTAGCGCATCTAGTATCCTGCGTGCCCGAAACTTAAAGCGCTTGGTATCTAGCGTGTCCGAAGCTCAGCACATCTAGTATATAGCTTGTTTGAAGCTGAGTTTGCCTGGTGCATCAATGTATTCACGTTCAAAACTAGTGACACCACGAATGTGGATTTTGGACTGTGAGTATTTGAGGCTGATGACAGTTTCGCTTGTCTGACATGTTTATCTTCCATTGGAGGATGCGGATTAGCTGAAACAGTCGGCCTTGTTTTTTGTGTTGACTCCGACAGTGCTTCGTCTGTCTTCGTCTTGGATCTCGTGTGTGTGTGTGTTGTTGGTGTTTTCGTTTGTTCTAGGGAACCACAAACAGCACCGTAGTTGGTCGCGAATTGACGCCATGGTTCCTTCGATCAGTTGATGATCTGGTATTGGAAGATAGATATCGTTCTGAAGAGATACCTGGTACGATTGATGGATTCTGAATTGATGATTTTCGACTGGCTGAAGATTGGTGGAAGTTTGCTTCTGGAGATATCCCTGGAGTATTGCTGAAATCAGCGATGGCGATGGTTATGGATTTGGATCGACTATTTCATTGTGAAGAGCGAAGCATTGGAAAGACAACTGTTTCTATTTTGAGAATCATCCAGAATTGGATCAATTCTATCTTGCTTTCAACCGGGCTTCCAAGCTGAAGGTGGACTGAAATCAGTTGAATTCTCAGAGACAGTTATTTCAGAAGAATTTGGACTTCATTTTGCTGGTGGATGAAGAACATCTACGAGCACTTCAAACAAGTCCTCGACATTATCTTGAAGATATACTGCACTGATGGATTGTCAAAGTCTATTGGTGAATACAAAGTCTTCTACACATTTTTGACATTGAAGGTATGGCGAAGTTCATGCTGGATGTGACTTTAGTATGTGTGTACAGAGAAGAATGAATGACATCTCGAAAGGGGGTGTGAAAGTTTGTGTCCCTTACAGGGTTACAACTTGGCTTTGGTGCGACCCGCCATTCATTGAGTATTTGGTAGTGGAACTGGACTATGGGAAGATGTCTGCAACAGACTTGAGCAGTTTCGATATTGCTTTGTAGTATTTGAAGCTGCCGGAGTTGCTCTGAGATATCGACCTGTGGGTCTGAGTGAATCTACACGGAGTTCAAGACACTTTAAGTACAGTTTGGAGCTTTATTTAGCTTTATGATACTGAGCGAATGCTTCCAGAAGCATTCGCTATGCAGTTGAGTCGGGATGCTATGATTCCATCGATCTCGGAAGTTCTTTGACCTCTTGGAGGAGTATGAATCTAACTGAGATGGTTTTGGATCATCCGTTTCGATTCTTGTCATTGCTTCGTACATCTGAGATGTTGGTGAAGCCTATTTGATTACTTCTTGCGAGTATGTGAGATACTCCGGCATTGTGAGGACAATGCCTACGTATCTTCTTTGACCTCTGGGTATTTGATCTGGAGATCTACTTTGTGATCTTTATATCTGTGGCTTATAGCTGACGTTTGGTTATTGCAGTAAGCGAACTACCTTAGCGCTATGACTGTTTATGACTGGACATTAGCTGAGAAGTCAAGCAGATCTTTTGAGTATGTGAGATACTTCGGCATTGTGAGGACAATGCCTACGTATCTTATTCAACCTCCGGATACTTGATCTGGAGAGCTGCATTATGATCTTTATGCCTGTGACTTGTTGCTGACTTTTGGTTATGACAGTAAGCGAACTACTTTAGCGCTATGACTGTTTATGACTGGATATTAGCTGAGAAGTCGAGCAGAGTATTCTACTCTCCTCGACAGTTTGGAACTATGAGAAGACATCTCTGTGTGAAGAACTGTTTTGGAGATGGAACATGAGGTTCCCATGTTGTTCTGTATTGCAAGAGGATTTTGTATAGGAATTTGAGTGGAACATTTCGTTCTTAACTAGCCGTGTGACTAGTCTAGACGTTTGGTAGAGACTAGTAACACCGGCTAGCTGGTTACTTGCGTTTGGACGAGGACCAGCTTGACTTGAGAACTTTTGGAGATGTTTCTGACGTTTTTGTGACTAGGTGATTTGTATATCATAGCAGTTCGGAATTGTTTCAACAACCTTTGAGGGAAGGTTGTGCATTGGAAGCCTGGAATCGAGTTTTCGAGTTGAGACATCGGCTCAAGGGAGTGGTGTCAATTGTTCCGAAGCGAACTGAACTGCAGTGTCACCTAGGGCATTGGAAACAGTAGCCACACCTGGAACTTTTCCTGTTGCTTCCCCTTGTGGTTTGTGGCCGTGTGCCTGCCTTGGATCTTGTTGACCTGTTCCGTTGTGCGTGGCGTCTGGAGAGAAAAGAAGGAGTCTGACGTGCACTTAGGAGCCGGGGTGGAACAAGTTCCTTTACTTGACTTTGTGGGGAAGTAAGTAACTGCGGAGCTGCAAACACAGTAGGTGTTTGCGTCTGGCGTAGTAAGATAACGAAAGCGTTGATTTGAGTACACACGAGGTGTACTTAGGTTTGCGTTTTTCACAGGCGCCATGGCTTGATGTACTTTGACATCGTCCTACGCTACCCTAAAACACACTACATTAAGTAAGGTCCCCGAGAAAGGATATTGTAATCCCCCCCACCTCCTTACGTCCCTTATTGACACTATGGCAAGCTTGCCACAGGAGGAGCTGCAATGGGTGGTGGTCAACCATGGGTACCCCATGCCATGGTGACAGAACTTAGGAATCACGGGCGTAAAAATGGCTAATATCATGCCAACCGTGGGTACCCCACGCTGGCTCTAGTAGCTTACTGAAACTGCACGGACTGGCCGGTGCAGGATTGATCACGGCTACCGGAGCTACTGACTGCGGCATTTGCCGGGGGTGGGTCACTACTTTCAGCTGGTTTCATCATTTGGGCAATAAGTGGATGGTTTTATTTTTCGCGCAGGATCCTGGTCATTTCACGAGTGAAAGCTGCAGGGTCATCAACTAGCGCTTTTGCCTCCGCTAGTGGCCTGTCAAGGACAATGGCGATGAGCATTTCGCCACCATCTTTCTGGATCAGGGCTGGTCGGCCAGCTTGCACCTCTGCAAGGATGACCTTTGTCTCCTTAAGAGGCTCTTTCTCCGTCTGTTTTGAATTCGTTTGTTTCTTCTGGGCCTACTTGGTATGTCCTCTGTCTGGGTACTCTACACGGGTAGTTGCATCCATCCGAGAGGGGCGGTAGCTAGCCGGCCGATGCGATGGACCAGACTGTGCTGCAGTGAGCTTCATCGGTGCAGTCCGGTGGTGCTCCCTGCAGGACTGGCTGGGGCGCCCGCGAGCAGCACAAGACTGCCAACATGGTTCGTCAATTGGTAGAGGAATTGTGGTGATTCTGCAGACTGCCTATTCTGTGGGTGAGTGGCACTACGGCTGTGGTCTTGCTACAATCTGCTTCTGTGCATACTGCAAAGCACTGCAGGGCTTTCAGGGACGATGACATCCTGAAATGTCCTGAACAGTTCTGTAGTTTGTATGATTTGCGAACCTGCATCAAATAGAGCTACACTGCCTGAGCCAGCACTTCTGTGGTGGAACTTGCGAATACAAATTTGCGAATACAATGTTTGTTTTTGCATGCCTCTCGGCTTTGGATATTGCCTAAGAGCTTCGCTGGCTGAGAGCAATCATCTGACGGCGGCATTTTCCCCTATGAAACTGGGGGCATGCTGGGTATTGGCGATGATGTGTGGGAAGCTCTTCCCTGGCCTGCACTGCTTCCCGTACGCCATCGCTGTCCACCCCCCCTCTGGGGGGGGTCTGACTCTTTCACCATCACGGCTTCGTGGCTACGGCTGACAGATATGGCTACGATTCTGTCTATGGAGGCCCTCTGACGAGCTGATCTGAGAGGACGCTGAGAGAGGCTTAAATTGTTGCCTTGCTTTCGTGTACAGCTTGGCACATGATTGAGCAAACTTACACTAGCTCTAGGCCTCATGTTTGCCCGAAAGCCGTGATTTTAATTCATTTGGCACGTTTTTGCGAGTGATGCAGTGGACAAGCCACTGCGTCTCACGGCAAATCGATTTTGTGGGTGTTCTGGTTGGGCTCTGGCCCCGTTTTTTGTGGTGTTTTTGTTGGTTTTGCTGTTTGCTTTGGTTCTCCGCTGGCGAAACGCAAGTCTGGCTGGGGGATTTGCGGGTCGTCGTGTTGGTTGGTTTTTGTGGTTATGTGTGATTTATCGATTTGCCTGCCCCATTGGACATGATTGTCCTTTGTACAAATATATTTTCTGCTTATGATCATGTAAGGACCGAGCCTTCAGCGCGACATCGGCCACACTCGAGGAAAAAAATAAAAAATATTGACACAGGCAAGCTTACCACAGCATTAGCTACAATGGGTAGTGGTCAACCAGTACCCCATGGTGACAAAACCTCTCAACCACGGTCTGAACAATGGCTAAATGTCATGCATGGCAACCGTGGGTACCCCACGTTAGCCCTAGTAGCCTACTGAAACTGCACGGGCTGACTGGTGCAGGGTTTTTCACGGCTACCGGTGCTACTGGATGTGGTATTTGCAGGGGGTGGGTCACTACTTTCTGCTGGTTTCATCATTTGGGCAATAAGTGGATAGCTCTGTTTTTCGCGCAGGATCCTAGTCATTTCGCGAGTGAAGGCTGCAGGGTCATCAACCAGTGCCTTCGCTTCAGCCAGTGGCTTATCAAGGACAATGGCAATGAGCATTTCGCCACCGTCTTTCTGGATCAGGGCTGGTCGGCCGGCTTGCACCTCTGCAAGGATTGCCACTGCCTTGTTTTCGCACAGGGTGCGTTCCCATTCCTCTAGGGCTCTTTGAGCTAGGGTGTCAGTTTGCGGTGAGTGTTATTTTCATTTCATCAAAAAAAGAATAAATTTGGATAAAGTTTTGAAAAAATGTATAGCCTTGTGAGTTGCCGGTGTCCCCAACGCACGGATGAAGGGGCTGTCAGGCAGCGTGGGAGATGGCAGATTTGTGATAGCCGCTACTGCACGTAAAATGTCACTTTCTTTGATTTCATACGAAGGGGACGTCTTCTTTCCAATGGCTAGCTCAGAATCAGCCCATAGTTGCTGCAGCGTGTATCCTGTCTTTGGCTCCATGTACCTTCTGTTCCATACTGCATTGTGAGACCATTGGGGTGCGTCATGGTTTATTTCGACTGAATCTCTTTTCATGTCATATTCTTTGAGCATGTCATCCAGTTCTTGCTGGCTCGCAGATCGATGAATACAACATTGTCTGACGGCACCGTCGATGTGCAGTGGCCATCCTACGGGCATGTGGGAGTCTTCAAGGAGTGCATCCCCATTTTGCTCGATGATTGTGCCTAGCATAGGGACATCAATTGTTGCCTTCAGGCTAACCTGCGCACGTTTTGCACTTCCACGTGTCAGGTGCGAAAGCCACGTGCGGCCAGCAATTCAAGGATGGGAATTCCGGTTGGTCTTTCATCGGCGGCACCTCTTCCTTGATGACTAACTTCAGCCCGTGCAGCGGCTGGGGCTGCTGCCATTGGGGGTCTTGGTTGGGTTGAGGCGTGGTATCTTTGGGTGCTGCAATGTCTTCAAACCAGGTGGAGCGGACCGACTGGACACCTATTGCACTGGCGGAACTTGCGCTTCTTGTATGGTGGACTCATATTGGTTGACCATAGCCCTTAAGTACTTGCACGCGCGGACTGCTGCTCTCCTTGTGTTTGGCCCATCTTCAGGCTGATTCTTAGCAGCTGTCGCTAGGATGTCTCTTGCTTCTTCTTCCGGCGACCGAGTAGGTTCTGTACCAGGTGCCGGTGCAGTCAGAGCGATACCTTGGACTGGTGCCCAACTTGTCCGGTGCGCGCCTTGTACAGTCCTGAAGGCAGGCACACATATGTGGGAAAGGGTGTGCGATCAGCCGCGTAGGCATACAGGACAACTTCGGGGAACGGGAGATTCTGAACAGGGATCCATTTATGTTGAGCTGCTAGGCCTGTTTTGACTTCTTGGAGGCGATCTCTGTTCAGCCAGCGAAGGTCTGACCCTCGAACCAATATGAGACGGTATCTCGCCCGCTTCACTTCGCTCGTTTGCTGATCCTGGTATTGATTGGCGATTGCAACGGGAGGGAATTCCCATGCAGGCGCAGAATTCAGTGACCATCTACTTATCTGTGCAAGATTCTCCTGTTCTGGGTCGGCATCGAAGTCGGGCCAGCCCCATGTCGTCTCTCCTCTTCGAAGGCCCCGGATGCCATATGCTATGGTCGCGACCACCCTGCCTGCCCCATTGGACATGATTTGTCCTTTGTACAAATATCTTTTCTGCTTATGCTCATGTAAGGACCGAGCCTTCAGCGCGACATCGGCCACACTCGAGGAAAAAAAAAAGCTATGGTCGCGACCACCTGGGCCATGCCCATGAGCCCCATCATATCTAAGGGGGATACCAACAGGGTCAAGGATTTGGACCGGGTGAGTCCGACGGTGATTCGGCCAAGGCAGTCTTCCGTATCCTCCGTAGGGGAGCCATTGGAGTAGTACTTGGTGTTCAGGAATCCGATACTTGGCTGGGCTACGATTGATACCTGTGCTGTTCCTCCTGCTGAGTTGGCTATTGTTTCTACGCGCAGAGTGCGGGCATAATCCTTCTTAAGCACTGAACGGTTCAAGTTATTCTTGTGGTCTGTTGCAGTGGTCATTACGAAAAGCCCATCGGCAAACCCAGCATTTTTGGGGACAGGGGAGAGTACCTCTGACACGAGCGTTTCCAAGTCTGTCGCTACTAGTCCATTAATTCTAGCATTGGTGTCCCAAAGTACGAATTGAAACCCCGGTGGTCGGTCTGGAAGTCCACCGGAGGCAAAACTTCCCAGTTCCCACATTTCGTTGATGAATCTGCAGAGGTCAGGGTATCGAACTGCCACTACGGAGTGGTATTACATTTTGCTGATGGAAGAAGCTGCGGTTCACCGCATGGCGACATCGATCACCAAGATGATACTGGGGCTGGCCAGTTCAGCGTCAGTCCTTGTGTACCCAGCGATTGGAATGGCGGATGAGCAAAAAACACAACGAGGAACAATCACAAGAAAAGCCACACCGATCTCGGTGAGCAATCGAAAGCAAACACTGAGCGGAAACGAAACCAGAGCTGTTTTTTTGTTTGTTTGATTTGCCTGAAACCAAGGCGTTTCATTTTGAATCTTGCTTATCCCAATGTTAGAACCGAGCGAAATCGGCCGCGACAGAGGAAAAATTGCTCGAAGTGGGGTTCTGGAAGGCAGCTTGTGTTAGCAGTGTGAAGATCTTCAATACAGTGCCAATATGACATAGAAAAAACCGGTGTATGATCTTTACTTCTGGCATGATGACGCATGAAGAGAGTTACGTGCTTCGCTGTTTGAAGACCGGAACTTTATGCTAGACACGCGGCTCGGCTGTGCGAGCATCTGTAAAGGGGTGCTGGGCACACTCATTGGGAGACTTTGTTTGGCGCCGGGGCATTTCTTTTCGTTTTGGACCGTTTGTGTTTCTTTTGACGGAAGTCACTTTTAGCTTCAATTTCTGGAAGGCCGCTTCTATTGTTTCATTAGGCGAAGCCAAAAATGGCTTCATTTTTGGGATCAAACTTTGGCTTCGAGTTTGGAGCCAAAACCTGCTTTTTTTGGAGTTTGTGGCAGATAATTCCCGCTTGGCTTGTGTTGGAAGCGGCAGGATGCGAGCAGAGTGAGTTGTCGCTGCTCTGCTGTGGTCCTACAAGCATGATTCCGGCAGCTAAGCTCTGAAACAAATCCCTTGCCACAGGCTGCTCCATGACGGTGTATCCATGAGTTGACACATGCTGCCTTCCAGGCTTCAAGACTATGCAATGGAACTGCAGAGGTACTTCCAAGTGTCTCCAAAGTTGCTGGGTTTGGAGAAGCTTGTCCTGGTGTCTTGAAAGTGCCATGCTGTGGCGTGGCAATAGGGGCTTTACGAAATTTGGCGACAAGCGTGTCAATGATTTGGATATGCTTTAAGGTTATGTAGTTGGAGTCGCATGCTTGCACCGGGATGTCAGGGGTAGTACGGCGTCCAACCCCTCCACCCCCGTAGACTCTTAACCTGGTGTGTCTGTGTGTGGGTTTCCTCCGGCTTGAACTGGCCGTGGAGTAATTCTGTTCCACCATAAATAACAGTGTATTCTTAAAACGGGCCGAAATTACTCCACGCATTTTGTAGTGGCCCTGCCATATATTTCTACATTTTTTACTCCGCGGATGGTCTACTCCATATTTACTCCACATCTTCTCTATTGGCTGAAGCATGTGGACGCCTCTTGGAATTACTCCGCCGGCCTTCTCAGTTTGTTGGTTCAGACATGGCTGTTTATATCTGTGTCAACATTGGCATTGGGGGTAGAGAGGACCTCATTGAATCCAATTCAAGCCTCAGAAAGTATTGTGATTCTGGAGACTAATGTGTGTACCTCCTCAGTAGGTATGGTTCAGTTGTTTGCATAAACTGTATCTGCTGGTCAAATAAGTGCACGTTCCGCTGTGTTACAAACCACCAGCACTGACGACACGCAAATCCCCAGGCCAGATTTGCGTTTCGTCAACAGCGAAGCAAAACAAGGGAAAGGGACCAGAGCCCCCCGTATACTACACACGAAGGTAGGAGTAAGAAGTAGATTGGGATGGGGTAGGGGGACACGGGTTACTTAATTGACACTAGTAGAAACTAGTAGTCTCTAGCTTAGGATGATGTCAAAGCACATCAAGCCATGGAACCCGTCGCCGTTTGCCTGACTTCAAACCAACACTGACCGGTCGTATACGACTTTCAAATGGATGTCTTTATCCACTCTTGCTCCAATGAGTAGACAACACCACCGTTGATGGCTTGACTGTACAGCCGCTCTATGCCTGCAGAACACCCTGCGTGCAGTTTCGCCCTTTAGTATGGCCCGCCCTACTCCAATGAAAGATGCTGCAGTCAATCGCTTAGCCACATCAATTACTCAATTGACCCTGTGTCAAGTCACTACCAGTGAAGTCGATGCCGCCACCAAACTGCTCGACAAGGCATGCCAGAAGCTTCAAGGTATCCAATCCGTCCCATCTCAGAGGGTCACTGACCTTGAAGCTGCCATCCGCCAAATTCGCCAATTGAGATAGTTGCACAATCTCCGCCAGCTACGAAGTTAGCCAAGCGCAAAAAGCCATACTGCTTCTGCCACATACAGCCAAAGGTGCAAGCACGTCATCGGAAGAGCTAAATGCACAGATATCACCACGCACAGATGATGAATATAATCTTCCAACTCATGAAGACCAACTTCAAGAGCACTAGTGTACCGGAGTCAACAGTAAATCCTGGCAGCCTTCCAAGTGCACCGGTTTTGGCACCCTGCCCGGCAAGCAAGTATCTTCATGGTCGAGCACAAGAAATTACCCAAGAGTAGGATGATCGGAAAAGCACTACTGAGCGGACTCTGAGCGCACCCCGGAGGGCTGTTTCACTGTCCGTTTCACTTAGCTCTTTCTCACATTAGCTCTTGTGTGGAAATATCCGGTATATTTTGGCTGGTGAGCGAGGAAAGCTTCTGGCTTTGTGCATATTTGGATGAACGAGCTGAAGTGGTACAGTGTGCGAGTTCTGCTTTGGTGGGGCGTGCATATTCTGCTTTGGAGAATTCAATGCTGGCATTCTTTAAGGAAGCAATTTGGAATTTGTGACTCCGGTCACCGGAAGAATGCTCGGGTGAGACTACATCAATTGGCCCGACCAATTGAGGTAGTGTCATCTTAGTGTTCAGAATTGTGTTTGGATATTGCATTGATACAACATTCGTGGATGCGGTGAGACTGTTATCTGTTGGGATCTGTTTTATGGTAACCATGAATATTTGTGAATAGATGCGAAGCCTGGAGCACTTTTCGGACATGTCTTGATGACACTGAAGAGTTCAGAGTTGAGCGGTGAACGTTTGCATGCATTTGGGATCAATCTGAATTGAGGACGTTTGAATGCATGAGTGCATTTGAAGTAATTCAAGAATGTGGACATTTGAATGCAAGTGGAATCGTATGCATAGAAAGTGTTTATGAATTCAAAGAACCTGGAAGGGAGTTTCCAGAAACCCACAGAATTTTTCAGCGAAAGTTGCGTTCTGTGAACTTTACTTTTGTGGGAAACTTTCATAGAAAGTTTCCGGACTGTGGTGAACCAATTTCAACTTTGAACTTTGGACTAAACTGAGTTTAGAGTGGCTGCTTTTTTGTAGCTGAGTGTGTAACTGTGAATAGTCGACACGTCGTTTGAGTTTTGTTGGTTAACAGGTTAACTTCGAGAAGGTGGTCGCCTATGCCCCTCAAGGATGACAACAGACCAAGCACCCGTCATCATGGTGAGATGACAAAATGGGGTGCTGGTCGTCTGAGGGGGGCAAAAGCGACCGCAGTGTCATTGTTGCCTGTTTCTGGTTAGTGGAAGAAAGTTTTTTGAGAGAAAGATCTTCGGATCTTGAACGTTTAAACAATTGTTGCAGTCAAGCTGTATGGTTGCTTTTGGCTCAAAGCCAAGGAAACTGCAAAGAAGTAGTCTGAGACAGTCACGTGGTTTAGTCCAGCTTGTTTGTTTTGCTTTGGTTCGTGTTTTGCTACCGCACCTCTGAGTGAGTGTCCAAAAGGGTTGAGCTGTTCCGAACCTGAGAGATTGTGTGGGGACCGCGTTTTTTGCGTAAGCTTCGCTTTGCGTAGGTTGTAGGAACTGCATCTTGTAGGTCCTGGGATTTACGTAGAAAGGATTTTTAGACCAACTTGGGTTTAAATTTTCCGCATGGTAGCGGAGCTGCCAACGAGCAGCGTCCGTTGTAGCTAAGTATCCTTGCAGGAGTCTAGTTGCAATGTCTGGATCAGGTGATTCTGGTAGACGCGGAGACGCTAGGAGGCGTAGGCGTAGTGCAGATCCTGAAACAGAAAGGTTTCGCGGAGATGATCCTTTGCAAAGATATGATGCTTGGAGAACTTGGTTAGACAACCATGGGAGCAACGCGATGAGAGCCTTCCAGGGCCCTTTGTAACAAGCGTCAGCAGGGTGCCAATGGGTCCAACCCAAGCTATGGAAGGTGGTTTGCAGCCCCCAGGTCTGGGTAATTCAAATGGAGGCGCGCAATCGCAGGCAGTAGGTCCAGGTCTAGACGCGATGAGAGCGCATGAGGTACAGGTTGATGATAGTCTTCCGTCGCTTAGTACGCCGCCTGGACAAACTGGACAAACTGGAACAAACGGACAAACCAACGTTGAAACGCAGTTGCTGCAGATTTCTCAAGCCTTGGTGTCACTGCGAAGTGATTTGCAGAGCCAGATTGGTAGGACTTTCGGTGCACTGAAAAGAAGACTTGAACAGGTTGAAACTGGGAATACTGTGGGTAATCCAGTAAGAAACCAGGGTGTTTTGAGACAGGGTCCTAGTGATGTTTTTGGTCAACAGTACTCTGGGGATGGTGACTGTTCTTTCAATAGAATAGGGAGCCCAATACGCAGACAAGACCGTGGACATGGTTCATCTGGTGATACTGCACGTCATAGGGATGTCAGTACTGAAAGGGATGTGCTAAGTCGGTCAGAGAAATGGTTACCTTCTCCTCCAGTACCCAATGCTAGTACTTGGCGTGACCGGGAAACTGAAATCACAGGATTTTTCAAGTACATTCAGTCTCTGAGAGCTTGGAGCCAGTTGGCATCGTCCAAGATGGCTACGGAGATCGAGCAAAGTATCAAGTGGCCTTCTGAGATAGTGTATTCAACTCTGACTCCGGGTCAGCAGGCTAGGAGTAGCAGGTTGTTTGCATTGCTGAAAGTGGCGTTCGCCAACCATGATCGTAGTGATTCACTCATTCGTGCCTTTGAGGCTGGTTGTGCTATCCACAATTCCCCGCAAAAGCCTTTTGGGTCGTGTGGGTATGAATTGATCAGGGTGTTAGCTTTAGAGTTTTCACTGAGAACTAGGACAGAGGCTATTTGTCTTCGAGCTGAATTGTTGCGTAGAGAGTTTAAGGTGGACTCAAAGAGCATTCATGTAGTATCAGACTTGGTGCGAATGATTCAAGTTGCAGTCAACAACTATGAAAGGTTAGCAGAGACATTGCCTGTTGGAATTTCTAGGGCTGATTTGACAGTCACGTCCTCAGATTTGGCACTTCTTTTTATTCGGAACTTGCCTCATGACGCAAAACAGTACTGTTTGTTGCACTCCGAAAACGAAACATGGGAGGCTCTGCAGGCAGCAGGTCTTAAGTACGAGAGACAGCAGAGGCTGTATGTGGAACTGGGGGCATTTTCGAAGCGTATGTTGAATGAAGTTGCAGGCGAACAGGTTGTTTCAAATGACGGTGATACTGAGGGTTCAGAGACAGTTGCAGCTGTTGGTACTGGTTGCGGTCGTTGTGGGAAGAAGTCACACAAAACTGAGGATTGTACCACTAACATGACTGGAGTCAAGTGTTTCAAATGTGGAAAGACTGGTCATATCGGCCGAAACTGTTTGAACCAGGGTCAGAACAAAAATGTTGAAAACAAACCTTCAAAAGGTGGAAACCAAGGTCAGAAGGGCAAACCTGGTCCAAATCCCAAGTCGAAGCCCAAGGCGAAGGCCAAAGGTAAGGGGCAGGGCAAGGGAAAGATGTATGAACTTGGTGAGGGTGAGGAGGAACAGGAAGAGGGTTATGAGGACGCTGATGGAGGGGAGGCACACGAAGAGGCTTCTGGTTCAGGTCTTCAAATGGCTCTTTTGGGTTCTTTCGGTACCTCTGGACAGTGTGTCTTTGACATTGTGTGTGCGACTGGTGATGAGATCTTGGCGGATGAAAGCGCTGAGGTGCATGATTTGGGACCAGATCTGAAGTCGGACTGTATGTCAGAAAAGACTCATGAAAGTTCTGTGGATCATGATTTTGGTGTTTCATGTGATGGTGTGTCATCGGTGTGTCTTGGTGAGGCGACATGGAGTATCGGTGGGGCATCAGATGGTGTTTTCCAAAATGGTTCTTTTGGGCTAGTTGGATCGAAATATGTTCCTGAAAGGGATGTGTCGTGGTTCGATGGGCTCATTTGTATGCCAGTGCTGTCATCTTTAGAAACGAGAGGTCCGGATAATTGGTGGTTGATTGACTCAGGTGCCAGCGTCACTGTTTTGTCAGAATCTGCATTGAAAAATGGTTCATTTCGAGTTCTTTCAGAGGAAATTGTGAAGGATGGTCCACGGTTTTTTGCAGCAAATGGAACTGAAGTATCCATGAAGAAGAAAGTCGTGGTTCAGACCTATTTTAGCATGATCAATCATGTTGGAGAAACGGTTGAAAGGGAAATCAAGTTGTCTGCACTGGTAGGGAACACTAGTAACAACATCTTGAGTACTACGCAGTTGGTTGAACGTGGATGGAATGTGAATCTTGGAAAGAAATCTCAACTGATTCATGAGGGCATGGGTCTTTCAGCCGATTTGATGTCGTGGGCAGGGTGTCCATGGTTGCACCTTGGATCCAGGAAAGGCTCTGGCCGTCCAGTTGCTGGGACAATTGAGGTGTCGTGCGAAAATCCGTCAGGAGCTGGGGAATCTTCGATTTTGGTACTTGAGTTGAATATTAACCCAGTCTATAAGAAAGCAGTCATTCAGAGTGACATGGATGAAATGCATAGGGCTAGGGGGCATATTCCTTTTGACCCAAACTGCGCAATCTGTCAGAGAACGAAAGGGGTTTCCCAACACAGACGGAAACAAGATGGCACAAACATTGTTGAGTTAGCTGCTGATTTTTTCCATTTGAAAACGTTCAAATTTTTGATCATTTGCGAACGATTTTCTGGCATGGTGGGTGTTGTTCACATGGGTCCTAACACTGACCATGTTCGAGCTTCTGTTCAAAGATGGTTAGGAGAGATGGGTTGCTTAGGAGACAGTCATGGTGTCCTTGTTGTCAGTACTGATGATGAAGAAGCAGTAGGAAACGTGTTTTCTAGACTGCAAGTAGGTAAGGATGTCAGAATTTCCAAAGCGCCACCACAGGGACAGGCGATGAACGGGTCAGCGGAGAGATCTGTGAGGGCAATCAAGGAGAATTTTGTTTGCGTGTCAGAAGAATTGCGAATGCAGGGGCTTGCGATCTGTGATACTGAAACAGCTGTAGGAGCAGTCTTGGAGTATGTTTGTTTCATGTTAAACAGTCATGCATCAATCCATGGGAGTTCAAAGACGCCACATGAATTCCTTTCGGGAAAGAATCCAAGCGTGTCCACTCGGCCAATCACGTCCATGTTTGGGTCAGTTGTGCTTTGTGAGTTACCTCAATCGGCTCAGGCCGACGACCGACCTAGGTTCTTGGAGGGGGCATACTTGCGTCCAGAATTCAACAGTAAGTCAGTAAGTCAGGACTCTGCCTTGTGATGCTTGATGGTGTTCTTCGAAAAATCCACCCAAAGAGTATCAAACTTGTTTTACCAATGAGGTGGGAAAAGTCACTGCTGAAAGGGTTTTGTGTTGAGGGTGAGTCCCAGCATAGACCAGTAGGAGACTAATGAGAATTTATTTTTCGTTTTTCGCTGCCATTGCCAAGATGGCAAAGCTGAAACAAGAGCGACACAACACAGTGCATGTTGCATGTCAAACAGACTACTTTGTCGTTTCGTTTTCCTGTGTGGAAAAGAGTTGAGCGACTGGTGCAGTGAAAGCCGTTGTTTTGGGGTTTTGTGTTTTGTTTCTTCAAACACTCGACGTGGCGGAGGCCGACCCCATTGCGTTTGCGAGCGACTAATGGTTGTAATTAGGTCTGTTTGGAAATTCGCACGGTAGCGGAGCGGTTGTGCTCCACGCGTAGTGTAACTAGATGCGATGTTGCCAGGAAGTAGCCAGGGACAAGGACCAAGTAACCAGACTAGTGCGCTAGGAATGAATTCACTGCACTTAGGCCCAGGATCGCCCATCATGAATAGTTGAAAACAAAGTGACCATGCAAATCACAAAAACCACAGTTGCAAATGTCCACCATGAGTTGTCCTTGGGCTCTCCATATGAAGTAGCGCATTCCTGCGCCATAGCACCAAAAGGTCCTGTCGGCCCAAGACCCCCAGCCAAAAACTGCGGTAAAATTGCGATTTCAACTTGTCCCGCGCAACCCTTTCGCACAAAATGAGGTTCGATCGCCAAAAACTGGGGTAAAATTGCGATTTGAACTTGTCCCGCGCAACCCTTTCGCACGAAATGAGGTTCGATCGCCAAAAACTGCGGTAAAATTGCGATTTCAAGTTATCCCGCGCAACCCTTTCGCGCGAAATGAGGTTCGATCGCCAAAAACTCAGGTAAAATTGCGGTTGGAAGGTGTCCCGCGCAACCCTTTCGCACTAAACGAGGTTTGTTCGCCAAAAACTGAAGTGAAATTGTACTTTCTCTTGTCCAATCGCGACCCTTTCGCATGAGATGAGGTTCAATCGCCCAAAACTGAAGCAAATTGCGATTTCCTGTGTGTAAAAGCGTCTGTGTGTAAAAGCGTCTGTGTTAAAAGCGTCTGTGTGTAAAAGCTTTTGTGTGCAAAAGTGTCTGTGTGTCAAAGTGTTTGTGTGTAAAATCGTCTGTGTGTAAAAGCGTCTGTGTGTAAAAGCGTCTGTGTGTAAAAGCGTCTGTGTGTAAAAGCTTTTGTGTGCAAAAGTGTCTGTGTGTCAAAGTGTTTGTGTGTAAAATCGTCTGTGTGTAAAAGCGTCTGTGTGTAAAAGCGTCTGTGTGTAAAAGCGTCTGTGTGCAAAAGCGTCTGTGTGTCAAAGTGTTAGCGTGTAAAAGCGTCTGTGTGTAAAAGTGTCTGTGTGTAAAAGCGTCTGTGTAAAAGCGTCTGTGTGTAAAAGCGTCTGTATGTAAAAGTTGTTGTGGGTAAAAGCTTTGTGTGTAAAAGCGTCTGTGTAAAAGCAACTGTGTGTAAAAGCATCTGTGTGTAAAAGCTTCTGTGTGTAAAAGCTTCTCTGTGTAAGGGGTTCTCTGTGTAAAAGCTTCTGTGTGTCAACGTGTTTGCGATGCAAGCTATTGTCTTGTACTTTGCTATATTGTCTTGATACTCCTCTTCTCGACTGCCTATAACACATCTTTAATCACGAAAGCTAGCGGTAGCTAGCTGAGTAACTTTTGCTTCAGCAAGGGGAGGGGCAGGTGTGAGTCCAACACAGTGATTTTTTACTTGAACCCCCCCCTCCCCCCCCTAAGCTCCCGGGGCCTTTTGAAGCAGTGTCGGAAGCAGATGGTTACGGGCTCGAATCCTGCCAGGGCCGTCCATTTGTTGTTTTTTTCCCTGTCCATTTGATGTCCGCCAACACATTCCGCAGCCGATAGATAATTGTATATATACATAGTTGTGTGTATATATATATATACATATGTATATATATATACATACATACATACATCACTATGTAGCCCAATGCAAGCAAGCCGCTTGTTGAGATGTGATGCAGGGCGCAAACAGCATCCATCGCCGACACATTCCGCAGCAGCTCAGCCATAAAAAGAAAGTTGTCAACAAACATATCTGTACTGTCATCCTCTCTCATTAGATTTGGTTGAGTATATATATATAGGTGCATATATATATATATATTTTTTTTATACAATACATAATTGTATATATACATAGTTGTGTGTGTATATATATATAAATATTTATATACATGCATAGTCATGTATATACATACACGCATTATATATGCACATATGTAAATAATATATATATATATAACTATGTAGCCCAATGCAAGCAAGCCGCTTGTTGAGATGTGATGCAGGGCACAAACAGCACCCATCGAGTTCTTTCTGCTTCAGGTCAACCAATTTAAGTCCCATGACAAATGATAATTTTGGCTGGGGCCCAAGCTTTCTAAAGACACCATCTTCTTTCATTTCGATGTGTTACGACGTCCACAGAAGCGTACATGTTGTCCGGATACAAAGATCCTCACCAAAACAGTCTCCTCGGTATCTTTCTTTTTGTGGAAAGTTGTGGAGCCCACTCACATGTGCCAGGATGACACGCACAAATCGATAAGAGAGTTGCATTTGTCATTTCACTTCATAGACTGACATGAACAGCATGTGCAGTTGAAACGTGTGAGACCCTTTTGGCACGAGTGAAAATAGACTGCAGCGTTTTCGCCTGAGTCTTTGCATGGTAGCGGAGCCCGCTTGCGGGCAGACGCTTTCCTGGTGCTGAACCTTTCTGGAGGTAGCTGCATTTGGACAACAGCTGGGATTTAGAATACAACTGGCAAACACTGGAATTCTGGATATATACTGGTAGGCCTAAGGTCTAAACACAGGTTCTGGAAAATACAGGTGCTGGATTGTGGGTACAGTTTTCCTGGCGTTGACAGAGAATTTGCAGCAGAACGAAAGTGTGAGATTTGATTTTCCTTTGACAATTTCTTTGAGGAGGAGGCTGAGATTGGGGACATGGATTCACCGCAGGTTGGTAGTCCTTCTGCTGGTGGATCACCAGCTGCAGCAGCAGCTACACCTGGTGTTGAAGGTGTGGATGGCATGGAGGTGGCTCGACGTATGGTGCAAGCAGCTGAAGCAGCTGCCCTAGCTGCTCAAGCAGCTACCAGAGCAGTTGAAGGCGTTTCCAGAACTTCAACTGATGACAACAAGCAATGGTGGAGACTGTTGCCAAAGCCACCAACGTTTGAGCATACCAATAGAGAAAGTGAGATAGCTGCATGGCGTGAGTGGTCATGGGCATTCGAGCAGTACGTTGCCTCCATAGATGCCAAATTTGCAGATGATATAGAACAACTGCGTGCAAACCCCAATCAAGCTGTTGATCCTGTGGATTTTACAGATACAGAACGGCAGAGAAATCATTTTCTGTACAGCCTTCTTTCATCATTGCTTCGTCAGAGGCCTTTGCTGGTGGTTAGGAACGCAACAGGTTCAAACGGGCTGGAAGCATACCGGATGTTGATTCAGCAGAATGAGCCGGTTTCAAAGAACAGAAGCATGGGGCTTTTGAATGTCATCATGAATTGGCCTGCGTTTGCAGGTAAGCTTTCTTTGATGCAGCAGTTGTTGCGCTTGGAGCATGCCTTTGCAGAGTACGAGAAGCTTGGGACAAAACTCAATGAAGATCTCAAGACGGCCATTTTGATGAGGTCATTGACTGGACAGCTGAAGGTATGGCTACAACTTCAGGTCAATGAATCAACCACATATGCAAAGGTACGTGAGATGGTGTTGCTCTACGATTCGAGCACTACAAAATGGTCTGAGCAGATGGTGCTGGGTACAGACAGTGCAATGAGTGCTGCTGAAGGTCCAGTTCCAATGGAAATAGACCGTGTGCAGTCCAAGGGCAAATCAAAAGGTTCAAAGGGAAAATCAAAAGACAATTCAAAGGAAAGTCAAAAGGAAAAGGAAAGAACAAAGATGGAAAAGGAAAAGGAAAGCCTTCAGATCAGAATCAGAAGGGTTCAAAGGGAAACGTCAGTTTGCAAAACGATCGATCCAAGGGCAAAGGAAAAGGAGACTCAAGAGCATGTTACGTATGTGGACGCACTGGTCACATGGCTAAAGACTGCTGGCATTCTGGTCAGGTGAGACAGGTTGGTTCAGAAGCAGCTGCAGGTTCCACGGCAGTTCAGGGATCACCATCTTCTTCACTTGGTGGGATGTCCAGTGTTTCTCAACAACAGCATCCAGTGCCTCCATCGTCGTCGACTCAGTACAAAGTTGCTAGGATTTGTGAGTTGCCAACTGGTTCAAGTGACAATGGATTGGTGTTTGACATGCGTGATTCAAGCCCTGCCAGTTTTCATGGAAGTGTTCATGCAATTTACCATTACATTGGTGACTCTTTGAAGGACGCTTGTGATGAAAGTTTTTTCAGTGGTGCTGTGCGTACGATTTCACATGACAGCATGGCCAGTGAGCGTTTGGAAGAGCTGCATGATATCTTGTTGGACAGTGGGGCAGACGCCTCAATCTTTCCATCTAGCCTGTTGGAGAAAGGAACACCTGCTGTAGCCTCAGTTGGACGCCTGGTTGATGCACAGGGAGTTGAAATTCCAATTGAAGCCACAAAGGACATGGAGATAGCTTTGAGGGACATGACTGGACGTGTCATTTTGCTGCGTGAAACGGTTGCGATTTCAGACAGGGTGTCTCAACCAATATTGAGTTTTGGAAAGATGCTTGAAAACGGTTGGGGCATTGATGGCGGCCAACAAATGCTTGTTCACAGCATAGCAGGCGCGGCAGTTCCCTTAGAGTTGCAGAACAAATCAATGGTTGTGCATGGCAGCATCAGAGTCTTGACTGAACATTGCATTTCTCCAGGCAGTTTTCATGTCAGGGCTATCCAGGCAGAAATTGATGAGAGCATTGACAAGGGCTCAGTAGGCTGGCAGTTGGATTCAAACGGTTGTGGAATTGGGCGTCACTATGCAGATCACCATCAGGATCCATTGCTTGTAAGACCAGATTTGAATGGACGTTTTTACAGGACAACGCTGGTTGAAGGAAACAACAAAAGGTGGTATGTGATGGAACTCTGTGAAATGCTTGAGGGACTTGTGCAGTTGGATGCTCAGTTTCATGACATGGTTGGACGTAGAAACATTATCACGATCATCACAGAATCAGAGAAGGATCCACGTGCAATGGGATTTTCATTGGTTGATGAGCCAGATGAAGTTTTTCCTGTTGAAGCAGATGCAGACCATGACATTGAAGTGATGGATGCTGAGCCTCCCATTGAAGGGAGAGATGTTCCTGAAGGTCAAATTGTGGTGCAGCCGATTGCAGAGGATGAAGTTTGCGTAAATGGAACTGTTCTCAGGGAATCCAGTTCGCTAGCCACGCTACGAGCTGTGTGCTCATTCTATGGGATTTCAAGCTCAGGGTCAAAGCAGAAGTGTTTCAAACGTTTGATTGAACATTCAAAGAAACTTGAGTTGGAATCAGTGATGGCGGCAGCAAAAGAGGCATTTGAACAGCAGGAACGACATCCACTTTCACCAGTTTCTGCAGAAGTGCCTAGTGAGTATGAGCAGTCACAACATAGGTTGACACATGTGCCATACAAGCAGTGGTGCCCTTCATGTCTTGCGCACAGGGCACGTTCTGATCGCCATGAACGTTCAGGTGAGTCGCATGCAGGAGCAGTGCCCACCATATCCTTTGACTACTTCTTCACAAAATCTGATGGTCAGGCAATCCCGATACAATAACTGCACTGGTAGTGGTGGACAGCCATACAGGATTTGTGTCATGCATCCCTTTGGAAGGGAAATCTCAGCTGGATCATGCAAACAGGGAGATCATCAAGTTTGTGCAAATGTTAGGGCATTCAGAAGTGATTTTGCATTGCGACAATGGCCCTTCAATACTGCAATTGAAGCGATTGGTGCTAAAGACACGTCAAGGTATGGGCCTTAAGACACGTGAAAGTAGCTCTGTGGCATATGACAAAGGTGGCAACAGCCTTGCAGAGAATGCTGTTGGCAGAGTCAGAGCTTTGGCATGTACGTTGATGCACCATGTTCATGGAAGACTTGGAATTCAGCTGGAGACATCGAGCGCAATTTGGAGTTGGGCCTTGAGACATTCAGCATGGCTTATTTCAAGGTTTTCAGTTATCAGAGGTGCCACACCTTATGAACTGGCTTTTGGTCGTATATATGCTGGTGAGTTGTGCGAGTTTGGGGAGCCAATTTTTGGCTATGTGATTCCAACCACAAAAGCGACTGCCAAATGGAAGAGGATGTTATTTCTTGGGAAAGCTGACATTCAAAACAGCTATGTGGCATTTGATGGACGCCTTTTTCTACGAAGTAGATACAGCATTATCTTTAAGGAACAACGTTGTGCCTTTAATTGTGGCTATGTGCCACTTTGTACAGCACGACACGTACTAATGCGCACACCAGTGTTTGGGGTCTTCTTGCACGCGTGCGCGTCGCGAGCCAGAGAGTGTTTTATTTTAAACTTTATTTGCAAACTGAAATATCAACCTGTCTTGCAGTGCTGCATTCTCATCTTTTGATTTTTCAGTATGTCACATTTCAACACGTTCATTTACGCATGTGTTGTACACTTTGTTGTGAATGCACAACTGAATGTCAATGACCATTGTATTTTGGCTTCAGTGGTGGGTGGGTGGGATCTCTCACCTTTCCGTGTAGCTTGTTGCACCCCATGCACAGTGCTCAGTGGATTTCTGGCAATCCGATTCGCAAGGGACAGAAGGCTTTTGAATCTCTGTCGTGCAGTTCTCACAGGTTTTGCTGTGCCAGATTTCACTTCTTGGCAGGTACCTTTTGTGGCTTTTTGTCATTGGCCGTTGCAATTTTTCTTTACCTGTTACTGTCGGATTGAAACCAGATTTGAGTGGCGACTGTCAAATTCAATGGGGGATGACGCATTGGTCCCCGCTACAGTTGCAGACACAGGGGATGATGCCTTGGTCGCCGCCACAGCAGATGACACTGAGTTAGTTACAAATGACACAGGTTTTCCAAATGATGACTCAAATGAGGGACATGTTGCTGTTGAACAGGTTTTGCATGGGTTCAACGTTTTTGATGTGGATTCAGCTGGAGACGCTCCAGGATTTTCAGGTGTCATTGCCTCAGATCCAATTTCATCATTTGCAACGCTGTCCAGTGATCCGATTTCTCAGTTTCAGACTTTTCCTGAAAACCAGGGTCAGTGTGCAGACTTCTTTGGTATTGAGAGTTTGGATGAATCTGGCATTGACGAGTCGATGGACCGGCTCAATCTCAGAAGGGCAATGGGGTCACAATGTGACGAGAACCGCAGTGTGGGCGCCCCTGAGTTTTTGGACGGAGTTGGAATCTCAGTCGATGTAGCTACACATGAGGTGAGTCCAAATTGCAATCATTCAGCTGCCTTACAAGCTTTCAACCAGAGCTTGCAATCAAGTGCACCCAAGTTCATGTGGGAAACAGACAGTTTTTTGAGCGCCGTTTTCAGTCCTGGTGTTCCTGTTGTGGATCAGCTTTTCAAGCCTGTTGCTCTGAAACGGCCATCACCGGGCTTCGTGGACCTCACTGACGACACGCTGGACGAGGCTCCAATTGCAAAGGCGCTCAGAAAAGGTGCTGCGAGACCAATTTACCTTGGGTCTTTTAGCCGTTCTTCTGGAGAGAATGAATGCAACAAACGCAAGTCTTATCTGAGTGGTTGGGTGACACTTGTTTTGATAAACAGTGATGCTTTCAGCGCGCTGCAAGATGCGCTGGCGGAAGCGGAACATCCTGACAGAGAGTGCATCACGCGGTGCTTGGCTGAGTGTCTTGCTGCAAAGGCTACCAGCACGTTAGGAAAACGTTTGGGGGCTATGAGCAAATACGCATCGCATTGTGAAAAGAGTCAGTTGCATGCTTTCCCACTTTCTGAACGGAGTTTGTATTCCTACTTGTCTGCATTGAACAATGACCCTAACTCCTCAGCAAGCGTCGGCAAGTCGTTTTTGGAAGCTGTTCGTTTCAGTGCAGCTGTGCTCGGGCTACATGGCTTGGAGCGGGACAAGGTGCCGGCTCGTGTGTGTGTCAGGGCTGGCAGAGATGCTTGCTCGGCGTGCTCCATGCGTGAAGCAGGCAATGCCTTTGACAGTGAAGCAGGTGGCATTGTTGGAAGAGACGTGTTGCAATGCAGACTCGATACAGGACCGGATTCTGGTGGGCGGCTTACTTTTGATGTTGTACAGCTGTGCCAGAGCTTCAGACATGGCAAGAGTTGTGAAGTTGGTGATTGACAGGGTTGACCCTGCCAGGGCAGAGTCTCAAAAACAGTTTGTGGCTGGTTTCATAGAGGCGAGCGCCCTGCAGACGAAGGGCGCCAGGTCGCAAGCGCACAAGCGCACTCTTTTGCCGTTGGTGGCGCCAATGGCTGGCATATCTGAATGGAAATGGTGGGACGCCTACTTGCAAGCACGGGAAGCGATGGGCATGGTTCACAAGAATGACTTGGCATATCCACTGCTGTGCCGCTTTGATGGTCAGGGCTGTCCATTGACAGATGCATTGCAGGCGTCAGAGATTGGATGCTACCTTCGGAATGTGCTGAAGGTGGAACATGCAAGCAGCAATGACTTACGGAGCCATTCTCTGAAGGTCACAACGCTGAGCTGGATGGCCAAGGCAGGTTGCAGCCTATCAGTGCGCAGGAGCTTGGGCCATCATCTTGACCCTGGAGCTCGCAGCGCAACCATCTACTCCAGGGACGCGATGGCCCCTCCTCTGAGGGAACTGTGCCGCATCCTCAAGATGGTTGCTGACGGTGCGTTTGCGCCTGACAACACAAGAAGCGGCAGATTCAGGGATGAGACACAGGGCGTTCCAGCAGCTCAGACCCGAGCCGAGTCAGAGGAGGAATCGCTGGAGTCCTATGAGATGCCCTTTTCAGAGAAGTTGGCAGGCGACACAGACGATTCAGGGACTGATGCTTCGTCAGATGCGGAGGAAAAGTCAGATGGTGAGATGCTTGACGCAACCACGTTATGGGAGCTTGTGGAACCCCGACACAGGCCAAACCTGGTGCAAGTGAAGCCAGGTTTTGAGACGAGGATGCACGTCCAGTCACATGTCACGCACCTTCTTGCAAAGGACGACAGACGGTTTGTTTGCGGTCGAATGGTTTCTGACAGATACAGACTTGTACAACAGGGCGCATCGTGTGAATGCACAAGATGCCAGACTTGCTACATGAGCAAGCTCACTATGGATGGGGCCCGTTTGGAGAGCCTCAGCTGAGCAATGGCTCGAGCTGGAATGCTGACTGCAGCGCCTGAGCATAGAAAACTGACCGGCTGTCCATCACTGTCATTTCCGGATCTTTTTCAAATTTCATGCAGATTTCAAGTGTGTCATCATTAGTTCGATTGCGGCGCAGTGTTGTTTGAATGCAAACGTTGCACACATGTACACACTTGAATGCAAGCTTGTTTGTTTTGTCGTTTGTCCGAATGCGGGCAAAATAACAGATTGATGCGGTATATGACCGTCCCTGTCGGCTTTAGTCCGGAACAACCGGCAATCAGCTGAATGCAGCAGGAGGTTTTGTGCCTCTTAGGTTCGGGATGAGTGCATATTTGTGAGCCTTGACAATCAGTTTCCATTTTTCATTTCCTCGATGGACAAGTTTGCATCCCCAAAACCGTTCTGATTGCCGTGACATTTTGAATTCACTTTTTATAGCCGAAGTGCCAAGTTAATTTTCGATGCGGAAAACTTGGCCCACTGAAAGGCAGCAAGAGTCATCAAAGTTCTTTTTCAACTCCTTAGATTTCTGCGTAGCGATGGCTGCATATGCTGAGTCAAAGGCAAGTTTCAGGCACAGATGCCTTGAAGTTGGCCTGACTAGTGACCAGGCCGATCTCTTGCGGGATCAGAGCATTACTACGTTCAACATACTGGCTTTCAGCATTTGCGGCCAGCCTGGACAGATTGATGATGGAAGATTTCGCAACATGATGGATGGCACTTTCACCAATGCTTCATTGGGACTTGAGTCAATGATGAGGCAGCTGAGCTATGAAGCAATCACGATATCGGTTGCAGCAATCAAACAACGTGTTGAACCGACTGTCGAAGGCCAAGTGAAAAGGCTGCCACCTCAAGAACGTGATGAACGGATGAAAAGACTTAGTGAGAAAATCACAGGTTTCGCCATCACAGGCGACTATGAGCCGGCCCATTGCATTGTCGATTTCTTTACAACCATGATCGAGGAAGCAGCTCCGAAATATCTCCCCTTGAGCAAGTGCGTGAGCAGAGAGCAGGAGCTGATGTCGCAAAGAGTCGACAAGCGCATCGTGGTTTTGGAGGATCAGAAGTTGCAGGTGAAAAACTCTTCACCCGACATCACTGCAGATCTGTCTACAGATTTGAAATTGCAGAACGCCTTCATCAGGCGAGGCATAGCATGCGAGCAATCAAATTTGCTGACCTATGAGACTCATGAGAAGATCAGGCATGCTTTCATGGCGCACTTGACGCGCGATGCACCCCCCGGGTTTCGGGGACCGGACATGTCTGCAGTCCTTCGTGCAGACAGAGAACTATGGATGCGGGCATTCGACAAGTGCAAATCAGATTTGAAGGTCGATCAGCAAGGCAGGTTTCCTCTTGACACTGCATTGTTGGAGCTGTATACAAGTCCTCAAGTCGTTTTTCATTTGCTGCCTACCCCTGGTGCACCGACTCGAAAGAGGTCGAGATCAAAATCGCATGCAAAGGCAAGCAAGACAAAGCCTGAGAAAACTTCACCGGCCAGGCCCGACAAGAAGGATACCAAGAACAAGCGCCAAAACCGTGTGATGGTTCCAAAGACATTGAAGGGTTTCAGTGGCATGAACCCCAAGAAGATGCGCATTTGCTACAATTACAATTTGCCTCATGGATGTTCAAATTCAACGCATACCAAAGAGGGCCAGCTGCGTTGTGTGAAGGGCGTGCACCAGTGTATCAAATGCTACAAGGGGCACTCCTTCCAGGATTGTGGCAAAAGCGCTAGTTGACAGGCGCAGCAGGGCACTCCGCACCGCAAGGCGATTGGCACTGCAGTTTGTGTGGAAGTGTTCTGCGGAAAGGGCAGGCTGTCACGAAAACTCAGACAGCACAATTTTCAAGTTTTGTCGGTGGACCACAAACCAGTCAAAGGGACACCAGTTTTGCGCATTGACATTGCAAAGAAAACTGACAGGAAAATTTTGGAAGACATTTTGTCTATGGATTGCATTTTGTACTGCCATTTTGCCCCACCGTGCGGCACTGCTTCAGCTGCTCGGCAAATCAAGCCAGGGCCTCCTCCGCTGCGTTCAGTAGCTTATCCAATGGGTTTCAAGCACCTGAAAGGGCTCAACAAAAAGAGGGTCCAAGCTGCGAACTTTTTGTACAAGTGGACCAAAGACATGATCTTGCGGTTGGATCGCGCAGGCATAGCTTGGAGCGTAGAGAACCCTGCAGGATCTCTTATGTGGTTGACCGACCCTTTTGTTGAGCTGGCAGAGGAAATTATGGGCCTAGTAGCTTTTTCTTTTCACACTTGCATGTTTCAAGCGAAGCGGAAAAAGGACACTGCCATTTGGACTTCCATCAGCGAACTTCGAAGTCATCTCGAAAGGAAATGTGATGGTTTACACGACCATCTAGCGTGGGGCAAAGCAGATACACCTAATGGTTTTGCTACTGCTGAAGAGTGCGCATACAATGAACATATGTGCGCTTCATGGGCTCAGGCCATTTTTGACTACGCAGTGAAGCAAGGTTTTCATGCGCCTCCATGTGATATGCAACATACACTTGAAGGACAAGAAATGGCCCAGGTCAACAAGACCATCCTAGGTTGCCTCCCAAGAGGCCGCAAAGTTCCACCGCTTCTGACTGACTGGTTGGAACCACAGCTTTACAACATCGAAAGTGTTCCTGTTGTGCAGACTCTACCAGTCGGGAAACGTATCCCTGACTCGGTTGCGCTTTTTCCTCCAGGTTCAAAGCTGGTGAGGTTTACAAATGCAAGTGGGGTGGAGTTGGAACTTAGCCCTGAACATGGTGGTGATGATAGCTTACAGTTGCCAAAGTTTGCACTGGTTGGGATTCCACGAGAGCCTGGCGATTTTGTGGCCAAGGCATGCACTCTGGTTCATCCGCTCTTGCGTGCGATGCAAGTGGGGGATGTGATGCTCGAGGCGATTGACGCCTATGAAACTGGGGACGGACTTGATTTCAGACGGATACAGTGCAGCTTCTCCCAAAGGTTGCTGAGCTTGACGAACGACCTCAGAACGGAAGAGGAGTCCTTGCACGCTGGTATGCCCGAGCACTTGCAGAGGGTGTTGAAGGGCAAACGCATCCACTTGTTCCGGACCTTGCTTTTGGACAGCGGTTATCCTGACGCCAAAATTGCAGATGAACTGGCACAGGGCTTTCCTTTGTGCGGATGGTTACCAGCTTCAAACATTTTTCCTTCAAAGATGCGACCTCCACAACTGCATGTTGAGACGTTGGAGAAAATGAGTGCCTCCTTCTCAGCACGCACTGTAGGTGCCACAAAACCTTCTGGCGATGCAGCGCTGGATGACATGTTGTGGCAAGCCACGATGGATGAAGTTCAAGCTGGCTTTTTGTCAGGGCCTTATGGTGTGGAAGAGCTCCCAAGGGGAGCTGTGGCTTCGCCGCGTTTCGGCTTGATGCAGAAAGGGAAGCTGAGGCCTATTGACAATTTCTCGGCTTCCCACGTCAACAGTGCAACAGGGCTCAGAGACAAGCTCCAGGTTGATTCCATTGACGAAATTTGTGCGATGATCAAAGCATGGGCACAACGTTCTTGCGGGCGCACCCAGCTGGTGGGCAGATCATATGACCTGAAGAAAGCCTACCGCCAAATCGGAATTTCTTCAGATCACCTCAAGTTCTCTTGGATATGCGTCTGGTGCCCGGCCGATACGGCCCCTCGCTTGTTCCGCATGGACTCCATGCCATTCGGCGCAACTGCGTCTGTAGGCGCCTTTTTGAGGCTGTCTCAAGCCTTGAAGTGCCTGGGGATTTCACAAGCGGCCTTGGTTTGGTCTTCTTTCTACGATGACTTTGTGTGCGTATGCCCAGCTGCTGCATCCAAACAAGTTGATCGTATGATACGCTTGATGTTCCAGGCGTTGGGATGGAGATTGTCTACGGATGAAGCCAAGGACCATGCCTTCTCTACTAAATTCCAGGCCTTGGGAGTGGAGTTTGACCTGAGCAATATGGACCAGGGATTCTTTTCTGTGGGCAACACTGAAAGCAGGAAAGCCGAGCTCGGTGACAGGATTAATGACATCCTGGCAGCTGACCTCTTGTCAGTGGCTGAAGCCACGTCGCTCAGGTCCAGACTTCTGTTCGCGGACGCTCAAGTCTTTGGCCGCTTTGCCAAATCGGCACTCCACGAAATCGGCCAAGTTGGGCTCTCAGCCAACGACATGTCTCCTTTGTCGCAATCGGTTCGACGCAGCTTGCAGTGGCTGAAGGACCGAGTTTTAACGGGGCCTCCTCGCAAGATTGACTTCAAGGATACAGAGACCTTCTACTTATTCTTGGATGGTGCATGCACCGACATTGTGGATAAAAGTGTTTGGTGTGGAACCTCCATAGGAGGAGTTCTTGTTTTTCCTGACGGATCTGTGCGTGAATGCTTTGGCGAAATCCTTCCCCAGGCCTGGCTGAAGGATTGGGGATGGAGCCAACAACAGCAGTATATCTTCGAGGCTGAAGTCATGCCCTATGCAGTAAGCTTGATAATCTGGAAGAGATTCTTGCGCGGCAAGTGCGCATTCGTCTTCATTGACAACGAAGGCGCCAGGTCAGCGTGGATCACTGGATTCGCTTCAACTCGGGCAGCGCAGCATATGCTGCACTGTGGAACTGCGATGGAGGCAGACTTGTCCGTCCACCCGTACTTCGCACGGGTTCCAACCCACTCCAACCTTGGAGATGCTCCTTCGCGAGGCAAGTTTGATGTGATTGAAAAGTTTGGGGGTCGAAGGACCCGTATTCCTATGGAGATCCTCGAACGCTTGATGAAGCACAATGGTGGATCATTTGTCCCATTCGAATGCGAGTGGGGCTAATGGGCGGGACACGATCGATCCCCCATTTCCTGTCATGAAAAAGGCGTGTGCCGTTTTCGTTCTGCTTTCACCATTCGTTGCATCAGTTTGTTTATTTGCCTCGGATGTCGCAGTGATCATTTAGTTGCCGTTTGATATCGATCATTTGCGTGAGAAATATTTTGTTTGGCGACGGAGAATTGCGTTTGGCGATTTGTATTTAACCGGCGTTTTCGATTTGCGAGACGAAGTTTCCTGACACGCCCTGAGGTTATTTTATGTTTGGGACGCTCTTGTGACTCGGTCTTTGTCTGGCCAACGTCATGTCCTTGTCCATTCCTCTCGTGTTCTCTCCCCTTCCTCACTGGTGTGCATGTTGTTGTACTTGTTCCAAAATAGATAAGCCTTTTTCTACGAAGTAGATACAGCATTATCTTTAAGGAACAACGTTGTGCCTTTAATTGTGGCTATGTGCCACTTTGTACAGCACGACACGTACTAATGCGCACACCAGTGTTTGGGGTCTTCTTGCACGCGTGCGCGTCGCGAGCCAGAGAGCGTTTTATTTTAAACTTTATTTGCAAACTGAAATATCAACCTGTCTTGCAGTGCTGCATTCTCATCTTTTGATTTTTCAGTATGTCACATTTCAACACGTTCATTTACGCATGTTTTGTACACTTTGTTGTGAATGCACAACTGAATGTCAATGACCATTGTATTTTGGCTTCAGTGGTGGGTGGGTGGGATCTCTCACCTTTCCGTGTAGCTTGTTGCACCCACCCACCCACCACTGCAAGAAGCCACTCCCTTAGCCCTAATGGGCGGGACACGATCGATCCCCCATTTCCTGTCATGAAAAAGGCGTGTGCCGTTTTCGTTCTGCTTTCACCATTCGTTGCATCAGTTTGTTTATTTGCCTCGGATGTCACAGTGATCATTTAGTTGCCGTTTGATATCGATCATTTGCGTGAGAAATATTTTGTTTGGCGACGGAGAATTGCGTTTGGCGATTTGTATTTAACCGGCGTTTTCGATTTGCGAGACGAAGTTTCCTGACACGCCCTGAGGTTATTTTATGTTTGGGACGCTCTTGTGACTCGGTCTTTGTCTGGCCAACGTCATGTCCTTGTCCATTCCTCTCGTGTTCTCTCCCCTTCCTCACTGGTGTGCATGTTGTTGTACTTGTTCCAAAATAGATAAAATCAATTCTCCTTACGAGAAGCGTGCGCAGAATCAACACTGAATGGAGAAGTCACATGGCGTATTATTTGCATTGTCGGTGTTTTTCATGGCAGTACAAAGCTGGGTTTGGAGCAAGAATCTTGCCAACTATGAGAAAACCAGTGCCGAAGTCAGTTGCGTTTGAGGTGCCTCTGGGACCAATTGAAGAAAGTGCATTGCACGACAAAGATGCTGAAGCAGTGATTCAATATGCAATTGATGAACAGAAAGCGCAGGAGGAGCAGTTGCACATGTCAGCCAATGACCCACTCAGTTTGGCTTTGCGAGAGAAACTTGGTGAAGGAGTTGCAGGTGAACTGGAAGGTATGCAGGTTGTGGATGATGATGGTCCTGCATTACCTAGTGGACCAATCCATGTGACAGCAGAGAATCCACCTTTGACCAATACTGGAGATGATATGTCAGGGGATCCAGGTCTTGCAGTGCCGGTGACACCGCCCAGGGACTATATAGAGATTGAAAGCCCTCGAGAGCCAGCAACATCTCGAGCAGCAGAACCCTCAGATGAGGACTCTTCAAAGAGGCAACGTTTGGATGAATCAAAGAGACAGCGCATTGCCAGGTTACAAGCTGAATACGAGCAGAGATTGTGTGCTGTCAAGATTGCCTACAAAGAGTACTTCACTATGGATGATTATGAGACAGATTTGAATCTTGAACAATCAGCTGAAGAGGATGAAGACTGGGTTGGTGAAGATGCGGTTGTGCTGACTGGAATTCCAGAGTATTTGTGGTCAGACGCTCCAGTAGATCAACCCGCGCCTGGCAGTCCAGAAAATTGGATTGATGACCTTGCAGATAAGGTGGAGATTGACCGTTTGTGCAGCATGCAAGTCTTGGTGCCACAATCCGAGTTCCAAGGCGAAATCACAGGTTCTTTGACTACAAAGATGGTCAGGGATTGGCGTTTGAAGTCTTATGGAGAAGGTGAAGGTGAAAGGAAAAGATGGATGCGCAGATCCAGACTGGTGGCGCGTGAATTTGCAACAACGAAAAGATTGGACACTTTCAGTCCTGCCACTGGAACCCATACAGCAAACCTTCTGCAGTTGAAATATCTTGGAATGAAAAGCAAGATTTGTGAGACAGCATGCAAGGAGGATTACGATGTTGTTATGGGAAGCTTGGATGTGCGTGATGCTTTTCTGCAGGTTGAACAAGATGATCCGGTGCGTGTGGTTTTGCAGGGACAGCCTTTTATCATAAAGAGAAATCTCCCAGGCCAACGTCTTGGAGCAAAACAGTGGTTTTTGTGTTTGAAATCATTCTTGATGGAAAGCATGAATTTCGAGTTTTGCCCGGAGCAACCATGCTTGGCGAGGACACCTGAGGCCACGATCATGATACATGTCGATGATATCCTTTTTGTGGGATTGAAATCTTTCTGGAACAACGTTTTTCTGAAGAAGATGAAAGAGAGATTTTCAGTGAGTCATGATGAGTTGAAAGGCCCAGGATCAAGCATTACCTTCCTGAGGAGGAAAATCATGGAGGTTGAAGATGGCCTAGTTTTAGCCCCGGGTACAACGGTGGACAAGGTGGTTTCTTTGTTTGAGAGGATGTTTGGATCGGCACGATCACAGAAAGTGCCATGCGATGCAAGTATCCAGTTGCCCGACAATTCGCAACGACTCTCACAGCAAGATTCCAAGGGATACCGCTCAGTTGTGGGCCTATGTCTGTATGCAGGCCGTGAAAGGCCAGATTTGATGTATACCATAAAGGAGCTGGCGTCATACATGAGTGCTCCCACTTTGACTTCACTTGCACGCCTACGCAAGATGGTAGGCTTCATGAAATCTGTGGGGGACATTGGTTTGCACCTGCCATTTCCTGAAGATGGTCAAGGAAAGGTTATTTCTGGTGGACAACACCGATGGGTACTTGAGAGCTTCAGCGATGCCGATTGGAGTGCAAACAAGCAGACACGTCGCTCAACATCATGTGGGATACATTTCATCAATGGATGTTTCATGTATTCAAGCAGCCGAAGTCAACGAGTTGTATCACTTAGCTCATGTGAAAGTGAACTTCATAGTTTGGTTAGCTGCGTTTGCGATGGGATATTCATCAAGGCATGTGCTGCTTTTGTTTTGGATGAACAGTTGGAACATTTTCAGTTTACCGACTCAAGCTCAGCAAGGCAATTGGCAAGCAGGCAAGGGTCAGGTAAGGTGAGGCATCTGTCGGGAAAACTGTTATGGATACAGGAGAAGACAGCTGACAATACCTTCAAACTTCGACAGGTTCCAACTACTCTCAACGTGGCAGACATCGGGACAAAAGCTTTGAGCAGACAGAGGTTGTTCTATTTGTTGTATGAATGTGAACTGGTTTTCATTGCAGACTTTTCAAGGGTTGGAGCAAATGAGCATGCAATTCAAGATGTGAGGAGATTGAATTCCCAACAATTGAAAAGAATTTCCAAAGCCATTTTACGCATGAGTATTGCCATGGGAGTTGCTGGGGGTCTTGAGTCAGCAGGACCGGTTGCGGCAATGGCGCAGTCAAGTTGCGCAAACATGGACAATGAGACCAAGGACACATCATGGTTTTCATTTGCAATTGCGGTTTTGGTGATTTGCATGGGTACTGTGTTTTCAAAGCTGGCATTCAGAGCATGGAAGTGGATTGAAGAGAAAATCAAGAAACTGGAGAACCAAGTGCTGGGAGTTTCAAACGAGTTGGAGCAAACCCAGATCCAGTTAGTCGATCACTATGAGTATGCAGCTGATTTGAATGGAAGAATAGAAGATTGCAACGCTTTGGCAACAGATGCGTCAAACAGAATTGACACGGTGATGGCTAGACAGACTGGTTTTGAACAGGAAACTATAGAAGGTTTCAATGCTCTGGAGGAAACCTCAAATTGCGTGAGGTATGGACTGATGGAGATAGGTGGTTTTGTCAGGAACGCTAAACTGACAGCCGAGCAGTATCGACACATGCTAACGCAAGAAAGAGGAAACCTGGTGCTTTGGAATCATAGAAACCGTGCAGATTCAACTGACCCAATTGTACATCAGCAAGAAGATCACGAAGGAGGAGAAGAAGAAAGTCCGACAACAGATGTGGAGGACAACCAATCCAATAGACCTACTGGAATGGAAGCCCTCTTACAGAACATGAGGGCAGATCAGAACCAAGCTCTTGCAGCAGAACGCTGGCATGAGGCCAGCATGATTCAGCAGGCAATTTGTCTGGTGCTAGATTCCACTCTAACAGAGGGATTCAGTACAAGAATTTCAAATGAGATCAGAAACATATTCCAGAGGCTATATCGTTTTCACCGTAACAGAGGAGATGATGAACGCCGAGACAGGTTTAGGCTCTATGTCGAAGACATGCAGAGCTTGATGATTTGAAAGATTGAATTCGAAAACGTTTTCACTGGATGATGCAGAGTCAGACAGCAGAGCTGAAATTTGCGTTGAGAAGTGAAAATTTTGGAGTTGTGGAATGAGCCACGCTCAAACCACAAAGGAGGAGTGTGGAAAGTTGTGGAGCCCACTCACATGTGCCAGGATGACACGCACAAATCGATAAGAGAGTTGCATTTGTCATTTCACTTCATAGACTGACATGAACAGCATGTGCAGTTGAAACTTGTGAGACCCTTTTGGCACGAGTGAAAATAGACTGCAGCGTTTTCGCCTGAGTCTTTGCACTTTTTGATTCGGGTAAAAGCTGTGTCGATTTGAGCCCCATCGAAAATTACAATTTCCGAATATTTTCGATGGGGCCCAAACTTTATAGAGTCACCATCTTCTTTGGTTCACATGTTCCAAACTTTCTGGAGGCACTATCTTCTTTAGTTCTGCTGTTTTCCGACTTGCAAGGCCGCCTACATGTTGTTCGCATGCGCAAGATGCCTCACCAGAATTTGAGCTCCATAGCATTCTTTCTACCTCACATCAACTCTGTGTCGATTTGAGCCCCATGGAAAATTATAATTTTCGATGGGGCCCAAACTTTATAGAGTCACCATCTTCTTTGGTCCACATGTTCCAAACTTTCTAGAGGCACCATCTTGTTTGGTTCTGACCGACTTGGAGCAACCGCGTATGTGTTGTTTGCATGCGCCAGATGCCTCACCAGAATTTAAGTTCCATAACGTTCTTTCTAACTCAGGTCAACACTGTGTCGATTTGAGCCCCAGGGAAAATTGTAATTTTCAACGGGGCCCAAACTTTTTAATCGAGTCACCATCTTCTTTGGTCCACATGTTCCAAAATTTCTAGAGACAGCATCTTCTTTGCTTCTGCTGTCTTCCGATTTGCAGCAACCGCCTACCTGTTCTTTGCATGCACAAGACGCCTCACCAGAATTTAGGCTCCATCGCGTTCTTTCTACCTCAAATCAACACTCTGTCGATTTGAGCCCCATAGAAAGTTATAATTTTTTGATGGGGCCAAAAAAATATAATAGAATCACCATGTTCTTTGGTCCCCCTGTTGCAAACTTTCTGGATGCACCATCTTCTTTGGTTCTGCTGTTTTCCGACTTTCAACGGCCGCCTACATGTTGTTCGCATGCGCACGATGCCTCACCAGACTTTAGACTCCATAACGTTATTTCTACCTCCGGTTCAACAGTGTCTCGATTTGAACCCCATGGAAAATTATAATTTTCGATGTGGCCCAAACTTTATCATAAAGTCACCATCTTCTTTGTTCCACATGTTGCAAACTTTCTTGCGAAACCGTCTTCTAACTTTTTCCACTACCCATGCTTCACATGTTATAGGACTGCAACTTGAAACTTGCACTTCTTTTGCGACACCCTCTTGCATCCTTCCATGTGGATCACTCTCGTCTACCCTTCCCTGCATGTTTCCGAGTTCACCTCACCTAGTTCCACATTCATTTGCCATTTAGCTTTCGTTCACCCCCCCTGGGCCTCAAGTATATTGTTTTGTAATATGGTGTCTCCATACTAACAAGAGAAGACCCTGCTCCTCTACGCTCTCGGGCCATCCGTCGTCTAGTTTTTACCTGGGGTTATTTCAACCCATGCTGGCATCAATATTTGATGCATTGTTGCGGCATATCAAAACTAATTATTGACATTGACATGTGTGTTGTATCCTGACAACTCGTCTCTTTTCGTGTTGCAGCATTTTGCTCCATTACATAGTAGCCTCCCAGTGCCTCTGTCTTTCTTGCCATGCCAACCACTCGCTCCCAACGTGCTACCGCAGCAGTGGCTGCTGGTGCTGCTGCCACCATGTTGGTGCCTGCTTTCGTGGCACCGACAGTACCTTGGCTGCACAGCATGTGGCAGAGAATCGATCATAGCCAACCTGCCTGAGATGGTTTGAATTTGGGTACATGTCTGTTTCAATGTTCCAATTTGAATGTTTCTGCGTCGAATCTGTGCCACCTTGATTTTTGCATTGTTCGAAAATCTGGCTAAGAAGCTGAATGTCGTGACCAGCGCCCCAGCACCGGTGGCGTCAGCTGCACCGACCAGCGCTGTCGGTGCAAGTGCCAGCGTGGTTGGTGCGGGTGCAGCGGCACTGGCAGCTGCAGCGACTGTTCGCCCATCCAAGCGATGTGCGAAGAAGGAGAAGGTCGTTTGCATGGCCACAGCAACTGAAGTTGATGTCGACACTGAGTGCATCAACGCCATCCGCTTCTTGGCAGTGGATGCAGTGAACAAGGCCAACAGTGGCCACCCTGGTGCTCCTATGGGTCAGGCACCTATCGGATACCTTCTCTTTGCAGAGGAGATGCAGTACAATCCTGAGGATCCAAAGTGGGTGAATCGTGACCGTTTTGTTCTTTCTTCTGGTCACGGTTGCATGCTCCAGTACTCTTTGCTGCATTTGGCTGGCTACAAGAGCGTCTCGATCGATGACATCAAGCAGTTCCGACAGTGGGGCTCCAAGACTCCCGGCCACCCAGAGAACTTCGAGACCGAGGGCATTGAAGTGCACCTTGGTCGCATGTTGAACCTTCAAACAAATGCCAGTTTTTTAAATCCATTTATATGTTTGATCATATTTGATCATGTTCGATCATGTTTGATCAGTTTCAATTCCATGTTGATCTTGGCCTCTTTGTTTCAGAGTCTAAAGGGTATAAGCCCCGTGTGAGAAGATTTCTGCATAGGACCACCGGACCCCTTGGCATGGGTATCTCCAATGCAGTTGGCTTGGCGGCCGCTGAAGCCCACCTTGCAGCAGCGCCTTGTTTCGAGTTCAGGGACGCACATTTTCACTGGAACTTGGATTCAACTGATTTTTCAGGACTTGGAACCGCACAAGAGCACAAAACTTGCCTCCATAAGGTTTGATTGATTCCCTAAGTTCTCTGAAGGCTGCATTTTTCAGATCGGTGGCCTTTCGATTAGGTTTACAACAAACCTGGCATGGAGCTGATCGACCACTACACCTACACCATTGCAGGCAGAAAACATATGCGAACATGTGTTTCACTTGTTTCTTTACAAGGCACGTGTTTTCACGAGGTATATCCACAAGTTTCCGCATTGAGTTGTCACAAACTTCGAGTCATTCTTCCTGTCAAAAGTCCAGCCCAAACTGGTTGTGTACTTTTCGGACTGAAGCGGCTGCACGAACCTTCTAGATCTACTTGAACCTGTCCAATCGATTTTGACGTCATGATCGCATTTGAGTATCAGCGTGCACAGCCAAAGCCTTGTCACAAATTCTTGCAGGTGATGGATGCATGCAGGAGGGCATTTCTCACGAAGCTTGCGCATATGCTGGCCACTTGGGCCTGGGAAAGCTGATTGTTCCCTGGCAGCAACAAGCTGCACAAGCCTCCAAAACTGCAGAAAAGGTCAATTCTACCGAACCTGAACTCTTGCAACACTTTTTGAAGGGCTTGCTGTGACTCAGGCTTTCTACGATGACAACGGCATCACCATCGATGGACACACCGATCTCTCCTTCACTGAGGATGTCGGCAAGCGCTTTGAGGGCTATGGATGGCAGGTGCCTCCCAAATGTACCAAGACACGTTAGAGTTTGTCGTGCTAAATGCGCTGTGTTGAACACTGTCAAGATTGTGGAGATTCTCTGTAAGAAGCTGACATGCAGTCACAGTCAAAGCTTTAGTAGGGCAGACAGGAAATGGCTTTTATGAATGGGCACAAGACAACCACACACCCAATCTGCAAGAAGCGAAATCATTCCTTAACCTTTCCAACATCGACTTTTTAGAACCCACATTGACATTGCGAAGCATTTCGGTTGATCTCCGGATCAGCTGCCTTGCAGGTGCTGGAAGTGCCTGAGGGCAACACCGATGTGGATGCCATCCGCAAGGCCATCAAGGCGGGCTGGTGCAACTTGATTCTGACGATGCCGAACTTCCGTCACTTCTGTCACTTCTGTCGATGTTGACAGCGAACCCTTTGAAACTGTCGCAGGAGGCCAAGGCTTGCACTGACAAGCCAACTTTGATCAAGGCAGGGAGCAACCAGAAACTGTCACTAGTAAGGTGTGTTTAATTACGTGTGCTTACCATTGTTTACCTCTCATGAATTGATGGGATGCAAACTCACACATCACCTCACTCTGATGATGTTTGACTAGTTTCGGGGACAGGTGAAGACCACTATCGGCTTCGGCTCTCCCAACAAGGTCTCGCTCTCAGCTGCATTCGGAAAGTTGGGATTGGAAGGGGAAACGGGGTAGGAACGGAATAAGAGTCTGGAAGGCACTGCAGCATGGCATGACCTCGAGAATGGACGGAGATGTACACAGAACTGAGCAGAACTGCGCGCTTGCTGAGGCTGACAGCCATGATGCCCATGGTGCACCCCTCGGTGCAGATGAGGCTGAGGCCGGGGTTTAACAAAAGCTTGCTGCCAGCTGCCAAGCTGTGATTTGAGAAATCTTCTGTGACTTGCCATGCGACTAGGCCACTCGCAAGCAGCTGGGCTGGAACTACGGAGAGTTCGAGGTGTATACCTGAAGCTGCCAAACTTTTTGTGCCAAGTTCTGGTGCCACTTTGTTGTTCAGTGGCTGCAATGGTTAAGCAAATTGCATGCACAAAATTGTGCCAGAACGGATGAGACAAAGTTATCCTGTGAGGTGCCAGAGCAGGTGTATGACACCTTCAGCAAGCACGCAAAGGCAGGTGCTGAGAAGCAGGCAGCCTGGGAGAAGATGTGGAAGGCGCCCTGATCTATTCACTTTCCAGCCCTGATCTCTTCCGTTACGCACCTTGAACTTCTTTGAGTGATTTTTTAGAGTCACCTTGAGTGAGATGAGGCTGAAAGGTATGGTTTTTTGGATGTCTGGATTTGAATTGCAGGAGTACCAGGAGAAGGAGCCTGAGCTCGCCGCGCAGTTCCAGCGCGCTGTGGTTGATCGCAAGCTGCCTGAGAACTGGGATGATGCCCTGCCTAAGGCCCAGAATCTGTTCCACTGGAGGTTTTTTTTTTTCTCGATTGATTTGATTGATTCTGCGCGATTTTGATTGACAGTGGACTTCATGTGATTCAGTGAAGAAGGCACAAAATGCGTGCACAAACTTGCACGCTTCTGTGCGCAGGTTACCCCAGAGGACAAGGGCAAGGCAACCCGCCTCCACTCTCAGGAGAAGAAGCTTGGGTTGGGAACGCAGGTTGTCATGTTGTTTACTAGACTCTAGACATGAAGCTTTCAAGATGAGCTTGTTCAAGATTTTGGTATAGGCAGCTATGGTCCGCACAAGTGCAGAAGTTTCACAAGTTGAAAGGAATTGTACATGACAGGACTGCCTCAACGCCATTGCCAACGTGCTGCCTGAGTTCATGGGTGGTTCCGCAGACTTGGCACCTTCCAATATGACCCTGCCCCTCAGACAAGAAGACTTTAAGATGTTTCATGTTGTGGACCATTATCAAAGTGCCACGGCGTATTCATTCACAACGTTTAAACATGAGGCAGCAATGCGCCGTGTGCTGATTGGAAAGACAAAGAGGTTTTGCAAGAGGTGCAATTGGTGCTGAATCTGAGGATGAAGTGCACTGGTGACTTCTTGAAAGACAGCTATGCCGAGCGCAACATGCGCTTTGGCATCCGCGAGTTCGGCATGGGAGCAGTGGCCAATGCGCTCTCTCTTGACAAGACAGGCAGGAGTAAGGTCAATCGTTGAATTTCTGGCAGTCAATGTGTAGAGCATTGGCACTTTAACACGAGGTGTTGTTAGATGGATCTTGTTGTATGTTAAGTTTGGAAGAGCCAAGCATGAGGGCCCATGAGTCACGACATTTTTCATTTCTCCAAAGAAGGCTTTGGCCATTCAGTTCCGTGCCGCAGGCATGATCCCTTACTGCGCCACTTTCACTATCTTCACCGACTACATGCGTGGCGCCATTCGAATTGCCGCACTCTCCCAGGCAGGCACCATCTTCGTCACTACGCATGATTCCATTGCTGCAGCTTGTCTTAAACAGCCTTTTGTGGGTTGTTCTTAGTGTGTTGGGTCTTTTTACACTTAGCTTAGTCCACGTTGCAGATTCTTTGCGAAGACTAACTAGCATGCAATGTATCTACGGTGTCCCCAAGTCTGCAGGTGCTTCTGTCGCTACAGTAGGCCTTTTGCGAGCCCTTCTGTGCTTTTATTTTTTGGCACCTGTATATAGATGTCTTATTTTCTGGTCCTGTCTTTACCTTGAGCTTGGGGAGCTTTGGCGAATTCAGGTCGGAGAGGATGGCCCCACCCATCAGCCCATTGAGACCATTCCATCTCTGCGTCTCATCCCAGATCTCACCGTGATGCGCCCGGCTGATGGCAATGAGACCGCGGATGCCTACAAGCACTTTGGTCAAAAAGATGTCAAACGGATGTCACGAGACCAGACGGAACCACTAGCAGAGTCAGACCACCCTGAGTCAATCCCCCCTCGGCGGAGTCACCCACTGTGGAGGGGCCTGGCGGTGAGGGGTGACTGCCCTGCGGTGTGCCTCGTGGGCCATCAAAGTGATATGGTTTCTTTAGGCTTGGTTCAGGGTTGTTTCAAGGTGTATTGGGGTCTATTGGTTTTAGGGTTGGTTTAAGGTTTCTGCAGGGTTTCCTCATGATTTTAGGGTATATTTAGGGTTGACTTAGTGTTGGCTTGGGGTTTAGTTTGGGTTGATTTAGGGTTTTTAAAGGGTTGGTTTAGGGTAGTGATGGGGGTCGTCAGGAGTTGTTTTAAGGTTAGTTTAAGGTTTATTTAGGGTTGGTTTTGGGTTTATTTAGGTTTGGTTTAAGGATTTTAAGGTGAAATTTGGGTTTCGTCAGGTTTTGCTTGAAGGTTGGTTGAGGGTTTCTGTAGGGTTTGTTTTCGGGTTTATGCAGTCTTGGTTTGGGGTTTATGGATGCTTGGTTTAGGGTTTCTTTTGGTTGGTTTAGGGTTGAATTATTGTTTCGTCAGGGTTTGTTTTGGGGTTGGTTTAGGGTTTGTTTTAACGCTGGTTTGGGGTTTACTTAGGGTTGGCTTAGGGTTTATTCAAGGTCGGTTTAGGGTTTATTTAGGGTTAGTTTAGGGTTTGTTTAAGTTTCGTTTAGGGTATATTTAGGTTGGTTTAGGGTATATTTCGGGTTGGTTTAGGGTTTCTTGTGGGTTGGTTGGTTTAGGGTTAATAAGGGTTTCGTCAGGATTTGTTTAAAAATTGTTTAGGCTTTATTTAGGGTTGGTTTAGGGTTAATGTAGGGTTTTGTCAGGCATGAGGGTTGGTTTAGGGTTTGCTTAGTGTTGGTTTGGGGTTTATCTAGGGTTGCGTTAAGGCTTCTTGAGGGACTCTTTGTTGTTGACTTTCTGTTTTCCCATTCTCCCATGGGTTCCTTGATCCTCTCTCTGGCTTTCAGGGGTGACCGACTCTTTGTTGTTGTTCTCCTTCCAGGGGTGACCGACTCTTTGTTGTTGACTTTCTGTCTCTCGTTCATGGTCTCCCTGCATCCTGTGCTGGTGTTCAGCGGTGACTGACTTTGTGCTATGGGGTTCCTGGCTTGGACGTTTGGGGCGACTGACTCGGGTGACTGATTCTGTCTTTGTCCTGGATGTCACAGTATATCAAAACATGTCAAAGCATTTCTAAAGCATGTCAGAGCCATTTGTCTTCTTCCATCTTGTTTTGAGCAAGAATTGGATTCTGGTTTGGACTCAGACATCTGAAACATGGCCTTTTCAGGTATGCTGTGGAGAGATCGAAGAATGAGTCTCGACCCACCATGATGGCGTTCTCCCGACAAGCCGTGCCCAATCTGCCCAACTCCTCCGTTGAGAACACCCTTAAGGGTTTGAAGCTCAGTGAACCTTAAGCACTACTTGCCTTTTCAGAGACACTCAAAATTGGACAGTCTTGCAAGTCTCACAGAAATGGAAACCTGGGAAAGGGCCATATATTGCTCTGAAAATCTGAACATGCTCCTGCAACATTGTTTTGAAATGACGGTTCAATATGGATTATCGAGAACATCGCGTCTTCAACTGCAACCAGTCAGTCTGCCAGAGTGAGGTGCTTACGAGGTGATTGAGTGCGCCGATCCGGAGCTGATCTTGCAACTTGTCTGCATCATTTTGCATCCTAACTGCATCCCAACTCGCTTTCCGAATTTTTCCGAGTTTTCAGTTGCAGTTCCAAGGATTGGCACCGGCTCGGAGGTTGGTCTCTGTGTGGATGCTGCCGAGAAGCTGGACAAGAAGGCTCAGAATCAAAGCATTTCTTTGAAAGATCTTTTTTCAAATAATAAGAGATAGAAATAGATAGAATCTGATAGAATTGCAAACAGTCAAAGTTAGTTTCACATCGAGGACCAATTACATGCATTTCGACTTAAAACTGATCTGTGAGATTTCCATTCCTTACAGTTTTGCAGGTGCGAGTGGTTCGGGTCCAAGCTGAAGTTCATTCTCGCAGGGGGATGGATGATTTTCACTCCTCGAGAAACGGTCTGTTTCGTTCTTTCATTCTTCGCCATCCTGTACTTTCCGGCACTTGAGATCTTGTGCTGAGATCTTTGAAGATCTTTGAAGATCTTTGAAGATCTTTGAAGATCTTTGAAGATCTTTGAAGCTGAGGTGTCCATGCCCTCCTGCGAGGTCTTCAGAGTGCTTGTCTCAAACAGATATAGTCGTACAGTCTGCTGTTAGTCATGAGTGGTTGCAAGGAAACAAGAACATGTTCTGTGACTTTGACGTGTCTGTAGTCGAAAGGCAGAAGACACATATCCATATATTAGTAGTACATACCTCTTTCCTTCCCAGCTCTTTCAGGGGTGAGCAGATGGATTGGAAGAGATGCCATGTAAATTTTGCTGCATGCCTGGCCGTCGATACTAGGAACAGCCTGAGAGCTACAAGAGCAAGCTGTTGCCTGCAGATGTGCCCAAGATGAGCGTGGAGGTAACTTGCCTACAGAGTGTTGGTCGGAACACGGTGTGGCAAACGTGTCTGGGTGCTTGCCCTGCTTGCCCTTTGGAGAGTTTCCGGCATAGTTTCTGAATCTGGCAGGCTGCATGCACTGCTGGCTGGGGTGAGTTTGTGAGGGCCTTGGTACAGAGAGCAAACAGCTGCCGAGCAACGCCACATCCTCTTCAAGTTTCTGGATCATCGCAGAAAGTTTGTTTTGACAAGTTTGACAAGGGTTGACAAATGACTTGTCAAGAATTCACTTGGGTTCAAGGCTGATGCGTTTGTTGGAATCGATGTTTTCGGTGCCTCTGCGCCCGGCGGAACCTGTGGCTTGGATCAAAATCGACTTTGACTCTGTCGAATTTCGATAACTGCCCTACCCTAATTACCACTCTCGCATCATCTTCCGTCATCTTGCATAGTCATCTTGTGTCATATTGTGTCATATTCATATCTTGCAGCATTTGACACTGTCTTACCATTAGCTACTGGTCAAATGGTTCCAGTCCAGACTAGGATGTGGGACCCATGCCGCCTGTGATATCAGAAATGATACATCGAAATATGACAATCTGACAATATGATATCCTCTCATTTGAGATCTGACACTTGCAAAATCGTAGAATATCTGATGTAACAGGAGCATACAGTATTCTATTGTAAACATTCATAGACCACAACTTTAGTTATAGATTTCATCCAAAGACAAAATGTAGAGACATCTCCGGGATTGGGCTCAGACATACCGCGAGACATACACTTACGACAATGTGAGGCCTGGACAAATTTGGCTTCAACGTCGACAACGTTGTCAGCTGTACCGAGAGGTGAGGGCTGGACAGGTTTGCCAAGAATCTTCGTCCAAAACTTGCAGAATGAACTCAAATTCAATTCAAAAAGATCAATTCCTGAACTGTTTCCGTGGCAAAAGGATTCCTGAACGATGATGCTCACAAGAGACATCACAAGCGATGAAAACACCTCAGAAGCTAGTGGCGCCCAGATAGTGGATTTATGCCTGTCAGACAAAGCTTGCTGGGACTTCCAAGCACCAGCTTTGCTTGCAGTTCCAACGTATGTATGGAAGGTATACCCAAGGCATCCCAAGGCTGAATGACCACCACCAAAGAAGGTCGATTTGTACGAATTGTCCCCGCTATCATGAGATCTTTTTCCTGACGGTGTCCCGTGTTCTACCACCTCAGTTGACACCGATTCAGACTCAAACTGCTGCGAGTCATCTATTTCATTGATTTTAAAGATTTTTAACGCTGTACGAAACGGGACAAAGATTAAGATCCGAGAGACTTTGCGTCAAGGGATAGGGAGAGCTTGAGTGGCATGAAAAGAAGGCTGCAGGCTCTCATTGATTTCGTTCAGGTGCCTCTCCGGTGAGAAGGGCGCGCTGCAGGGTGGCCTAGCATCTCTGAAATTTGAAGTCAGCTGAAGTAATTTGTCTTTGAAGACCAGCCTTTACATGACTTTTTGTCGCAAGCCATTGGTTTTTTCGAGCTTTTCCGAGGTCCAACGGCAGCCAGGGCAAGAACTAGGCATTCTATCTCTTGTTGACTTAATGGCCGAGCCAGCTGTTGAACGAATCAACCGAAATCTGATTGCATTTGAACGGCTGGCTTGGACTTATTTTCCTTCGCACTTTTAAATGCAGACATTTTCCTCGCAATCAGCTCTTGTGTGACCTTCCAGTCTTGGATAATCGCAAAGTTTAAGATTGAAACAACAGTCTTGAGTTGCGAATGGAGATAGCAAACTTCACATATTTCATTTATCTCCACATGATTTCATGAATTTTCTGTTTCTCTGGAAGCTTAAGCAGGGTGCGCTGAAGCAGCTAACCGGCGGGCAAGCACCCAATTTTTCAACCCGCAGTGGTGGCTTCTGCGACCAAAACCTTTCCCAGACTGTTCCACAGCTCATTCCCATTGGACGTTATGTGGCAGCCGTGGTGAGAGGTGTCGTGAAAAAAAACAGATTCTTGCATCTCATTCATGCCGTCATGACGTTTTTGGGTGCATGTACACGATGGTCTATTGATGCTGATTTGGCTTTTGTGTGATTTCTTGTCATACAATCTGCTGGAAGCTACAAGATTTGAAGCAAATGCTTTTGCACTATTGGATGAGAAATGCCTTTCATGGCAGCATTTTGCTCCATTACATAGTAGCCTCCCAGTGCCTCTGTATTTCTTGCCATGCCAACCACTCGCTCCCAACGTGCTACCGCAGCAGTGGCTGCTGGTGCTGCTGCCACCATGTTGGTGCCTGCTTTCGTGGCACCGACAGTACCTTGGCTGCACAGTATGTGGCAGAGAATCGATCATAGCCAGCCTGCGTGAGATGGTTTGAATTTGGGTACATGTCTGTTTCAATGTTCCAATTTGAATGTTTCTGCGTCGAATCTGTGCCACCTTGATTTTTGCATTGTTCGAAAATCTGGCTAAGAAGCTGAATGTCGTGACCAGCGCCCCAGCACCGGTGGCGTCAGCTGCACCGACCAGCGCTGTCGGTGCAAGTGCCAGCGTGGTTGGTGCGGGTGCAGCGGCACTGGCAGCTGCAGCGACTGTTCGCCCATCCAAGCGATGTGCGAAGAAGGAGAAGGTCGTTCGTATGGCCACAGCAACTGAAGTTGATGTCGACACTGAGTGCATCAACGCCATCCGCTTCTTGGCAGTGGATGCAGTGAACAAGGCCAACAGTGGCCACCCTGGTGCTCCTATGGGTCAGGCACCTATCGGATACCTTCTCTTTGCAGAGGAGATGCAGTACAATCCTGAGGATCCAAAGTGGGTGAATCGTGACCGTTTTGTTCTTTCTTCTGGTCACGGTTGCATGCTCCAGTACTCTTTGCTGCATTTGGCTGGCTACAAGAGCGT
>CAMXCT020003735.1:0-52500 GCA_947184155.2 Cladocopium goreaui
AACTCATTGGTCATTGGACCATGCCGACTAGTATTGAAACGACCATGATGACTTGGGGATCCCCCCTGACTTGAGAGCATTTTCATGTCAATCAAATATCGACATCCAAATTGTTTTGAAATTTCCATTATATAAGTATATATATATATATATGTATATACATATATATATACATAAAGATATATATATATATATACATATAACGATATACATATATATATATATACACATATAACGATATACATATATATATATATACATATAACGATATACATATATATATATATATCGTATCCCACATATATCCCAGACCCGAAATTCGCCACCATGAATTCCCATCTGTATAGTGGATCCAGGCCAAGCAATTACGAAGTGGTCCGGGTCCCAGTGCCCGGTGGCACGATGGCACGATGGCACGATGGCACCGTGAAAACACGGTGAAAAGTGGAGGAAATCCAGAAATGCTGTGGTAAAATCAAGAAATCACCTGGATTTTAGATGACTACCCAAGAATTTATGATTTTTTTTTTTGAACATAGATTGCTGGTCATTCATGGGTTTAGCATCATCAGTGACTCCCAACAGCTCGCTGCGCAGTCATCCACGCTATGGTTCAAATTTCTGGTCACAAACCGATGGTCAACATTGCTTCGATCCTAAAGTTCATGACTAAGATTGGATTTTTTCTATTTGGGGAATAGTTCCCGAGAGCGTCTGAGCGCAGGGTTCTTCCAATAGTGGGGGTCTGTAAAACATCTTCTCATCTTCACATCTCATCTTCACATCCTCTCATCTTCACATCTGCTCATCTTCACATCCTCTCATCTTCACATCCTCTCATCTTCACATCTGCTCATCTTCACATCTGCTCATCTTCACAACCTCTCATCTTCACATCTTCTCATCTTCACATCTGCTCATCTTCACATCTGCTCATCTTCACATCTGCTCATCTTCACATCTTCTCATCTTCACATCTGTTCATCTTCACATCTGCTCATCTTCACATCTGCTCATCTTCACATCTGCTCATCTTCACACCTTCTTTCACATCTTCTCATCTTCACATCTGCTCATCTTCACATCTTCTCTCACATCTGCTCATCTTCACATCTGCTCATCTTCACATCTTCTCTCACATCTGCTCATCTTCACATCTTCTCTCACATCTGCTCATCTTCACATCTGCTCATCTTCACACCTTCTCTCACATCTGCTCATCTTCACATCTGCTCATCTTCACATCTTCTCTCACATCTCTCTCCTTTTTCTCTCTCTCGCCTTCTTTATCTTTCTCTCTTTAGGCCGAGGGTGGTACCGGCGGCGAGTCACGAAACGGCAACCCTTTCGCACGAAATGAGGGTCGATCGGCAAAAACTGAGGTAAAATTGCGATTTGACTTGTGCCGGAGCAACCCTTTCGCACGAAGTGAGGGTCGATCGGCAAAAACTGAGGTAAAATTGCGATTTTTCGTGTGCCGGAGCAACCCTTTCGCACGAAATGAGGGTCGATCGGCAAAAACTGAGGTAAAATTTCGATTTGACTTGTCCTGGAGCAACCCTTTCGCACGAAATGAGGGTCGATCGGCAAAAACTGAGGTAAAATTGCGATTTTTCGTGTGCCGGAGCAACCCTTTCGCACGAAATGAGGGTCGATCGGCAAAAACTGAGGTAAAATTGCGATTTTACCTGTGCCGGAGCAACCCTTTCGCACGAAATGAGGGTCGATCGGCAAAAACTGAGGTAAAATTGCGATTTTACCTGTGCCGGAGCAACCCTTTCGCACGAAATGAGGGTCGATCGGTAGAAACTGAGGTAAAATTGCGATTTTTCCTGTGCCGGAGCAACCCTTTCGTCTGTGTGTAAAAGCGTCTGTGTGTAAAAGCGTCTGTGTGTAAAAGCTTCTGTGTGTAAAAGTCTCTGTGTGTAAAAGCGTCTGTGTGTAAAAGCGTCTGTGTGTAAAAGCGCCTGTGTGTAAAAGTCTCTGTGTGCAAAAGCATCTGTGTGTAAAAGCGTCTGTGTGTAAAAGAGTCTGTATGTAAAAGGGTCTGTGTGTAAAGCGTCTGTGTGTAAAAGGGTCTGTGTGTAAAGCGTCTGTGTGTAAAAGTGTTTGTGTGTAAAAGCTTCTGCGTGTAAAAGCGTCTGTGTGTAAAAGCGTCTGTGTGTAAAAGCGTCTGTGTGTAAAAGCGTCTGTGTGTAAAAGCGTCTGTGTGTAAAAGCGTCTGTGTGTCAAAGTGTCTGTGTGTAAAAGCGTCTGTGTGTAAAAGTGTTTGTGTGTAAAAGTGTTTGTGTTCAAGTGTTTCTGTGTAAAAGCCTCTGTGTAAATGTGTTTGTGTGTGAAAGCGTTTGCGTGTAAAAAGCGTCTGTGTGTAGAGGTTGTCTGTGTGTAAAAGCGTCTGTGTGTCAAAGCGTTTGTGTGTAAAAGCGTCTGTGTGTAAAAGTGTTTGTATGTAAAAGCTTCTGCGTGTAAAAGTGTTTGTGTAAAAGTGTTTGTGTAAAAGCCTCTGTGTGTACATGTGTTTGTGTGTGACAGCGTCTGTGTGTAAAAAGCGTCTGTGTGTAAAAAGCGTCTGTGTGTAAAAGCGTCTGTGTGTCAAAGGGTTTGTGTGTAAAAGCGTCTGTGCGTAAAAGTGTTTGTATGTAAAAGCTTCTGTGTGTAAAAGTGTTTGTGTTACAGTGTTTGTGTAAAAGCCTCTGTGTGTAAAAGCTTTTTGTTTAAAAGCGTCTGTGTGTAAAAAGCGTCTGTTTGTAAAAGTGTTTGCGATGCAAACTACTGTCTTGCACTTCTCACTGTCCTGTCTTGATACTCCTCTTCTCGACTGCCTATAACAGAGCTTTCATATATCGTTTCTAATATTGCGTCTCCATACTAACAAGAGAAGACCCTGCTCCCCCCTGAACTGGCCGAGCAAACATGACTGTAAGCATTTCCAGAGCTTCTTTTGGTGGCCGTGGTGCTCGTCTTTGGAGATTTTGGAGGCCTGCTGCATGTTGCCGTGTGGCAGTCATTCGATGTTTTTCAGCTAGCTTTTGGTAAAACCGCATGATTTTGCGAGTTTCAACTGCAAGCTTGTGTTCCGTTTGTTTGGTGAAAGCATGAAGCTGGTCGGCGCAGCTATTGGTTCGAGATTTGTATCGCGCTTGGCGTCTATAAGTTGTCACACTGGGTTCGCTGCAACCGGATATGTCCGAGAAGGTCGGAGAGTTGCAACAAGGCTTGACAGAGTTGCAACAAGGCTTCTGTGTGTACAAGCGTCTGCGTGTAAAAGCGTCTGTGTGTAAAAGTGTTTGTGTGTAAAAGTGTTTGTGTGTAAAAGTGTTTGTGTGTAAAAGTGCCTGTGTGTAAAAGCGTCTATGTGTAAAAGCTTCTGTGTGTCAAAGCGTTTGTGTGTAAAAGCAGCTCCTGTCTGTAAAAAGGTCTGTGTGTAAAAGTGTCTGTGTGTAAACATGTCTGTGTGTAAAAGTGTCCGTGTAAAAGCGTCTGAAAGCAGCTCCTGTCTGTAAAAAGGTCTGTGTGTAAAAGTGTCTGTGTGTAAACATGTCTGTGTGTAAAAGTGTCTGTGTAAAAGCGTCTGTGTGTAAAAGCGTCTGTGTGTAAAAGCGTCTGTGTGTAAAAGCGTCTGTGTGTAAAAGTGTTTGTGTGTAAAAGTGTTTGTGTGTAAAAGCCTCTGTGTGTAAAAGCGTCTGTGTGTAAAAGCGTCTGCGTGTAAAAGCGTCTGTGTGTAAAAGAGTTTCTGTGTAAAAGTGTTTGTGTGTGAAAGTGCCTGTGTGTAAAAGCGTCTATGTGTAAAAGCTTCTGTGTGTACAAGCATTTGTGTGTAAAAGCAACTCCTGTGTGTAAAAGGGTCTGTGTGTAAAAGTGTCTGTGTGTAAACGTATCTGTGTGTAAACGTGTCTGTGTAAAAGCTTCTGTATGTAAAAGCTTCTGTGGGTAAAAGCTTTCTGTGTAAAAGTGTCTGTGTAAAAGCTACTGTGTGTAAAAGCTTCTCACTATTTGGTCTTGATACTCCTCTTCTCGACTGCCTATAACACATCTTTCATACATCGTTTCTAAAATTGCGTCTCCATACTAACAAGAGAAGACCCTGCTCCTCTACGCTCTCGGGCCATCCGTCGTCTAGTTCATGACTATTTTTGATGACAATGGATGATTCACATACTAAGTTCATCCTAAATTCCCCCCATGACCTGGACGACAGGACGAGGCGCGGCCCTCGAAAAAGCCACGAGGTGCGATTCATCGGTGGGTCTTTGGTGGTCCTTGAGTATTCACCAGTTTTTTGGGGGTAGCCATCCACACTTAATTAACTTATGAAAATGGGAATTATAGAAAATGGTGATTATACTTCTTATATATTACACACTTCAGTTATTTAACCGCCGTTGGCGTGTTCCGCCGGCCACCACGGCCAGAGCTATTTCGGCTTCTCAGACCTTCAACGCAGAGACATGGCATAGGAGAGATAAAGCGCAAGTGCATGCAGTAAAGCGTAGCAGCAGTCAGGATAGGGGTGTAGATTTGGGGCCATGGACGCAACTGAAAAGATCCCGGCGTCGCAAACATGTATAGCAGAGATAGGACATAGAAGCAGATAAAGTGCAAGTGCGTGCAGCTCAGCATAGCAGCAGCCAGGATAGGGGTCCAGATTTTGGGATATGCAGGCACCTGAAAAGACAAAGGCCAACATAGCAAGGAAGGGGCGGTAGCAGGAACAGGTCAATTAGATGACTGCGTGCTTAAGTCCGGGCTGGTGAGGCATCCTTGGGGCGTATGCTTTGAGGATGGAGCCATCACCTGGTCAAGGAGCCATGGAGCAGGACGTGTTCGACGTGTTGGAAAGGCTGTGGGTGACGGAGGCATCACCGCATCCTAGGAGAGCTTGGGAGAAGGGCATAGCAGCTATTGCCAGGCTGTTGAAAAAACAGCCGACACTTCCATGCAAAGTCTTGGGAGGGCAGTGGACGCAAGAGGAGTTGGACAGAGGGGTGCTCCTGCCTAGGCAGCATTGCCCTTTTGACGGATGCGTGTGGAGGGGGGAGAAGGTAGATGAGCTTTTAGCCCATGTAAGGGAGGACCATTACACCAGGGAATTGCAAGATGCCGTTGCATCCTTGGGCGGAGTGGCTTTCAAAGGTGCGTTGTATACTGTGCTGAACTCAGCTGTGAGTGTGGTCTGCCAGCAGCGACCCCCAGTGGTTTCCCTTGCGCAGGATCGGCGTGCATTGCAAGTATTTCATGAGAGCATAAGCCATTCAGAATTGCAAGGCTTGATTTGTTTCTGCTGTGGATGTGTGCATCCGCACCTTCCGGGGGAGGCGAGGCAGAAGGTGGCGTGGAAGCGAGCTGGTCCAGCAGGGACTGGGAGGGATGTGGTGTTGGAGACTTTTCTGGGGCTGAACAAGCAGCAGGTAGAGGATTTCTTCGGTATTGACACGTATCTGAAGCAATTTGGCAATCTGGGCCCTGGCTTTCCAAATTTGTGGGATGCTGTGTGGCAAGGCGAACTGGAAGAATGGCAGTGCACCCTGAGGTTTGAAGAGGGGGAGGTGCGGATTCTGTGCAACGCAGAAGATCGGCGATGCGAATGCGAACATGGGGACGATTGGCCGGATGTATGTCCGCAATGTGAAATTCCCATTTGTTTCTCATGTCAAAAGGCATTGCAGAGCAGGCCGCAGCAGATGCCGGTAAGGGCTTTGAGCAACAATCTTTGGACAGGATTTGCCGCACCAGTGCTGGCGGAGGAGAACGTGAGCTACTTGGAGGCGATCCTAGCATCCCCGTGCATGCTGAGCTTGGTTTGTTTTTCATTGGAGACACGTTATGGCAATGTGATCTTGGAAGAAGCGCAGCACCAGAGATTCCGTGTTGGAGCGAGAGGCAATATCACGCTTTTCCCGTTGCCGTTGGAAGACATTTTTCAGGAGCTGCAGCGGCAGGCCGTGGAAGGCATGAAGTTGCCATGGGTGGGGAGGGAAATTGCGCACGCTGTGCGGGTTGTGCTGCGCACCAGTGAAGTGACAGACGCACGGGTTATTGCGCAGGCAAGAGTGCGCAGAGATATAGTTGTGAGGCTGATAGAGGATGCCGTCCGAAGGCAGCACCCAGCATATGGCAACGTGCGGATGGAGGATGTCTTGAGGAAAGCTGAAGGGCTCCCTGCGGATGGTGTCTTGGAAGAGTTGGTGTCGTTGGCTAGACGAAGTCAATCTTTTGTGGAGAATCTGCAAGCGGCAAAGCATGGCACGCCTCCATTAGGTGAGAGAGAAAAAGAAAAGGCGTTTGAATCTTTGCGCCCAACAGCGGTGACCTGCACGAGGAATGCATATGAAGAGGTTTGTGCAGGGGAAGCCGATGGGAGAGCATGGCAGGGGGTAGCCGCTGCTGTACGAGGGGAGGAGATGCACGTCTTCACTGGAAGTGAGATGGTAAACCAATTCACTAGTGACTTCTTCTGCCAGGCCGGGCCGGGGGTGTGGAGAGAATGCTTTGGATGGCAGGAAGGAGGGGAAGGGGTGGGCCCCTGCAGGCCTTTCCGTTTGTCTTCAAGGCGCAGGTAGCGATGCCGGATATGGAGGAGCAGCAGCATGGGTATCGGCGGAGGCGGCGTCGAATTGCTGTGGAATTGGCAGAGTTCACGGAGCTAATGGGGCACCGCTGTGAACATCAATTTGGTGCGGATTGGTGCTTTTCGTATGTCCGCTGGAATTATTTGTTCAGGCAGCAGTTGCACCGGGCGAAAGGCTTGTCCTTACGGAGGCTAGGTGGGGGAGAAGAAGGTGACGAAGGGAACCTGCGAGGAGAAGAGCTCAAGAATGCCGCTTGTGAGATCAGTGAAGGATTGTCAGGGAAGTACGTGGGGAGCGATGGTCAGCTGAGGCCTGTGGGGGGCGACCTCAACAAAGTGGCATACATACCAGGAATCTCGAAAGGGGCCTTGCGACTGCTGCAGGAGGCCAGGCATATCATGGGCAAGTTGCCGGGGACAACAGGGGTGAGAACATTCATGACGTATCGAGCTAAGGTCTTGCAGGTGGCATATGGTGTGCCTGTGTTTGTGACTTTGAGTCCAGCAGAGAAACACAACTATTTGATGCTGCGTTTGGCTAGATGGTGCAGGAAAGACCCAGCTGTGAGGAAAAATCCCGCCTTGCAGAAAGTGGCAGGTCGGTTGCAGCCAGGAAGTAGGGATGAAAGCCCATGGCCAGCATTCGAGGAGAGGCGACAGGTGTTGGCATTGAAACCGGCAGCGGCTGTGCTTGGGTTTCGGGTGCACATCCTCCTGCTATTGAGAGGCCTGTTTGGTCTGCGTACCTGCTTGTTTTGCCTGGCTTGCCAAGCGCAGAGGGACGCAGAAGCCTTTTGCAGTGACTTGGCAGGCAACGCAGCAGAGCTGGGTGGCGGTGCTTTTGGTCGATGTGCTGCGGCGTTCTTCAGCATTGAGAGTCAGAAGTCAAGCGCTTTGCATGTGCATGGTTTTGTTGTGATAGAAGGTTTGCAGCAAGTGGCTACACTGCAGGAGATGAGCAAGAGGATTGAAAGAGAGGGCAAGGAGATAGTGGAGGCTTTTGTACGCTTCAAGCAGCATGTTTGCATGCAGCAGCATGCGGTGCCAGCGATGTGGAGTGAGGAAGAGAGGGCATGGGTGGAAGAGACGTGGCCTGACTACAGCGAGAGGGAAGATCTTTTGCTGCTGCCAAAGTTTTTTGGTGATTCAGTGGATGAGTGGGGTCTGACAGAGGAAGAGATTTTAGCGGAGGGAGACGGTTGGGTGCAGAAATACAAAATGGATGTGCAGCAGGTGCAAATGACTCGACAGCATCATATTCATCCGAAGGACAGGCAGGGAGAGAGGCAGCCACTCGCAGGGTGCAGGAAAAGTGAAAACAAGAGCCAGTGCCGTTCTGGATACCCGTTGGAGTCGCAGTTGACAGAGGAAGAAGGTAGTGTGCCCTGGGGCGGCCGAGAAATTCAAGTTAGCGACGTCAGGGAGAAGGAATGCATTAGGGAGTCTTTTTGGACCGCGAAGTTGCCCTTGGTTGAATGGGAGCCATCCAGCTTTGTTAGCGGCTGGCCGACATAATTCGGATGTGCAGGTGGGTTTCAGGGTGCCCCTGTGCCTACAGAGCCATTGGAAGGGATGCGCGGAGAATTGTGTGGACAAGGTAGAGGTAGCAGAGTGGCAGCGGATTGCGCAAGGAGCGCAAGCGGCCCAGATAGGTTATGCCACAGATTATTGCACCAAGAGGCAGGCGAGTGGTCTTTATGAGTGCCGCGAGTTTGCACGTGGGCATGCTGCCATGTCTGCCAAGATTGCTGGTGAAAAGTCAGCTGGGCAGGTGAGCCGGAGACATGCGCAGCGGATTGTGGCAGATTGCTTTGTCCGCGGCATTGTCCGAGGGGCGGTGGAAACAGAGAATTTGAACATGCATGCGCTGGCAACGCAGCAGGACCCGTGCGCTGCGGAATGTTTGCAAACCTTTAGGACGGTGGCTTTGCCTGGAGCAGCGTTGCTGGAAGTAATAGAGAGAATTACAGCAGGGCAGTCAGTGAGAGGGATGAAGGGTTACATGCAGGTGGTGCAAGGAGAGGTGGTGTTGCGTGATCTGGCTATTCTCTATGGGCTGCGAGGAGTAGATAGCCGTGTGTCCTACCTAAGCCCCTATGAATTTGCCCGGTACTGGGAGGTGAAGACCACTGCGGTGGTGGAGAAAGAGCCGGCGCAGTGGAGGGGGGTCTTGCAATTCCCCGAAAGCGCAGAGTTTCCGGACGTGAGCAGGAGCTTTGACTGCAAGCAGGGGTATGGTATAGCTATGTAACAGGCGGGAGGTACAGGATTGAAGGCGCACTGAGCATGTGGCAGTCTTGGGGCGTATGCCTTGAGCCGTGCATGTGGAAATAGGTTTGATCGGGGTTTGTGCGCTGAGGATGGGGGGTATAGGATGACCTTGCCGTTGCTTGTGAAGTAGCTGAGGATGTGGCGCATGGTAGAGCGACTGCATGCCGTGGTGCCCGAGTTCAGGGGCAGCCCAGTGGGGCGCCCAGGTACCTTAACCGAGGAGCGGCGAGCTCAGCTGCTTTTGGTGTATTTTACGCCTTGGGTTTTGGATGAAAGTATGGCGCGCCCACCGTTTGTGGTGCATGCCAGGAATTTGCAGGCAATAGACGGTACTGGGAAGAAGTCGTGGCAAGAAGGCTTGAAAAGGTACCTGGCAAGAGGATGTTTGAGTGAGGAAATTCGTCAGATGATGCAGAATTTCATGCTGACCTTCATGGTGCGATACCCGACGGCAGCAGGGGAAGAGGAAAGTGAGGAGGGGGAAGAGGACGTTGAACTGCACCCGTCGGGTCCTCAGATTCTGGCTGTGTGCGTGAGTTGGTGGTGAGTGATGTCTTGGAGGGCTTGCTAGGAGGGTTTCCGCTCATGTGCCAAGCAATGGTCGTGGTTGTTTGAAAGTGCAAAGACACACGGCCAAGGAGCGAGGCTGTCCTGGAGATGGTCATGCCAACAAAGATAGGGGGAGATCGGCGCCAGAGAGCAGGATTGACCCATTTTGAGAATTCAACACATGCGTTTGAGTGCGTTCACATGCTATGGCCAGAGTGCGAGAAAGTTTTCGTGGGGCATGACAGCGTAAAGCAGCATCGTTGGAAAGATTGCAATGCTTGGCTGAACAGTGTGAAGCAGCATGGAAAAAAGAAGAGAAAGCGGGATGCAGGGCAACGGCGTGGCGAAGTGGAAGGAGCAGCAAGGTGCAAGGAGGCAGTGTTGGTGGAGGAAGCGTGGGCCTGGTTGGAGCAGAACACTGCGCACTTGAACGCGCAGCAGCGGCTTGTGCTGCAAAAGCATGTGGACCGTGCCGTGGAGGAGGCGCAGGAGGAGAGGTGCTTGGAGAAAAGCAAGGGGCAGCCCTTGATGCTGCTCGTTCATGGTGGCCCAGGGACAGGCAAGTCGGCAGTAATTTTCGCCTTGAAAAAGTTCTATGTGGAGGTAATGAAGTATGAAGTTGGGCAGGAGCTCTTGGTTGCGTCGCTGCAGGCGTCAGTAGCTGCAATGCTGGGAGGTGAAACTTTACACCACGTTGCCGGCATTAATCCATTTCAGTCCCAAGGGTCAGCCCCAGAAACAAGCCATGAGGTGCAGCAGAAAGAGTCGAGCAAGAGGCTGGCATTTGCGCGGCATTTGCTTATAGATGAAGTGTTCATGCTTTCTGCGGGCTTCTTTGCAGAAGCAGAGAACCACATTCGATCAAAAGTGCCACAGAACGGCTTCTACCGAAATGCAATGGACGGTACCATGCGCCCGTGGGGCGGATTGAACTTGACGCTCTTTGGGGATATTCGGCAAATAGATCCACCGGAAGGCATTGCGCTCCACACCCCACCCCCATCGTTGTTGACTCGGCCGAAGCCTGCGGCGTTGCCGCCTCTTGCGATCCAAGGTCTGGAGTTGTTGTGGGGGCAAGGAGTTGAGCTGATAGAATTTGACGAGGTCTACAGATGCAAGGATGAGTGGTGGCAGCAGGCGGGGCACGGGATAAAAATAGCTGGGACATGTGTGCTGCACAAATGGAATGAGAGGTAAGTACTGGGACATGTATTTTTGTTAGGGAGGGGGGCGTTGTGACACAGTGTTGTGGCGTGGATGTGCGTTCCATGTAGGTGTTGACCGAGTTCCGCACCATGGCCCTGACGGCGGATACGCATGCGTTCTTGCATGGCTTGGAAACGACAGTGCCTGGATCATATTTGAAGGGGCACGTGCGGTGTGGACGTGAAGATTGCAAGAAGCTTGAGGCTAGTTGGAAGATTTTGCGTGAAAAGGGAGCAACGTGGAAGCATTGCCAAGGTATGGAGTGCAAAGAGTGTGCAAGCGAACGGAAAAGTCGGTGCCGAGTCCTGCTGGAGAACACCCCTGGGGCATATGCCTTGGGGGAGGCTTGGATGCACGCAGGAGCGAAGATGGCAGCTTTCAAGGATGCACCGTGCATTGTACCGAACAATGACACGCGCACCGAAATCAACAAGTCTCGCAGTCGGCGATTCGCGGCGGAGAGATGGCAACAGCTGCAATGGTGCATGGCTGAGGATGTGATTTCGGCGAGAGCACTGAACATTGAGCCGGATCTAGCCAGGCGAAAGGTGGAGTTCTTGCGTCGAACTGACAAATCATGTGGAGACTTGTCAGGCATTGTGCCCTTGGCGAGGCAGATGCCCATGTTCCTGACGCAGCACATTGACAGAGACCCAGAGAGGAACCTGCTGAAAGGAAGGCGTTGCATAATAGAAGATTGGGTCTTGGATGAGCTGGAAGTTGAAGGCGACAAGGACGCCAGAGAAGTGGTGCTGACACGTCCGCCGGTTTGTGTGATAGTTTCCTTTCCAGGGGCAACGTGGCAGCTGCCTGGCATGGCGCCTGGGATGTATCCAATCCAGGTGTGCAAAAAGGATTGGTATGTTGATCAGAAGCAGAGGTATCCCAAGCTCCGAGTTACTCGCAAGCAGTTGCCATTGTGCCCAGGATTTGCGGGCACAGCAAACTTTGCGCAGGGTCAGAATTTAGGTAAGGTTTTCGCAGATGTCAGCATTGCTGATGGGACGTCGGGGCAGACTTGTTACGTGGCCCTATCGCGTGTGAGCACACGCGCAGACATATTCCTGCTGCGGGCCTTCCCACTTGCCATGTTCAGCAAAACAGGCAAGGCAGTGCCAGAGCTGCTGCTGCGGCATTTGAAGAAGGAAGAAATTGACTGGGAAGGGGTGACCGAGCAACTACTTGGACAGGAGAAGGGGTCGGGAAGTGCAGCTTGGAAGCCTTGGCTTGAATGTGCCACTTGTGGTTTGAAGCCAGCAGTAGATTTTGAAGATTCAGAGTTGGAGAAGGGCCGAGAGAGGCAGTGCAGAGGCTGTGTGGCGAAGCAGGGGCAAGGCTTGTGTGAGAAATGTCAGAAGCCTATGGAAGTGGGCGTGAGAGGCAAGACATGTAGCAGGTGTGCAGGCAGCTGTGAAGCTTGTGGGGTCGGTCTGGCAGCCGGTGGCATGGGAAAGCGTTGCCAAGATTGCGCTCGGAAAGTGCAGTGCGAGTGTTGCAAGGAGTGGATGCGAGGCCGTCGTACAGTACGGCAGTTGTGCGAGAATTGCCAAGATGCAATGGAATGTGGGAGGTGCACAAGAATGAAGCGCAAATCGCAGTTCGCCGAATGCGAGCGGAGGACACCATCGGCAATAAAGAAGAAGCAGAAGAGGAGATGCAATGCCTGCATAGCAGAGGAAACGGAAATCTATACGGAAATGAGGAGGAAGAGTTGGAAGTGACTGCAGGCCAAGGTGCCGAAAGGAGGACGTAGGGTAGAAAGTGCTGGACTGCAGGTGAACCTGGGGGAATGGTGCGAAAGGTGCTGACCTTGCGGTGAGGCTAGGTTGATGACATGTGCAGGGCGGGGCAGTGGCAAAGGAGTACCACAGATCAAGTAGAGAAGAACACGCAGCGGGCGCCAGGAATGGGATGCGTCGGGGCGTCGCTTGGAGGTGACAGGCAGGACTGGGTACCCGTTGGGGTAGCTGAGTACGGGAAGGCATGCACACACAGAACACCACAAAGACAACGACACCAGCAAACTTGATGGGATTGAGTAGGCAGCTGCCATTTTCACCATGCGGCCGGAGCCAGGTACATGTGATGCGTGGAGCTGGGTGCCTATCCTTGGCCTCGGGCGTATGCCTTGGGTGGCAGTGGGTATCTTGGCAGGACTGTGGGGACGGCGCATGAATGGAGAACTGAATATGGGACACTTGCTGCACGCAGTACAACATGCAATGTAGTAAGATTGAAGCAGCCGACGAGGTTCGAGCCAGTAGAATCTGCAGCGGTTCCTTTGCACTGTCATGGCAGGTGAGCAAGCTGACGCAGAAAGAGATGCACGGCTGGTGGAAGTGACAAGGGCCTTGGCGCTTGCAGACCTAGCAGGTTTAGGCCAGTTGGCGAGTGATGCTACTGTGGACGCATACGTGAAGTCAGCCGGAGAAAGTTTGGAGAGTCGAGGCAGCGAGGTGTTGCAAGCTTATGGCTGGCTTGGTGAAGTTCCAGCCGGTGAGAAGCTGAGTGCGATGGTGAGCTGGCCGCTTGAAAAGGCAGAGGAAACACAAAAGCTTGTGGAGAAAGCATGGGATGGCATGTGGGGGAAGCTGCCGGGCATGGCTCAGGAACATCTCGATGCAGCCTCATTCAAACGAGCCTTTCTGCTCGATGAAGGGTTTGAGCTGGCAAAGAAGCACCTGGGCAAAAGCAAGGAGGTGGAAGGGTCTCCAGAGAAGCGCCCAAGGCTGGCCACTCCAATGGGCACCTGCCCGGCGCTGCCGCAGGGGCAGGAGTTCCAAACAGTGCAGGAGATTTTGCAGAATGGTCGTTCTGCCAATTGCTTGAAAGCCTGGATCCTTGTGGCAGAGGGATCGGTTCAAGCTCGCAAGACAACAAAGGGCAAGCCACTGCTGCTTGGTCTCCGATGGCCACAATGAGGCAGTACTGACGGCCTGGGGGGAAGGGGCAAAGCTCCTGCATGAGACCGTGAAAGGCCGCGAAGGCCAGCAGTTGGCAATTACACAAGTGGGAGCCAGCAACCGTAACTCCCGGGTCGGCATCCCAGAATTGATTGCTGGCCGTGGCGTTACAGTCCAGGCAGTGGCCGTCAGTGACGAAGAAAAGCCGCTACCGCGGCGCACCGACATGCAGCGGTTGGCGGAAGTCAGTGACTGGTCTGCTGTGAACATTGAAGGACGTGTTCTGGAGGTCTTGGTGGGGGGACATTTCAAGCTGGTGGATGAGAGTGGCCTGGCAGTCCGCGTCCATGTCGACAGGCCGCAGATCCCGAAGTTGCAGGAAGGGCAAAGCTGCCAAGTGCTGCTGGCAACCAAGAGTACACGCTACTCCAATGTCTCAGTGACGGGCTTGAGTGCATTTTTTCCGGGGAGGTGCTTGGCCCAGAATCAGTGCCTCTTCCTTCACGGGTCATCTTTGCGCTCTAGATGCAAGGAGCTGGCTGGGGTGTATGCCTCGGTGAGCGTCGGGCGCAAGCATGGCAGGTTGCCAAGCTGGAGCAAGGCTGGCTGGGGTGTATGCCTAGGTTGGCCTTGTGAGAGCGCAGATGGCTGGCGAACTGGCTATAGAAGGCCGGCGAACTGGCTGGAAGCTGTTCCTTCGAATAATCTAGCCAGCAGGTCCGCCAGGGCTGCTGCGCGGACATTATGGGAACGTGCTTCATTCTTTGCCAATTCAATCGTGGCTGTCGGGTCTTTTTCTGTAGCATAGAATAGGAATCCAGGAGCTAAGGAGCGGGAAGTTGAAGTTGTGCATTTGAAACGTAACAGCATCTGGCTGTTTAGCTGCTGTACAGAAGCTGCTTCACTGATTGAGACCCTAAGCCGAAAAAGATCAATAGCGTACTAGGCGCTCAGACCGGGGCTGAGAGACAGCAGCTCTGCGCCAGCCGGAAATGAAATCTGAGGACCCTTCGCCCTGCTTGTCTGGACCCGGGCATGAAGCAGAGGTGGGGTGCGGCTAGCTTGATCTTTGTATCTAGAGCCATCTCGCTCTCTGACCTTCTGTCAATCACAAGCTATAGTCTTGAGGTAGCCTAGAAATGCCAGGAGCCAGGGTATGTTGAAAAAGTTCAGTGGGCGGGCAGGGAGCAGGGGGGTTAAATCTTGGCCGCTGCACAGGGTGCAGAAGAGGTGCTGCAGAGGCGCGAGTTGTGAGCGGTTAAGAAGCTCGGACCGGTTTGCTGGAAACTTTGCCACTGTTTGCTGTAAGCAGCGGAAAGAACATGGCATTGCAGAGGCACAAGGTGAAGGTGCTTCAGTGCTGGCATCTTAGGGTGTACACCTCGGGGTTGCAGTCCGTGTGAGTGTCTGCAGACTTGAGGGGGTGTGCTGCATGGTAGCCGCAACTGCAGGCACCTATGTGCGGTGTTAGCCAGCAGCACTGCAGCGAGCGGTGCTGAAGGCGGGGCTGTCGGTTTTTGGCATCCGTGGGTCTGGACTCGGCGCTGCAGAGGCGCGAGTTTTGAGTAGTCAAGACGCTCGGGCCGGTTTGCTGGAAACTTTGACACCGTTTGCTGTAAGCAGTGAACATAACATGGCATGATAGAGCCACAAGGTGAAGGTGCTTCAGTGCTTGCATCTTGGGGTGTACACCTCGAGGTTGCAGTCCGTGTGAGACTCTGCAGAGTGAAGGGGTGTGTTGCATGGTAGCCGCAACTGCAGGTGCCTATGCGCGGTGTTAGCGAGCAGCGCTGCAGCCAGCTGAGCTGAAGGCGGGGCTGTCGGTTTTTGGAATGGGCGGGTCTGGAACTGGTGGGAAAGGTGGGTGTATGTGTATCACCACCGGCAAACATCGCGCAGCCGCAGAGCAGGAAAGACCAGGAACAAGTTAAGAAATAGAACTTTGTCAGGCAAGAAAACAGAACACACTGCTTTTTTCCATGTTGTGCAGCTCCGCGAAGAACAACAACAAAGACAGTAGGCAAGAATGTGCTAGGGACGCAGTCCGCAGGACGGCCATGGTGGAAGCTGCGGGTGTGGCGCGGTTGCGGGAGTACACTTGGGCTATCCCACCAGCCCATAGCAGAGCCAACTTCACGCCGCGAGAGATCCGAAAGTTCACTGGTGGCCTGGTGAAGCTGATCCGCTCCCACGATGTCTTGCGCACTGAAGGCGTGCGGCAGTGGATGGCCGAGCTGGAATGGCTGCCCGCAACACCGACAGCGCCAGTGTGGGATGACGTGAACAAGTGGCTCATAGAGAGAGGGCACCGGTACAGTGTGGAAGGGGTAAGACCTGTTGCTGAGCTGCTAGAAGACTTGCCGCCCAACCTGGCAGTGGCGAGGGAGCTAGCCCCGCAGCTGCAGTTCCCAGAGTTTCCGGCAGACAAGCCTGGGGAAGAGTGGCGGTTCTACCCCACAGCAGTTGCACCGCCAGTGCCAGAAAGCGTAGCAGCCACCATTTCAGCGCACAAAAGCGTTCCGCGCTGGAGTGCCGGGTGGCAGCTGGAATTTCATGGCACGTCGCTATACGGGGTGTCAAGTGCCTTGGCTGTTGGCGAAATTCTACCTTCCGAAAGTGACAACAGCGCCAATGGGACGGCCTGCAGCCGAGGTGCCTACACCTCACAGTCCCATGCAATTGCAGCGCGATATGGCATTTGCCACTATTTCGGTGAGTGGAACCAGCCCAGCCACAGCCACTTGGTCAAGATGTTCTTGCTCGTGGCCATCCCTGGCGCTGCAGCTGAAGCATTACCAGAAGCTGAGTGGCAGCAAGTGGACCGCACCCACTTGTCAAAAAGAGGAAAAAAAAAGTGCATTTCAGCTGACAGAGGATGATGCACGCCTCAAACGGGTGGCCATGCGACTTGGTGAAGATGGCCAGGGCACCGTCCGGGAGCGGGACTGGACGACCCAGGCACCTGGCTATAGCCAAGCCACCTCATCAAGGGCCTATGTGCTCGGGGCCGTCGTGGGGGTGCTGAGCCCAGCGGCTGCGCGGCGCTATGGGCAAGAAGGGAAGCAGGCCATGGTCACAACTGGCTGGGTGGAGAAGGCAGAATTGCCCCTGGCGCGGCCCCGCCCCTTGGGGCGTACGCCTTGAGGGGGTTGCTGGGAGCGGCGGGGCTACCTTTGCCTGAGAAGTTTGCATTTGCTCAGCATGTTCGTGACCAGATCCCCAGGTGTTTCCAACCAGTTGCAGAATGCAAAACGCACTGCAAGATGGAAAGTTGTTGAATTGAAGACTATCACAAAGGTGCAGACGAAGGATTGGCTGCAAAATGGTCTGAAGGTACAGAGACATGTTCTAAGCAAACTTGCTTTTGAAGCTCAGATGAGCAAACGTTTCATTGGTAGTGGGCTACAAGAACTCAAGAAATAGGGGCAATAGATGATAAATCCTTCACATTGCACAGCCTTTCGTTTTTATTACCTCATGTTCCTTCAAGAGTTGAGAACATTGAGATTCTTGAGACACTTTGTGCAACTTCACCCAACTTTGCACATGTTGACGGCCCCGATTTGTGGTCGTTTTGTGTCAGCTGCAGGTGCTCTTCAACTTGCTGACGTTGAGTTGCCGGAACCAATCGCCAGATAACCCAGCCCTCATGTTCCTTCAAGAGTTGGGAACATTGAGATTCTTGAGACACTTTGTGCAACTTGACCCAACTTTGCACATGTTGATGGCCCCGATTTGTGGTCGTTTTGTGTCAGCTTCAGGTGCTCTTCTACTTGCTGACGTCGAGCTGCCGGAACCAATCGCCAGATGACCCAGCCCTCATGTTCCTGCAAGAGTTGAGAATATTGAGATTATTGAGACACTTTGTGCAACTTGACCCAACTTTGCACATGTTGATGGCCCCGATTTGTCGTCATTTTGTGTCAGCTTCAGGTGCTCTTCAACTTGCTGACGTCGAGCTGCCGGAACCAATCGCCAGACGACCCAGCCCTCATGCTCCTTCAAGAGTTGAGAAATTGAGATTCTTGAGACACTTGGTGCAACCTGACCCAACTGTGCACATGTTGATGGCCCCAATTTGTGGTCGTTTTAGGTCAGCTTCAGGTGCTCTTCAACTTGCTGACGTCGAGCTGCCGGAACCAATCGCCAGACGACCCAGCCCTCATGTTCCTTCAAGAGTTGAGAACATTGAGATTCTTGAGACACTTTGTGCAACTTGACCCAACTTTGCACATGTTGACGGCCCCGATTTGTGGTCGTTTTGTGTCAGCTGCAGGTACTCTTCAACTTGCTGACGTCGAGCTGCCGGAACCAATCGCCAGATGACCCAGCCCTCATGTTCCTTCAAGAGTTGAGAACGTTGAGATTCTGAGACACTTTGTGCAACTTGACCCAACTTTGCACATGTTGACGGCCCCGATTCGTGGTCGCTTTGTGTCAGCTGCAGGTACTCTTCAACTTGCTGACGTCGAGCTGCCGGAGCCAAGCGACAGATGACCCAGCCCAGAGTCGAAAAGAGCAAGGGCGAAACAGCACCTGACTATGAAATCGAAATTTATCGATGATGGTTGACAGGTTTTGTACAAGTGTAAGTTGCAACCCCAGGCTGGCTTCGGCGGTACCGCCACGATAAAGTGAGCATTTTGTGGATTTGGTTCCTAAAAGGCTGGTGTTACTCTTGCTCACCAAGATAGAAGTCCTAGACCCTGAAAAGGTGGGAACCAACCCTGCTCTTCAGTGCAGTCAAGAGAGAGAGAGTAGCAAAGCAGCCGACCCAGCAAGAGCATGAAGGTGAGGAAGCCGGGCAGGGCACTTGTGTAAGACAGGGTTGGTCTGTACAGGAGTGGGTTTGAGTGCAGCAAAGCTTTTGGCTAAACCAAGGCTGTTGTGTAGACGGGGCGTCAGCCCTAGAAAGCCCTTGTAGCACATTCATGGCGAAGCAACGGCGGCAGAAGAAAGCTTAGACAACAGCAAGCCAGCTAGCCAACCAAGAACGTGAAGCGCAGGACGCAGTGGAGCAAACAAGAACACGCGCACGGTGTGCAAGGCGGGGGCAGAGACGAACCCAGCACATTGCAACGAAAGACACAGAGGAAAAATACGAAGAGAAGACAGAAAAGATTGTGTTGCGTAAGCGGGGTTTGGGTTGAAATTGGGGGAGGGCGGGGTGGGTTCAAGTTAGACGTTAGACGGGGCAAAAATCCGCGCCAAGGGAAAGTCTAGACAAAGACAAAAGACTAAACAAACAGTACAACTACGAACAAGCAAGATCCACAAGACACGCCGGCAGGCCGGCGAATTTTTTTGAAAATGGGGATTTAGGTCAGGGATTTAGGTCTAAAAAATCCGTTGTTGAAGGGTTGTTCATAGCATTTCATAAATGTTCTGGGCCCCATTTCTCTGAGATTCCCCCATGAACCACCGTGATCTATGACCTGCTGAAAAACTGCCCCATGGCAGAATCACAAGTTCCATGCCAGGAAATGTCAGAAGAACATGGCAGAAATGGTCCGTTTGGAAACCTCTGAGAACTTGTGATCAATGATGTAATATATATATATATATCAAGTATATAGATCACTAGGATGATTCCATTGGATTTGGTCCATCGCTCATGTGGGGCCAGGCTCTGTTGGACGCGCGTTGCTCGCGCGTGGAGTGACTGCGTGAGCCGCAGAAATGAACAAAGGCAGAAACCCTTCGGCAAAGATTTCAGACGGTTGGAAGTGCCATGTCATCCCAAAAATGGTATCCCCAAAATAGCCAGCTAGCAAACTAGCCGTTTTTCGAAAAATCGACCAAGATCTTCGGTGAGTGCCTGGTTTCAATGTTGTGAGTTGATTTCACCATGAGTTTGATGGCTACATCTTCGTTCACCATGAAATTCACCATCGTTTCCCCAGCAGAACAAGGTCGTTTTCGGCGTCCGAATGGAAGGGTCCTGCGAGGAATTGTTCCGGGCCAAAGAGCCCGTCCGAACCAGATCGGTAGCAGGTTTCAGCAAAACTGGTGGATGTACCCTCTGGTAAACTAACATAGCTATGGAAAATCACCATTTTTAATGGGTAAATCCACTGTAGATGGCCCCATGTTTAATGGGTAAATCCCTCTGGTAATCTAACGGTTTGCTGTTGAAAATGGCCCAGTCGAAATAGTTGATTTACCCAGCTACATAGCATGGTGATTTGCTATAGCTAATATAGCGAACTGTTAGTTTACCAGAGGGTAACCATGGATGAACTTTTGCTGTGGTGAATCCATCATGGATCCACCATGCAACGAAAATATATGGGAAGATCCACCATCGGGTGATTCCATAAGTGTAAGAAAATTAGTTATTCATCAGTATAACTCTTCCATTTTAACCTCCATAAGTTGGGATATGGGAACTTGCAATTGACTTGTGCTAAGGTGGATGTATCGATACCAACTGTTGGATTTCTGTCGGATATATCGTTCGATGAGGTTGTAAACCAGCATAGCTGAGCAGCCCTTGTCATATGTGGAAGTTGCAATGCACATCCAAGTAGAATCCTGCATCTGCCTTGGGAAAATTGGAGTCGCTGGTTTGATTTAAACGATTTGTTTACAGGAAACCATGGTTTTTCACGGTAAGCGATTGGGGGTACAAATTTCCCCTTCAATTCCAAAATCGGAAGGTTAAATATGTGAAAAATCTTCCAAATGTCAGTACTCAAAACACACTCCGGCAATCAAATATGGTAGTGGGAAATCTCATAAATTGGTATTGAAGTGGGAAAATCATCGAACTAAATGGCGTTTTTTTTCATTGCCATGTTTGATTGCCAGAGGGTACAAGATGGTCCATTATCCATTAATGATCCATGAATCATCCCAATGTTGTTGGTGAATTTCCCCATTTATCTATTCACCATTGTAGGCAATAGGTCCATCGTTTTCCCCATCCGTAGACTTTCTTGGCTCGAACACAATACCCGCAGCGTGCGCTGCACCATGGCTTTGCAAAGCTTTTGCGCGAGGGTCCGCTGGATGGCGGTGGATGTGGGCATTGCTCGATGATATAGTTGTAGAATGGGGATATTATTGTGGTGTGGGACATAATACAACATATATATATAACCAAGAATATGACATGTGCCATGGTCAGGTTGGTTTGATTGTATACCCATACTCAAGGTTCAGGTACCCAATATATAAGTACCACACTCAATATATACAATGTTTTAAGAATGGCACATATCGGTTTCTTACAATGGAGGAACCCCAAAATCATGGGTTTCAATACCTAAAGCGAATTTTTGTATGATTTTGACGTCCTTCATTTCAAGAGAACCTCATACGGCTATGGATCACAACAATGCATAATCATGGGTCCACAGCAAAATCCCTGGGATCTATGGATGTTCATACGCAAAGAGATATGGTATCACATGAATAATCTCCATACGTTTTTTTTTTTGTGTGTGTGTGTGCAAACATATTTGGATAGTAAATATATTCATATATGTAATGTATGTAGTCCGTGTTTATATAGGTTCAACGGTTTAATGAGGAGTTGCCATGATTATTGTTTGATACAAAGGGTTCAATGGGCTGCTCAATGAGGATACAGTGTGCGTATGAGGTCAGTCAGTTGTTCCTGGTGGCATAATCTTCACTATTAAGATAGTCATCAACTGGGATTGTCGTTTCAGACAACCCCACCTATGAAACTGTATGGTGCTGCAGTTTCCACATACATTTTTCGCCTGTTCGTCAGTGCCACATGCTAGCGCAGAGAACATGAATTCAATAGCGAATAAATCTTTGTCACACAAAGAACCAGTCAGAAATGACAAAGTGCTGGGATGAATTCAATTATGATCAACTATGAACCACTCCATTGAGATTTAGTTGACACCAGGAATTTCAAGCATTCAGACACCATGTGGACCTGTTTCAATAAAAGATTAGCAGATGGTTTCCCCATATTTGAAGGTCAGGTCCCCCAAGTTTCCGCCGTCGCAGGTGCGCCCCAGACGAGCCCTTCTGGGGCGATGTTTGCCGAGTCTTACTCAGGCCATGAAATGATGGCCCTGAAAAGTTGGGGGCTGAACATGAAGTGATGCTTGAGTTTCTCAAAACTTCTTGGTTTCTAAGTTTCTACAAAGACAATGACATACAATCAATGACTAATAACCGTGGATGATTTTGGGATCGTCATCTGGAAAAGCCATCGATTCCCACTCCTCTGCCGTGGAAAGATCCATCGATCATCGATCCGTAAAGGCCACCGGACGAAGTCTACACCTCTCCAGACGAACCTGTAAGGCCGATGCAACGAACGGGTTCAACGGTGCACCATGGCAGTTGATGGTCGTTGATCGCCAGCGAATCATAGAAAATGGTGGTTTTTCTGTGTTCGTTTTTCGAGGTCTTGATGAAATCTCAGATCTGGAGCAGTGGCTGTGTTTGATACCCCTTGTTGCTTGATTGGTGGAATCAAAAACTATCCTTGAGATTAATTGGGAATTCTCACTGAATGGTGGGAATGGGACTATCAACTATCAACAATATGATCAACAATTGTCAATTGACCAAAATATGATGGGAATGCCGTTCTCGTTTGGGTTCTCATGGCTCGTTTGGTTGACACCGCGTTGCGATCTTCGAGGAGTGGTCTATCGATGAGCTCATTAACTGCAACGAGGTTAGCGACGATGGAAAAATGTCGCAGGGTAGGGTGATCCAACTGATCTAAGATGTTTAAAAATCGAAGTGATTTTTCAATGGATATAAAAATATAAATATGGATAAATGTCCTTTGGATATTTCTAGTTGTTTCAGCCACTATAAATGGATACAAAGCAACTATAAATGAATAAATTTCCTGACAAGGAGTGGCGACAGAAGATGATGGAGAGCGATCCAAGCTTCTTCGATCGCACCGTCTGGGACCCAACAACGGAGTTTCGAAGAGAAAAAACACCAGGTTGTGCACTCATAGTGCAATATCATAGTGGAATATGATTGATGGATGTTTCGTATTGTTTTATGATTATGAAATATCATGATGTTAAATTAGAATCATAGTGGCCATTAATTACAAGGCTTCCAAAAATTGAAGGTTTCCGAAAAGTTGGGGCTAGCCCTAAATCATCCATTTAGAGCATTTCACCAAATGGTGCTTGGCTTGTTTTAATTCGTTGGACCGATTGAGGTTTCTTTTTTGTTGGATTTTCCATCAAAAAAACATCAAATCCAGCTATTGGTTTCGATCGCCGAGGCCAAGACTCAGAAGCCTAGATATTTGTGGATAGGCGGGGCCGGCAGGCCGACCCATTGATTGAACCAATGGGGATGTTTAATGGGGATTTTTAATGGGACTTTAATGGGGATTTAATAGGGATTTTCATGGTGATTTCTTTTATGGGACTTCAATGGACCTTCGGAATTTTATGGGAATTGATGATGAATGGTCGGATTCACCCACAAAAATGGAGTTGTTCATGGGGATTTACCCTCTGGTTATTCAATGGTTTTGCTGGAAATTGCCGATTTAGTTCGATGATTTATGATGATTTACCAACAAAAAATGTGTGATGTTCTATAGCTATGTTCAATTACCACAGGGTAATCATCAAATATACCCACGAATCATGGGGATAGAAATGACTTATCATTGAGGAAAGTCATTCGCAACATAGATGGATAGTGGTTTCAATCATGTCTTATTGTCAACCCTAGAAATGGGATGATCGTCGAAACTAGCATGTTTTTCAGGTTTTTCAACACCAAACAGAATATAGTGATCGCTTTTTGTTTTGCTTTTTACCACTGATTTATGATATTATTGGTGATTTTCCTATGATATTAATGGTGATTTTCCTATGATAAATGGTGATTTTCCTATGATATTAATGGTCATTTTCCTTGATCGCCAGTGATTCTGATGGGGTTCTGCACTTGTACTACTTGACTTCTCGGTTATCCTGGAGCCGTTTTTTGTGGTTCGCCCGTTCTTACCAAACACCAGAGACCCAACAAATGGGATGTTGCATGACATTGAACAACCATCCTCAAAGGACGCTTGAAACCCATGTTAAATTGATATATATATATATATAGTCATAGTCATTTAGTGGAATATTTACTAACCATGTCTAATGGTTATTTCAGTTATTTTTTTAATAAACCACGTGTAAAAATTTCACCGTCCAAGGTTGTAGCGACAGCCGTGTGGCGCCGGGGACCATTTGCGGCACCTTGGTGTCCAAAAACCATGGGAAAATGATGGGAAAGTGATGGGAAAGCATGGGAAAATGGAGGATATTTACCATATTTACCCCAATTTTGATGTAATTTGATGCTATTTTGGATAAGATGAGTTTTAGCCCGTGGTATTGGGCTGATTACCTCGTTTAATGTTGATGTTCATGTGAAACAAAATGAAGCATGAGAATTTTGGAGGCACCATACGATCAGCTACTCATGCGCGAGCCGAGTTTCCTACAGATGATGCAAGCAACTAAGCTACAAGTTGCAGGTAGATGAATGATACGAATACAAACATCGATTTTAGCATGTTCAAATGGTTCATAATTGTGGAATAGGCCCTTGTCATGCTTGCAGGTACCGCATTACCATAGCCACGGCGGCTCCAGTGCGCACCAGGAAAATGGGACGCTGCCACGATTGAGTGGCAGCGGAGCATAGGTTCGATCCAGGGCAGGGGCTTTGGGTAGTGCTCGGTGCTTGAGCCATTGGCGGAAGCTTGGGGCGTGCGGCACTGGAGCTGGCCATGACATCCTACTACGAGGTGTTCGAGGTCCAGCCGGCTGAGGAGGAGAGTGGCAACTCAGGGCATAGCAATGGAGGTGGTAGTCAGGCAGGCTGGGCGTGGGGTCAGTCACCTAGCCAGAGTTGGGTGCAGTCTAGTCCAGGAAACAATTGGTGGCATAGCCAGTCTTGGCAGTGGTGGTCACCGGGTGCCGGAAGGAACTATGAAAATTGGTCGTGGGACGACCAGGGTTCCGAGAGTGCGAGTATGCGTTCTTGGAGGTCGTATGAAAATTGGTCATGGGGTCCGGGCGGTTCGGGAGAACCTGAACGCGTTGGACGAGCACGAGGTGGCGGGCATGATGCGGGGCGAGATGCAGGAGCAGGCGGCAGAGGTTTGGGATCTACGCCACAAAGTTCACCGAGGTCTCCCCCGGCGCCGGGCTTTGACAGGAATGGCAACGCCCCTTCGGGCGAGGTGACATCTGTGGGCGATGGTCCTGGGCCCAGGGAGCCCGGCGGTGGTGGAGACGAGCCGGATGCGAAAAAGCTGAAGGGCAAGGCGAGCAACTCCTACCCGCCTATCTTCCGGGCGAAGCCCGGAGAGTCTTACAGAGATTGGCGGAGGAGTGTGGACTTTTGGTTGGGTGGCGAAGGTCATCAGATCCCGAAGGAGTACGTGGGCCCACGCATCATGGTGCAACTTCGTGACAGGGCAGCGCAGTTGGTGAAGCACCTGAACAACAATGATGTGAACACTGCGGATGGCATGAGCAAGATCTTTGCCGTGCTGGAGAGGAGCCCACTTGTCAAGCAGTTGGATAAACATCGGGTTGACCAGCACCGCAAGCGGTTGATGGCTTTGAGCAGATACCCTGGCGAGTCCCTCGAGTCCTACATCACGAGGGGCAACCTCTATCGCAACCAGTTGCTTGGACTGGACAGTTCGCTTGAGATGGGCGAGCGGTTCTACGTGGGGCATTTGCTGGACCATGCCCGGCTCACCAGGCGAGACAAGGCCCTGGTCAGGACTCGAGCTGGCGAGGATTCAGAGGAGGCGGTGACGAATGCCATGGTTGAACTTGCTGCTGAATTAGAAGGAGAGCAGGGCTGCCCCATTGGAGCTTCAGAACCGAATGTGGCAGGAGCCAATGGTGAGGAGTGGCTGGTGCAGCGTCCCGGCAATGCAGGTGGCGGCTACATCGGGAAGAAGTTCACCGGCAAGGCAGCTTTGGGGGCGGAGGTTGCAGGCGAGTTCAACGAGGAGGATGTCGAGCACGATGAGACAGATGATCCGGGCGAGGAGAGCGTGGATGGGGAGGTTCCGGTGGAGCTGATGGAGGCTGAAAGGGAGGCCTACGCGATGCACTACCGGGCCAAACAGAAGATGGCTGAGGTGAAGAAACTCCGCCAATACTACAAGAAGGAAGGAGGCGGAGAAGAACGCCGCAGAGCACTTGCAGAGAAGATCCGAACGACAGCATGCCACAATTGTGGAGAAATTGGACACTGGTCAAGGGAGTGTCCAAAGGCAGGCAAAACACACCAAGCATGCGTGGCGACCTACAACATGAAGAAGAAGAGCGGCAGACGGGCCAACACTTCCTTGGAGGGGATCCCGGAGCAGAACACCGACCACGAGTGGGATCTTTTAGTGTCACTTTGCTCATCAAACATTGATGACGCAGCAGCCGGAGCGTCCGCGAGAGTGTACATGGCGAGTCCGTGTGGGGTCAGCATGCATGAGGATGAGGCGCATGAGGTCATGTGGTGCATTCATGAGTTGGAAGATTCGGTCATTTTGGATCTGGGTTGTCTCAAGTCTGTTGCCGGAACCAAATGGATGAATCAAGTTTTGAAGAGATGGCAAGCGGCAGGTCGATGGTTTAGAGTTTTTTCGGAGAAGGAGACCTTTCGATTTGGTAGCGGCAACACACTTCCCAGCAGATTTGCAGTGCAGTTGTTGGCAACATTTTGCAGACGATTGGTCATTTTGTCGTTTTCTGTGGTTGAAGGGAATTGTCCACCATTGCTTTCTAGACCGGCATGTTCACAACTTGGAGCGGTATTTGACTGTGCACAACACACATTGTCATCTAGGAAGTTGAAGGTGAAAGGTTACGGGTTGAAACAAACTACAAGTGGCCACTACATCATGAATATTGAGGATTTTGATGAGAATGTGGAAGTTGAGATACCGCCTGAATTTCGACTGGAAGATGGCATTGATGCACAGATGTGGAACCATGATTTGTTGATGCCTGAAGAAACTTTTGGTTCAAGGTCACCCCGCCGAGTTGAGCAAGAAGCACATGTCAGCGGCGGCTTCGGTGGTGGTGCGTCATTGCCGAGTATGCGGCGATCCAGATCACCGCAGCAGAGACTGTCCTTGCATCGACAGTGGGGACGAACCACCTCCCCTTCAACGCGAGGCCTTGGAGATGGACGCCGTGAGCGAGGTGAGCCACTATCGGAAAGGACAATACCCCGGCCGTCGAGACGAGGAGATGGTCCACGCGGTGGTGATGTCTTCGACGCCCAAGCGTCGAGCTCAACGAGCGGCCCCGCACAGTCCATGGGAACATGTGGCAATCCCTATGTGGACGGAAGCCAATCGTGGAGTTCCAACCTACAACATGGCGGAGGGCGAGGTGATGCAGAATGTCCTGACGGAGGCGGAGCAGAAGATGATCGCGAAGAGTCGGGCGAAGAAGAGCCAGGCTGCAGCCAAACGAGTGGAGCAAGCTGCACTGACGGGACAGAGGGCGGATTACCCGTCGCTGTCGCACGCTTGGAGCAACGAGGTGGCGTTCAACATGGTGGCGAGTGTGCGCAGCCGCATGGTGACGTTCATGTGGAAGAAGCTGACTTGGCAGCTTCGAGTGAAGCAGGCCTTAGCGGAGACCTATCCCCAAGCCCGATGGAAGAAGAATCAGCGGTGGTTGGCGGGCTTGCTGGGCAAGGAAGTGGCTGCGCTGTGGGGTCACCTGGGAGCTATGCGCCAACAACTCCATGCTCCAATCGGAGTGGCGCTGATGTGAGAAGGGAGCCCGGTGACGGGAGTCCAGATGTTTGGAAGCTCTTGCAATCGCCGTTGACGGACTATGAACCGCCATCACAGACACCGTCAGACCGAGGAGCTCATCGGCATTACAGGGAGGAGGATATGGAGGAGGAGACACAGACGTCCGATCGGACGTACAGTACGGGAAGATCAATACGCACTGAGCGAACTTGGGAGGAGAATTGGTCTGGCAGCGATCAGAGGGGCTCGCATGAGAGAAGGGAGCCCGAACCAGAGCAATCTCCAGGCAAGGATGTTAGACCATCTCGAGGTCTTTCCCAGATGTTCAAGAGGTCGATTAATGAGGCATTGGCGGTGATGGACAAGATCAAGGCGGTCACTACGTGGCGCACGGACTATATGGTCCTCGAGCTCTTTGCGGGGTCAGCGACTTTGTCTCGGCACGCTCGGTCAAGGAAGGGTTGGGCCAGCTATGAGCCGGTCGACATCATCTTCGGGGAGGAGCACGACTTGCGGAAGCCCGAGAACATCAAGCGGATCCTGGACGTGGTGACTGGGTTCAAGCCGGACTTGGTGGTGATCACCCCGCCCTGCGGCCCTTGGAGCACATGGCAACGAATGCGGATAGACTTCGACGCCTTGGATGAGCAGCGGCGCCAACATCTACCATTTTGGAGGCTGGCCAGGAAGGTATGGGATGTGCAGACGCGTGTGGGCCGGTTGGCCCTGACGGAGCAGCCAGATGGATCAGAAGCCTTGGAGCTGAACTACATGACGGGGCGAGAGCAACTACATCGAGTGGTGGTAGATCAATGCGAATTTGGGCTGAAGGATCCGGTTTCGCACAAGTGGTACAAGAAGCCCACAGCCTTGGATGTCAATGAGGAGGAGTTCGCAATGAGGCTGGCTCAGGTGAGCCGATGCTCCCATCGACCAGATGAACATGAGCAGATCAAGGGCAGTGTGTATTGGCAGGGCAAGTGGCAGAGGCGCTCTACCTTGGCAGCGGCTTGGCCGAACAAATTGGCCGATCACATCCTCAAGGCGGCAGAAGATTCCTGGAAGGGAGCAATCAGTGCTTGTGGTCAACCTTGTCGAATCTCGGAGCCCAATCAAGGAAATGAATGGCTGACGGTTCCAGTGGAGATCCAAGGCGGTGTATTGACGCCAGAGGAAGTGCTGAGGCGGCAGTTGAACCAGATGGGTGCTGCAGGGGACCGCTACGACTATGTGACCTTTGAAGGTGAAGCACGGGGACTCCCGCGGAGGGTGAGGGCCACTTTGGCGCATCTACATGTGGTCTTGGGGCACTTGTCGAACGATCGGCTTGCGAGAATGCTGAGTCTGGCGGGCGGCAATAGAGAACTGCTGTCAGGGGCCCGAAGCTTGAGGTGTCAGGTTTGCTGCATGGTGCGTCCTCCGGACAACAAACCTCAGGTGAGCTACATGAAGCCGTCCAACTTCAATCAGCGGGTTTCGGCGGACTGTTTTCACATTTGGGATCATGCAGGCGTGCAGTACACTGTCTTTCACATGATTGACGAGCTCACGGACTATGAGATTGCAGAGTTGGAGTTTCATCCCGGTTCTCAATGGATCTCTGAGGTTGTGCGAGAAAGGTGGTATAGAACATTTGGGCCGCCGGATGAGTTGGTCACGGACGCCGGCAAGGAGTTCTGCGGTGCCATGCAAAGACTCAATGACTTGTTTGCCGTTCGGCACGAGGTGGTGCCCGATCAAGCCAAATCGAGGCTAGGTCATGCCGAAAGACATGGAGCCATTTTGAAGGTGATGCTCATGAAGATGGTGGCCGAGCTGCGCTTGAACTTGCTTGGCGAGATGCAGGGAGCTACAGCAGCTGCAGTGGCGGCCAAGAACAGGATTGTGGGAGCCAGTGGCATCAGTCCGATTCAGGCAGTGACGGGGCGCAGCACATCGATACCGACGTCCTTGCTGTCGCAGTTGGTGTCGGGCAACGTCAAGTTCAAGATCAATGAGGATCTGGAGAAGGACGAGGCCTTGCGACGTGCTGAACGAATCCGAGCCAGTGCAATTGAGGCATGCCATTGGATTGATGCACACGAAGGTCTTCGGCGTGCGCTTTAATGCCAAGTCCAGGCCACCCAATCTGGCGACGTTGCGAGAAGGCACCATCGTCTACTGCTACGACCCACCGGCAAACAGACGGGGATTGGCACGGCGGCTCCAGGACAACTCTTCATGGTCAGGCCCGGCGGTGGTGGTTTGTGTGGAGCGAAGTGAAGGCACGCCCAAGCGGGTGTGGGTCCGGATCAAGACGAAGGTCAAGTGCTACCCTTTGGAGAAGCTGAGGCTGGCCACCTGTGATGAGATGGTGTCGGCAGAATACATATCAGGGGCGCTGAAGGAGGTGCAGGACGAGCTCAGCAAGGGCACTTTGAAGGTCGCGGAGAACAAGGAGAAAGATCTGCCAGTGGTGCCGGAGGAACGTCCTGCTGATCCTCCGGATACTCCAATGGAGGGACAGGAGTCAAGCTCTTCATCTGGAGATGCCTCATCGGCTACGGCCGAGGATGTGAAAAGGGAGCGTGAGGCCAAGCGCAAGGAATTGCTCTCGGACGTTCCGCAGGCATTGAGAAAGAAGCGAGTCGAGGAGCCGCATTCTCTATCCTTTGCAAACAAACGGGCGTTGTTCGAGCGACTATCCAAAGAGTTCCAGGCCCCGACCAAGATGGAGGAGGCACAGCTGCGGGCGAGATTGAAGGGTGCTTTCGACCAGTTGAAGAAGGTGAGGAAATCCTACCGCAAGGGGGACAAGGAGAAGGCCCGGGCATCGTCATCCACGGGTCCAAGGCGTAGGTCTCGCCCGGCATTTGTGGCAATGCCGGCGTTGGTGCAGAAGGAGATCGAGGCGGATGGTGGTCTGGAAGCGCTGTGGAATGAGACTGAAGAGCATGCCGCGTTTTGGAGCTCAGACCATGATGACGCGGTGGGCATCGATTATGTGAAGGATCTGATGGAGACGGCTGAGAAGGATGCATCTGACAGCGCAAGAGCCGCCTATGAAGCCAAGCTGGTCACAGGCAAGCAACGGCTGGAATATCGATGGCAGAGCTTGGACGAAGATTGGCAGAAGGCCTTCAAGGAGCCTATCCTCAAGGCGGTGAAGGTCTACTTTGACCATGCAGCGGTTTCGGGCGTGGGCAAGGATGTGGTAGTGGATCCACGCAAGATTCTGACGTCAAGGTTTGTGCTGACCAACAAGGGTGGCGAGAACCTGTCCGAAGCAGAACTGAAGGGCAGGTGGATCTTTGGAGGACATCGTGATCAAGACTTGGGCAAGTACCAGACGATGGCGCCGACGGCTAGCCTTTTGGGGCACAATCTGTTGAACTTTGTGGTGGTGCAGATGGGTTGGGAGGTGCAGTATGAGGACGTTTCAGCGGCGTTCCTTCAAGGCAAAAGACTTCCTGAAGGACGAGAAGTTTATGTGAAAATACCTCAGGGATACCCGCAGTATGTCAACGACTACATCCGGGAGATGCTGGGCGTGGAACGCAGGGATGATTTACTACGCCTGGACAAGGGTGGTTTCGGGCTGTCTGAGAGCCCTAGACTTTGGTACCTAGAGTACAAGGGAACCTTGAAGGACATCGGCGTGAACGAGCTCAAGCTGATCCCGGGTATGTTCCGAGCTTTCCATCCAGATGGTCGTCTTCGAGCGGTGGTGTGCATACACGTGGACGACACCCGGTACACGGGAGATGAGACGGCTCAGCAGCTTTGGGATGAGCTGCACCGCCGTTTGAAGTTCGGCCAATATCGAAAGGCCACAGAAGGCAAGACGAAATTCTGTGGGCGTTATGAACAGCAGAACCCTATCACCAAGGAGTTCACGTACAGCATGCAGGACTACATCCAGAAGATCCCGGACGTTTTGCAGTATGACGGAGACAAGGAGGCAAAGCTCACGGATGATGAGAGATTGCGGTTGAGTTCGCTGCTCGGCCAAATCAACTGGGCAGCGCGCCAAGGGAGATATGACCTGAGCTATGGTGTTAGCCATTGCCAGCAGATGATTGGGCTTGGGAAAAAGGAGGCCATGGACTGGGCGAAGAAGCTCTGGAAACGAGCACAAGAGCCAGTGGAAGTGAAGATACCGGTGCTGGGCTGCAGCTTGGAGGACGTGCTGGTGATCTCCGCAAGCGATGCTGCGTTTGCTGCGCAGCCCAACGGTGGGTCGCAAGGTGGTGTGACCTGCCTGTTGGCACACCCGGATGTGCTGACGAAGGAGGCGCCGGTTGCCATCGTGGAGGCGCAGAGCATGAAGATCCAGCGCATCGTGAGATGCTCGATGAGCGCAGAGCTCTCCATGGCGGCGGAGGCATTTGAGCATGGCGACTACATCCGGGCGGTCTTGGCCGAGCTCACCAACAGGCAGTTCGACCTGAAGAAATGGAAGTGGTATGCCAGCCGATGGCGTCACTATTTGGTCATTGACGCAAAGACTGGCTACGATGTGCTCAATTCGGAATGTCTCACTTCGGATCGGAAGATCATGATTGATGCCGCGGTGCTTCGGGAGGCCATGACCACGGAGGGCACCGAGAACTATGTTCGATGGATCCCCGGGAAGGAGATGGTCAGTGATGGCTTGACGAAGTGGCTCGACAATCATGTGCTGGTTCGAGTCATGTCCAATGGCCGTTGGAGCTTGGTGGACACCCCTGAAGCCCGACGACTGCGAGCAGAGGCAGCGGAGCGCAAGAAGCGCTATGTACAGAACCGCAAGCAAATGACAACACCATAGGGGGCTGGTGTGGAATAGGCCCTTGTCATGCTTGCAGGTACCGCATTACCATAGCCACGGCGGCTCCAGTGCGCACCAGGAAAATGGGACGCTGCCACGATTGAGTATAATCGTCTTTGCATATACCCTCTGGTAAACTAACATAGCCATTGAAAATGGCCATTTATAGTGAGTTTTCCCATTAAAAATTGGGATTTTCCATAGTTATGTTAGTTTACCAGAGGGTAGAATGTCAATGTCACCTGAGACCTGCGAAAACAGCGCTGCCCTTCAGGCCTTCCGCCCGGAACGCTTTTTGTTCACAGGCGACGTCGTGCCCAAAATTGCTGGCTACGTCCACCCAAAGAAAGTCGTAGCACTGGACCCCTAGAGGCTTGAAAATATATCCAGTGGGACATTTCACCAGGTGTTTGGGATCACAGAAGAGTGGTCAGAAGAGTGTCAGAAGCAAGTTTCGCATGCCAAGTTTAGCCTCAAGTTGTGCCAGGAACATTGCGAATTTGGTGAACAACGTGGATACATCTGCTATGAGTGTCATTCAGTATGCCGTTGGCATCTTGCAGGCGCCCTGGCAAGTCCCCTTGTGTGTCTCCCCGGTTCACAACTTGGATAAAAGGTCACTGTGGTTGTCATTTTCTGCGAATACTATGAACCAGTTATGTTATAACCCAGTTCTTTATATCACACCTTTATATGTACCTATAGAGACCTATGTATATATGTATGTATGCATATGTATATATATATATATACGTGTGTGTGTGTTGCTTATACATATATATATATATTGTACATATATATATTGTATATATATATTGTATATATATTGTATATATATTGTATATATATTGTATATATATTGTATATATATATGCGTTCCGTATGGCCTTCTACTCATTTCCGATTCCGCTCCCCTCAGCCAGGTTCAACACATCGTGCTCTGCGGACACTACGACTGTGGCGGGATCAGCGCAGCGGTGCGGAATGATGACCATCCGTCGCCCCTGGCGAACTGGTTGCGCAACATTCGGGACGTGTACCGACGCCCCAAACGGCAATGGAATGATGGGAAAATGGGGAAAAATTGGAAAAATGTCGCCCCAACATGGTTGATTTGTTCAGCGAATTCTTCAATCATTTTCAGTTCTGATATAATCTGATTGCTCAGATAGTCAACTTCGAGTTATCCAAATTCTGTGTTTTTTGCACGTTTGCACGACATGATTCTGGTGAAGTTATTCTCCTCATGTTCCCTTCGCGGCCAGGTACCGTATGCACCGAGAAGAGCTCAGTGCCATTCAGGTGCCAAAATGTTTATGAAAGGAGTTTGAGTATCATACAAAGAAATATCATTTTACTGCACATCCATTTGTCAAAAATATTCTCATGTCTTGCAAGCATCTTTTTGTTGCCCAACACCTCAGAAGTTAAATGCAGTTTCAAAAATCTGGAAAAACACTCGCAGCTAAATATAGCTAAATCCAAGTGCGTAAATTGCGAAAAAACTTCTGCGCCCCGCTGTTTTTGTGTGATCTTTGCGAAGTGAAAACTGATGGTTTCACTGAAGGAGTACCTCCAAATCATCTAGGAATGTCGTCATGGATGACCAGTGAAACAACAAGGGGTGACGACTGGGGATCCACCATGGCTGCCATGAAACCTCCCATGAAATCCCATGAAATCACCATTTTGTTTCGCACAAAGGGTGCCCACATCTTTGTTTTGTCACTTCTGTCCTCATTGATCTTGACACCACCAGGACCAGGATGTGCGTGCGCGGAGATTAGTGGAGATCAATGTCATTGAGCAGGCGAAGGGCTCCCTTGGGGATCTCATTTGAAAGGCGGAGCTTGGCAAAATTGTGATTCTATGGTGACGAAAAAAAATTGGATATCAATTGGAAAATTACCAGTTTTATAGGTAAATCAACTATAAACAAACCATTTTCCATAGCAAACTATAACAAATTGCCCGAGAGTATTGGTTGATGGTTTCACATATCTTCCGTTCAACCTCAATTTGAGAAGGTGATCTTGAATGCTTTCCATAGCTTTGGGGAGATGATAGATGGTAAAGACAATTCTGTTCAACATGTTTCGCATATTTTCGCATCCCAAACCAATGCCACATGACACCAAGCAGAGTATCATGGGGCACCCAGGGTGGTGAAGATCTGCCCACGGCCATGGCAACAGGGTGCTCACTGAACTGGTTTGGGCTCATCGAAAAATCCCAGCATCAAAGCCCAACAAAAAATGATTGACACCATGATTATTATATATTATTAATTATAATGTATATTATAATGATGTTTTTTCATCCCTTGTATCCCATGACACTTCCCATATCCCCTCAAAAACCCCTCCATTCTTTGGTGATCCAGTATAGGCCATCAACCTCTACAAGACGCGCATCGTACAACAGCGACGAATTGAGACCTATCAAAAGCTGGAGGCGACGACCGTTGATGCGTTGATGCACTGCTAAACTCTGTGGCGAAACTGTCTTTACTTTGTTGTAAAGCTCATTTATCAAGCTCTTTTTGAACTTTTAAGCTATCAAAGTTCATCCGTTTGTTCAACTGTTAATCGCTTTTTTGTGAACTCTGCAGAACTCTTCTAAAATGGGGGACATTCTGATTGCTGATCAGTGCCACCAACGAAAGGGATTCTTGGAGGCAGCCATATCACTCGATCATTCGACAGGAGTATGGTTTCGTTCAGCCCAAGATCCATCCCTGTGCCACTTGGAGGAACTTGGAGGATTTTTTCGCTTGAAAACTGCTGTCGCATGGTAAGGGATTTTTCTAGGAGAAAAAACGCCGGAAAAGTAGGTGGGTTAACGGTTGTAATATGGTTTCAATATATCTTAATCCCCAAAAAATCTCAGGCTGTGAAAATGCGATACAAAAGCCATCCTGGATTCACGATGAACACGATGAAACCAAGGTTTATGACCCAGCCACTGGGAAGCTTGTGAGATTGGATGTCTCTCGACGATGCGGTTTTCATGGGGATTTTGAGGATTTTCCAGAGGTCACCCCAGCGATGGGAAGAATTCACAAGCAAACTGCAAATGTTTTTTAGGATTGACTTTAGGGTAAATTCTACAAGAACCATCAAGAATCCCTCATTTTGGGTACCAACTAGCCTTCCTGTTTTTGGATTCGTGACCAAATCCATCCTTAAAACCGGCACATTTTTCCCCATAAGAGTTACTCACCAGTGATTCGTACAGGTTGAGATGCAAGATTACTTGGACGAGTTGAAAGAGATCTACAATCTGTGGCTTGTCAGACCACGGGGACCACGGCACGGGGCACGGTGGTCCCCAGTGATGTTTAAGTTGGATTTAAAAAAAGCATTAGCTATAGATATATATATGTGTGTATATATAGATATAGATATTATATATATATATATGATAGATATTTTATATATATATATTATAGATATAGATAGGTATATTTCGATCAAATTCCAGCAATATGTTGGACTTATTTGCACCAACTGAGCGTTTTACGCCAAACTGGGGCACCACTTGAATTTCTCAAGTCATGAGGAAACCCAAGTTATCATCCAAGTTAAACTGGCTCTTCATTGGAAAGTCCTATGGTGAAATGTACCACTTTGAGAATGACCCATTTAGATCGTCTTGTGTCGATGTTGACAGATTCCATGTTTGGAAACAAGATGGGGATGTGCTGTATGATATTGCCAATCAGATTTTGTGTTCCTTGAAACTCGTGCGTCTTCGAATGTTGACACTTGGGGGTGCATGAAAAATGTTGAAAAAATGTGGAAAATGAGGATAGACCTAGGAGATTTCCAGTGATTGATTTATAGATAAACCTATAGAGTACTATTCACCATTTAATTTAGTTATTTAATGAGGATAGACTTTTGAGCAATTGTAAAGGTGATGAACCAGTGGATTTGCCCCGTTGGTGGAAAGTCAGCTGGTGTCCATTTGGCGGTGGATCCTATCCTCCAATTGATCCACCGCAAAAACTGGACCCCAAACATCCAAAGTTTCGGGAAGCATTCCCCATGCCCAAGGTATAGCGTTGCCAACTTGGATGATGAGGCTGGTAGGATGCTGTTTTTCCCCGTGTTTCCCTTGTTTTTTAGAATCTATGGTGAATTTTTGTGCATTTCTCGCAAATCCATGAGTGTTAAAAGAGTAGTGTATGATGTGTGTTTTGGAGGATTTTGGAGCTGCTTTTTCAAGAAATTCCCGAAACGAGAGAAACGCTGGGTTTCTCAGGATGCTGCTGGCTGGGAAGGCATGGGACCATCTGCCCGGGACCCAACTGGGAGCTTTTCGGCAAGGCGGCTTGGACCCAACTGGGTGGGTTTTCCCAGGTGGTGCTACCTTGAGCGCAAGCCGAGTGAAGCGACGAGGCGACGAAAAGGTCACCGATTTCGCCATCCAACAAGATGAGAGCCGAAAATGAAGTGAAGTAAAAACCATATTTCCACCATATTTCACCAGCAAAAAGCCATGTGTTTTTGGACATGAGGTTTCTATCATGGGCCTATCATGGATGTTCGAATCGTTGACGTCGACATGTTCCAAATGGAAACGACGTTTCAAAGCTGTCTGGTGGCGAACCAGATGTGACATGCTGCCTGAATCTTCGGGTGCGACTGGATGTGAATCCGAGAAAAGAGACGGAGAGTGGATCCCCATGGTTTGGTCACCTGTGGCTTCCTCTATTTCTTACCATGCTTTTTCTTGGTTTGAAAAATATGGGGAATGGGATTCTTCCAGAATCTCAAAAAGGTGATTTCGGCACTCGCTCTTTGAAGCTTGGAGATCGTCCTGACCAATCCGCGATCATCGGCTCGCAGTACAATGTACCAAGATTCGTGGTATGAGAATCCATGGCGAAACCCCTCCAAGTGCTGTATCTCCAAAGGAGAGAACGGTGACTGGAGACAGCGGATGGGCTCTTTTTAAAAGCCAATTCTCATGTGCTTTATGATGTTATCTGTATAAATTAGAGTGACCTCAGGTCGTGACTGGAATCATGGTGGGGAATCATCCCCAGCCTTAGGTTAGTGCAATGTTAAATTTACCCAGGCCATATTTTTTTGTTGCTTGTATCGTGCACTGTGTTGCTTCCAGGAGTGATGATCTACTTGTTCCTGTGTGGCCCTCATGGCTGACATGGCAATGCACTGCGAAAATGATGTGTTCCAAAGTACCCTCCAGTAAACTAACATAACTATGGAATATGCACCATTTACAGATGATTTGCCTACGAAAATGGTGATTTTTCATAGCTATGTTAAATTACCAGAGGCTGTCATTTTTGGCTGTGCCATAATGTTGATGACAAAAGCATCAAATCATGCGGCATCCACAAGTTTGATGGGACAAAAAAATACTCCTTTGGAAATTACGGGGGTTCTCCAACATGTTGAGCATCATCAACCATCATTCACCACCATTAACCATCATCAACCATCATCATCAATCATTATTAACCATCATTATTATCCATCATTATTATCCATTATAAATCATTATTATCAATTATGATCATTAATCATCATCAACCATCATTTATAATGGATAATGATAATAATGTTCATTATTATTAAACCATTTCTATCATTATTTCCACCATTAACCATCATTATACAACCACCATGTTTCCACACCGCCGTGGAACCCCCGATCTGCCAGAGGTGCCTCTGGCCCCTGAAGGCGGTGGAAATTGTTCAGGCCCAGTTCAGATGCAGATGGCTGAACTCATGGTGAATGAATCTGGGTAAATTTAATCACAACCTCACTGTTCGACCTCACTGGAAATCATGGTTAGTAAGGGAAATCATCCCCAAATGGCCTTAATTCATGGCCGGTTGACTAGGGATGAAAAACCCCACATTCAGACACATATCTGGTTGGTGGTTAGAAACCATCCAATTTTGATTAACAGCAATTATTTTGATTAATTAAAAAACCTTGAAAAAATGCATGACTTGGGGTTTCGGGATGAGTAAAGGAGCTAATCTCAGAGGAATGTTTGATCCACAAAAGTGCGAGGGAACAAAAGTGCGAGTTTCGAACACGATTGTTAATCAGTTTTAATCCTTTGTGATGTGTGCAGTTTGATTGGTGTTGGTTCCTCGTTGTGCTCGAAGTGAGACAGAATTGTTCCATGTTTGCTGCAGAGTGATGCCAGATGCAGTGTCACGAGACGGTCATGAATTGGATCTTTTGTGAGATAAAGCCAATTTGATGTTCATCGGCGCATCGGTGTTCGCATTGGTGTTCTACCAAAATGTCATGGGCCGAATTCTCCGATGTTCCCAGTGAAATTGCCATGTTCCCCACGGGCATTGGTGAAGTCCCCTGTTGCCGCGCGCCAGGAACAAATTGGTCTTCTCCACGAGTCTTCTGAGACCAGGCACTGGAGAATCCTGAGATTTCTCGATTTCGGGGGGAAAAATGATGCAGATTTCATCGTAATGCAATCAGCTTTAGTCGACAGAATTGGGCAAACTAGCATCATTTCAATGGAAATTGTCCATTTCCACATACCAGAGGTATACCAGAGGTAAATCTCAATAGATCATGGGGAATGCATTTTTCCAGATCCATGTTAGTTGATAGCTTCGAACATCCGCCGGATGTTCGTAATTATATGTAATTATTGTGTCAATGTTTGTTCGCACTGTAGCATGGTGTTTTTTGTGGAGTCACGTTTTATTGTTCAATAATGTTGACCAAATCTTACAGTGAATGAAAAGGAAGACACGTTTCAAAGGATTCCTAAACCAATCAACAAATAGTCTCCCAAATCCAAAGGTTCCATGGAAAATTGGCATGTTCCATCATTTTCATCACATGCTTTTTTCAGCCATTCACCATCATGATTTATTGATTTTATGAATTTTATAGCCAAAAAACGGGTTGGGTCCCATGGCTATCCCATTAAATTATGATTGTCTCCATGTTTTTTCATGAGTCATTTACCATTAAAATCGTGTCATGTTTTTTCCATGTGTTCCCCTCATAATTTGGAGTTCATTGAGCATGCTCAGCATTTTTTCATGGCGATTTCTTTGGATGAGTAAAAAAACTGCATTACTTGAAGTCCTTGAAGTGGCCATTAATCAAGAGTAATTTTACCTGGTTGGTGGTGACTGGAACCATGGAATTTTGAATGACTTTCCATTCAGTTGGGAATGTCATCATCCCAACTGACGAACTCCATGATTTTTCAGAGGGGTAGGGCTCAACCACCAACCAGTTATGTTAATTCATGGTTTCTTTGCCACATGTTTCAACCAGCCGAGAAGCCAAAAAACCAGGGGCTTCTTCGAGACTCTGGGACAAGCTGCCAGTCTGGTATCGAGAGGTCAACTGCTACGTTGCTCGGAGTCGTTATGTTTCACACCCTGGTTAGTCGGTTGATGATTAGTTCGTCATTTACTAGGGATTTTATTGTTTTTAACTATCAAACCATGGAGGTAGAAGTGGATCTAACTGATAAATGATGTTATATGACATAAAAGAATGATGATCCAAGAAAAATGTTGACTTGAGTGGGTAAGAAAATGGGAACATCGTTGGGATACAATGGGACATTCGGAAACAACGATATTGATGTGATTTGGGTTGGTAAATATCCCGCTTTGGAGAGTTAGTTTGTTGCCATCACTTGAAAAAGTATCTGTTGAAGATTATATCCCCAATAGTTGGGCGATGTGAAAAACGAACATTTACCAACCCCTGTCAAAGACAATGATTTGGGTCTGTCTGAAAATGGGGTATACCCCCTTTAGTTTTTCCATTTGAAGTAGGAACATGAGGATAAAAGCATGATTTTAGGGCTAACCCATTTTCAGACAAAGCCGTTTTGCTATCAAACATTGGGAAATTATCTACTACACGTTGGGATTGCACTATCAAAAATTGAGATCGAGAATCACAAGAAGATGAATCTTTGTGCAATTGACAAAACCAACATGCTGCTTCTAAGGAATGATTGGATATGGGGATCATGTGGAGGATCAATGTGGGTAGGGGGCAACTAATATACATCACGTGAATTTTCTCAATTATGAACAACATTTAGCATATTTTAGCATCAATCATTCATCAATGGCCCGACTCTTGTTATTTTCTTGCTCAAGAAACAACTTGAAAACAGTGACCAGTAGCTGCTAGACTAATCAAGGGCCTACATCATGGCAGATTGGACCGGGATTGGCACAGAACTTTCTTCCAACGAAATCAGATGAAGAGATGAGAAAAGGTGCTGGCTCCAGTGTGAGGTTGAAGGTTACCCTCTAGTAATATCCTCTGGTAATCTGGCGCAGCGAACTGGAAAATCCCATGAAAATAGTAGGTACCCTCTGGTAATTTAACATTTATTGAAAATTGCCATTTATAGTTGATTTACCTAGTAAAAATGGTGATTTTCCATAGTTATGTTAGTTTACCAGAGGGTAAATCATCTATCAATAGTTGAAATATACCGACCCCTGAGCCCCACTATGTATAGCATAGGTAGTAGGTCTTATGTAGAGCATTGCCATAGCTATGAGTCCAACTATAATCCAATGTAGCTATTCCCATTAATGATGTACAGAATAGCACCACCTACTTAGAAGCGTTAGGTAGGTAGAGTAGCCATAGATTAGAGGGTAGTACTAGGTCCACCCTAACAACCACCTGGGTGTAATTAGTGTGTACCCGACGTCATGGCTCAAGCGCGCAAAAGCTGCGTGCTTGTTTGTTTCTTTGTTGATGCAGGGTTCGGCGGTTTGGTTTCCCCTTTTCTTTTGGGTTTCCGTTCCGACCCCCTGTTTGTCTGGTTATCAGCCGTAAGGCTTGTTGTTTCTTTTTGTTGGGGAACCTAAACCGCGGAAACTTGCTTAGGCCCTAACTTATTCGCACTTTTTCGCTGACACTCTTGCATGCCCTCAGACGGATCGGGTGAGGTCGCTGCTGATTACAGCGCGACTGAAGGAACGCCGGTGGAAGGAGACGAGGCGGCTGGTGAAGCAGGAAGCGTTGAGCAGACAGCTCCGTCTACTGCTGACCCGGTAGCCGAAGGCTCCCGAAACTGGGCCGATCTTTCTGAGGTATTGGAATCGACCGAGCCTGCTGGTGAAGCAGCCACTGCAGAGCTTGTCCAGGTGAAAGAGGAGCAGCAGGAGCTTCAGGAGGCACAGTCGTTGGGTGCAGTGCTTTCTACAATTGGTTTGCCGGAAGAGGTCGTTGACGAACCCGTCGCGACAGGGGATACTGAGGTCGAAACTTCATTTCAGGGTCAGTCATTTTTGGAACCACCTTCTGATCTGGGTAACCCAGCTGAAGCTGCTTTCACGGACATTGATCGTGCCAAAGAAGAAGAAGAAGTAGATCCTCAACAAGATTCTTCAACTCTTCTGGAACAGACCGAGTGCGAAGTTGAGACAACAGATTTTGCAGATCCAGTTCAATCTGCCGAAACCGATTTTGCAGGTGACGACACAACTGTAGTTGCTGAGGTTCCTCAGGCAGAGACCGAAGGTCTAACTGCCGAAGCCGTTGCATCCGAAGCAGCCGTTGCATCCGAGCCTGTGGTCGCTGACACATCCGGTGTCGCGACAGAAGCCAACACTAATTGCCCCGGTGACATAGTCCCACCACCAACTAGTCCTAATCTTGTTGAACCTGGCACCGATCCTATCCAGGTAGGTCATTCCCCATCAGCTCCATCCAATCCTCCAAGGAAAAGGGTTAGATCAAGCCGGGGTGGTGCTTTGACCAGGTGGCAAGAAGCAAAGCGTGCTTGGTGGACCGACTTCGAGGCATACCAAAATTGGCTTTATTGGAATTCTGGGGGTGATATTGCAGGTGGCTTTTGGTTAAGGAAGATTTCTTACGATCAAGCCGACGAAAGCATTCGCTGGTTGATAGTTCTTCATTCAAGACTTGTGGAAGAGTTCCCAACATCACAGTGTTTAGCTTTAGCCTACAACATCCTCATCCCATACAAAGAGTGGGCTCACACCTACGGGTTGGACAGGCGTAGAGGTACTTCACACGCCCAACAAGTAATAGATTCTGGTGATTTACTTCCCAAAAGGATTATCAACCAGCGCATCTTAGGGGCGGAGCACCCACGTCCAGAAGAGTGGGATATATATATAATAGATATATAGGCCCACAGCAGCAGCCCCGGCCAAAGGGGGTTAGGCCTGCTGCCGCAACATCCGTTGCTGGCGCGGCAAGTGGTAGCGCAGAGCCAACTCCGGTTGCAAAGCAACCCAAGGAGCCTGGGCATCCACCGCCCAACTGGCAACCCTCATTGAGGGCACCAAACCATCCGGTCCAACCGCCGCGTCCGAGGGTTACTGTCTCTGTCCATCCAGTCCCAAGAGCCCCAAAGTCAGATTCTCAAGGGGTCGCTGCCTTTGGGCGCGACGTAGCACCAGTCCCAGTAGCCAGCCCTGCTAGGCCACCACCTAAAGCTAGGCCCAAAGCTCCTGATTCTAGTGCCACTACCCTTGCAGATAGAATTCGTGATTTGCCACCTCCACCTAGTAACATAGCCCCTAGTCCGCCCCCTCATAAACAACCACCTTTACCACCATTACCGCCTCCTAATACACCACCACCTGGTGATAATTTTCCACCCCCACCATCTCATCCACCGCCAACTGCACAGGAGCTCGCTGCCCGCAGTTCCCAACGTGCAGAGGCGCGAGAAGAGGTTGCTCCAGCGGATCCAAACGATCCACCGCAAGAGGAGCAGGTGTGGGTTGCGGAAGAGGCGGAGGAAGAGGAAGTTTTAGAGGAGGACAAAGTAGTTGAGGTTGAGGTCGAGGCTGAAGCAGAACCCGAATTCCCTGACTTCACAACAACAGAGCACGGCCGTGAGGTTTCCACGCGCCGTCGTAGGCCTAAAAGAAATAGGTCCAATCCGCCATTGCCTGTCAATCTAGTCCCAAGGGAAACCCGTGAACGCACTGAACTTAATCAAGAACTTTATAGAGCCCGCACCATAACCGGTGTTTCTAGAAGACCTCTTGCTTTAAGACCCCAAGTGCACGGTTACCCAGAAATTAGAATTGACTCCGCTGGCACCTGGGCTAGGGTCGCTGATCCTCCGATCGCGTACGCTCCGCAGACTTTGCCTTTCATCATCCCTCACGCTGAGGCTCCAGAGCTTGGGGTCAACCCACACGAGCTTCCCGACTCGTTGTGGCGAGATCCTGCACTTAGATCCCATCGGACAGTTCTTGGTTCAAGTAACTTAGACCCCAATAGTGTCTATAACATTGCTTCCAATAACCCCGAAACCGAATCTGAAGGCTCTGAAACTGCTGAGACTCGAACCGCCAGGTTTGTAACATCAGCTGAGGCATTTGTCGGCCAGCAAGAACCTGTTGACGCAGGCTTCGCTGAGCGTACCCCTGCCCGTCCAATAGAGTCTCCTCCAAAGAGACAGCGCCCTAATAAAAGAACTTCTCACATCCAAAGGGATAAGCCGGCACAGCCCCGAAAAGATCCAGTTTCTACTGCAACACCTGCAGCCCCTACCACACATTCATTGACTGTTCCCCCATTAAGCAGTTCTAGTGGTTCAGCTTATCCTCCCTGGAGGCAGTCTTTGCAAAGTGCTGGAAGTGGGGTCGCTGCCACAGCCCGTGTCGCGACAGAAACTGCATCAGAGCCAGCCGGCTCTCCTGTTGCGCGATCCAGATCAAGAGCACCCTCTGCCGAAACTGCGCCTGCAGTTGCTGCCAAAACCAATCGGGGAAGAGAGATACCCATTTCCAATAAGATCTCATCTAGGTCTCGCAAAAGAGCTAGTTCCGTTCCTGTGCCAAGACGTGCAAAGGGGGCTGCTGTCCCCGACACGCCCCAAAGGCCAGAGCCGTTGCCACCAGCTCCAGAGCCCAAGAGGAAAGATCTCCCTTGGAAACAACCACCTGTGGTAATCCCTCCAAGACCTAATAGGCCAGTTCCCCCTAATCCAGCTCATCTTAAGCCCGTAAAACCTCCTCCGCCAGGAATTGGGGGGCCAAGACCTGCTGGTCCACCGTCCCGAGACTTGCCTCCGCTTGATCCCGAAGGACAGCAGCAGCCGCAACAAGAGCAAAGTTCAGGTTCTGGCCTTGCACCTCACGTCCGTGGGCGGCCTTTGCCTGAACCCAATCCAGATCGGCCAGAGGGGGTCGCTGGTACTATACCGCGACATTACCAACACCAACCCCAATTAGTCTCTAAGGTAGTCCACATTAATACATCCAACGTAGTTGTTTGCATTGACTGGCACGATACCATTGACCAAGCTCTCAACCCCGTGGGTGAGTTATCCTCCTACTTAGTTGAAAAGCTTCGTACTTTGACTAGGGTTGCAGGTAATCAGATTGAGTTCCACATCATCTCTTACGCTGGCGCATCCAAGATCGAGAGCACCCGTGCCGGTGCTGAGCACGTGATTGGCCAGCTCATTGCGGAAGGTTTGCCGTTTAGGGAACTTCACCTGGCACGCTATCCTTGTGGTAGGCAGGGGAAATCTTCCATAATCACTGCACTCCAAGCACATTGTCTCATCGACGACCGTTCAGACATTATAAACGAGTGCAGCCAACTCGGCATTAAAACTATCCGCTCAGAGGGACGATCTGACAAAGAGCTCTGTTGGATTGCTGAGGTTGAGGACTGGCTTAGGCACGAGGGCATTAAGTATATCTTGCACGCCCGCCGGCCAGTCCCACTAAGGGCCAACCAATTTTACCCCAACTTTGGGGGCCAGGACGATCGATCACTTTGGTAGACCCTGGCACAAGCCCAGCGGTTCTCCTGCATCCGGTAGGCACATCCGAAACGCCGAGGTAGCTGAGCTTGCTCGCTACACTCCGTCGGTCTGTCCCTGTCGTTTGCCAAGTGTCTTTTGTCCCATTGCATTTGCCTTTTGTTTTTAGTTCAGTGTTGTTTCTGTGGTCAGAGCTAGGGTCATTACCGCTAGCGAAGCCATAGTTCATCCGAACTTCAACACAACTTGAATTAATTTCAATTGCACTTTATTATCTTAATATCCAACTTGCGAAGACATTGTTGGTTGATGTAGTATTGTGCTGCATCGGTCTCTTATCCCATCACTGCAAGATCTCTTGCTTGGGACGCTGAGCAAAGCTCGCGTCGGATCACACAGTTGCAGTTGAGCGCAAAAGTTCAGCCGAGTTTGGGTCAAGATGTCAGGTGTTACTCCCCCTTCTGAGCCTAGTTCATCTAACAGTAGGTCAAGGAGTAGCCCTGAAACTTCTAATCCAAATGCAACAAGGGTCCCTGCGGTTGTAACCCACCTGGTTCCACGAAGAATCCAGTTGCCTTCTTCTAGGGGTGCCATACGTATTGATGAATCATCAGATACTAGTGTGGAAGCATCCCAACATAGTAGATTTAGGCAAAGGGCCCCCCATGGTCCGAACCCAAGCAATAGTCCTGATGAAGATAATCCTGTAGACCTTAGTGCAACCCAAGCCACTTTCCTTGCGGGTGCTGCTGTAACCCAAGCGCACCATGCCGCCACTATCGCAGACCATGCTAGTAATGTTGCTATCCAATCCCAGTTAGAAGCCTTCCAAGCTAGACAAGTCATCGCACAGCAGCAATCCGACTTTGGTCAGGTCGCTGCAGAAATGCGCGACGCAGCAGCAAGGGCCATCCTGCACAAGGAGGAAGCCCACGCCGCTCTGGCTGAGAGGGACAGGGGTTCGGAGTTGTTTGAGCACAACCTCACTCAACAAGCCCAACAATTAATTTTGGGGGCTAGGCAGCATGCTCAGCAGGAAGTCTTAGAGAGTCAAGCGGTTTTGCAACGGGAAGCCCAACAATTTGTGGAATCTAATGTTAGACCACTTCAACAACAAATCAATTTGGGTAACCAACAATTGGCCACTCGGGAAGTTGAAATAACCGAAAGGGATACTAGGATGGCTCTCCTTGAGCATGAGCTGGCACAAGCCAGGCGCCAACACAACTTGGCTGTAGCATCCCCGGTTCCAGTTTCCCCCATTTCAGGTTCTGCCCTCATGGACTTACTTGCGGATCCTCCCCAAGAAAATATAGGTCAAAGGGTAATTCCTGAAGAAGAGCAAACTATGGAAAACTTCGATTTATTTGAGGGTTATGTTCCAGCTCCAGCTCAAACACCAGATGTTCGTGCTAGGCCTTTTGGTTCCCCACAAAATACTTCAGTTCCCCTGCAAGAGGTCGCTAATCCAATGGTTGTAGAGGCAACTACTTGGGCCACTCCCAGGGTTTCTGTTGGCCAATCATCCCATGAAGTAGCACCAAATGTTGTTCCGACCATGCCTCAATCTTTTCACCCTCCGGGTGCTGCACCCGTGACTGTTATGGCGAACCCCCAACCTGCGGAGTTGGCAGTTGCCAACTTGTCCATGCCAACAAATGTCATGGTACCTAGCGCTAATGTTGCAAGTGGTTCGAATCCAACAGAATCAGCTTTAGTTCAACAACTTTTAGCTGAGGTGAGTAGGTTGACTAATGCATTGCAATCGCAACAACAGCAACTTCAACAGATGCAACAACAACCACAACAGCTCACTGCCCATGCACCCCTGCCGATAGCACCTCCGTGCACGCCCCCAAAGGGCGCTGCTGCTAGCGCACCGGGCTTAGGTCCAACTAATGCTAGTGCTGCGGGCACTCCCTGTGCAAACTCTCGTTTTGGGTCCATAGGTCGTGCACCTCCACCGCAGCAGGTGTTGCCGCCAGGGTTGCCGCCACTTCCGTTGGCGCAACAGGGTTTAGTTGTTGACAATACCACATCCTATCACCATATTGGTTCTGCTAATAGATCAGTTGATTCAGGTAGCTCAGAGTCCTCCTCGGATTCTGGTGAGTTCCACTCAGTGCGTGCCCCATTAGTCCTTACTGAATGTAGGATTTGTGGTGACCTCCACGAAGAGATCGAATGCCCGCATCTTACCATGAACCAACCCTATTTAGCCCCACAGCCACCTGCTGTTAACTACGCGGATGATGAAGAAGATACCATTAGGGTAAAATCCTTAGTTGACATGGTTTTTCCGAATCCACCAGAGAACGCAGGTCAAGCCCGTGGATATATCAATCAGGTGTTGATGTCAATAGGCAAACTCCAAAAGACCCCCGGTAATGAAGTTTACCAATGGGCCCAAGAGTGCCTAACCAATGATGAAGCTGTTCTTCAAGCCGATCCTAGGTACCCCCGCACCGATCGAGAGATCGCTTCTAGGCTCATAAAGACCTGTAAGCGCGGTAGGTTTGGTCTTGTTTTTCAGCAAATGGTAGAAGCAGAGCGCGCAGCTAGTGGTGCAATGCCTTGCGGGCGCGCGATGTTGCGTAAAATATTCAAACATTTCCAATTGGAGCGTGACCGCATTGGCATGCTTGGCGAGCAGAATCTGTTATCCCTTAGGGTCGCTGGTAACACGGTAGCTGACTTAGAAGCCTTTAGGGATAAGTATATTTACGTGATGTCTACCATTCCCTTAGAGGATTTACCGCGACAACAAACGCTGTTTAACCATCTCATCGACGAGCTAGAGCGCAATGCCGTGATCGCCCCAAAAGTTGTTAAAGCTAGGGAAGCCCGACTAGATAGCCACCGTCGCACCACAGACTGGTTATGGTCTAAGGTTGAACTTGCCATCCAACTTGATCAGCAGAAGCGTAATCGCGCTGAGTTTGATAAGCAGCTGAAGTTGAAGCCTGCTGCTGGCTATGCTGGCACGCAACAAACCCCCGATGACAAAATCGCTGGTGCTCCCGCACCAACCCCTAATCCCAAAGCTAAGGCCACGCCTAAGAGCCAGGGTCCAGGGGGGGGTAATCCTAATCCCAAACCAAATAAAACCCCAAAGGAGAACGTGAAGGCAGCTCCTGCCCCAAAGGCGAAGCCCAAAGCTAAGCCATCCGGCCCAAAGCCGCCTCCGCCCAACCGAAAGGGCAACACGACCCCGCGTGGGGAAGAAGCTAGGAAAGTAGCAAAAATGAGCGCTTCCGAAAAAGCCAAAACCCCTTGCATGTTCTATGCGTACAATGCATGCAAAGCTAAGTCGTGCGCGTTTCTCCACTCAGATACCAACAAGTATAAGGGACCTCCTCCTAGAGCACTTGGTAAAAGCGGTAAAGCCCCTGCCAAAGCTGCTGCTAGTATGGCAACTGTCATAATCCCAGAGGTCGCTGCCCATGGCGCGACTAATAATCCTGACCCCATCAATGCCATGCCAATGAAGGCCTCCAAATCCATCCCTTGGCTTTGGGACACGGCCGCAGGTCGACACTTGATTGGACGCCAAGCCCTCACACCAGCCATGAAGGAGCACTTGCAGCAATCACCAAATCCTGTTGCTTTTGCTACCGGAGGTGGCAGCCAGCCTGGCCAAGAGTCACTAGCCTTTAATGGAAGTAAGATTCTTGAAGGTGAAGAGGTCTATGTTCTTAAAGAATGTCCTCCCGCTCAAAGCATTGGTAAGACTGTCATAGATAAGGGTTACATGTTTGTCTGGGATCCTAGAGAGCATGTCCCCTACTTGATAGCTCCAGAAAATATCAACAGGTGTAGGATGAAAGTTCCCCGGAACGCTAGAATCTGTGCATCTAGGGTAGTTGAATATGTTCCCCAGTATGATGAAGAGTTGACCCCACGCCATTTTGTGCCCAGCGAGCACCTTGCTCCTGTGTCAACTGCCGTGCCAGCTCCACCTGTGGAAACTGATGCTCCCGCTGACGATGAAGAAGATCCTAATGACCCCGTATATGCCCCTAGCTTCGCCGGTAGTGACCTTCCTAGTCCCTCAGAATTAGATGACGTTCTAGATCCCGAGCCTGTTGAGGACGCTGCTGGGCCCTCTAGCGCGTCGGAGCCTAAACACCCAATGGATGATAAGCTTTTGGTAGAGCTAGGTGACGGTGAGCCGCCTAAAGATGAAGTTCTAAAGCAGCAAGCCACTAGCCCTGAACATTTGCGTACCCATTTTCCCAAAAATCCCTACTGTCCTTTGTGCCACATAGCAAAAGATACCGCCATGAGGGTTTCACATGTCAAAGATGGCAAGGCCGATGATTTTGTTGATCCCCCAAAGCAGCCGCTGGAACAGCTTGCTACGGATGATGTTATCTTAGCGAAAGGGTCTGAACACTTGGGGGTAGGTATAGGGGGAATAAGGTCGCATCATGTCATCCGCGATGCGTACTCTGGTGCGCGTGTTGCATACCCACTGTCCAAACGTACTGCTGACGCGCATGCTCGCAACTTTAGGCATTTCTTAGGATTGCGTGGATCAGAGCTCACCACCCGAACGTTCATCAAAATGGACGAAGCCGGCGAGCTTGAACAGGCGGCACATGCCGTAGGCATGGTTCCTGAAACCTCCTTGCCGAACAGATGGCCCCACAATGCCATTTTCGAGAGAGATGTTCGAGAGGAGAAAGAATGTTGCCGCACTATTCACCTCCAATCTGGCCTTCCCTATGAGTACCACACATATAGCTATCCATATGCTTGCCTTTCAATGTCATTCGACAAGCCTTCAATAGCTGACCCCGACAAAACCCAATGGGAGTCGCTTACTAGGAATAAGTTTGATGGCATGAGGTTGTGTTTTGGTCAGTTAGTGTATTACCGTAGGAAGTCACCCACCAAAAGGACTTTGGAGCCCAACATGTCACCTGGTCTATTTTTGGGTTGGAGGATTGATCCTGGTTTCCGATATAGAAATATCCTAAGGGTGTTAGATTACCAAGAGTATCGCACTAGAGGTGGGAATTCAGCCGTTGATGTTCCAGAAGCAGAAATCTTTGTCCCTGAAGGTGATCCTGTTTTTCCAGTAGGTTTTTCACGCCACCAAGCTCTCATCAGGGGGGATAACCCAGATGATCTTAAGTTGCCTGAATATGCCTTAAAGGATGTGCCCTTCCCCAAGGAGGGCGGAATAGCCTCACCCTCTACACCAGGTCTCAAAAGTCGTTCTGTTTATATAACCGTAGACCGTATCCTTAAATGGAAAGAGACCCCTGGTTGCAAAGGCTGCACTGGCCATTCACGTGCGCACACTGATGAGTGCAGAGCCCGCTTCTCAATGTTGGTTGAAAAAGAAAAAGAAGCTGAGAAGGAAAAGAAAGCTCCACATCCCGAAAGTGAAACTGAAACAGAAGACAAAGGTGAAGAAGCCCACGGCGCCATCTTGCCAGATGAGGACTTGCTTGACCTCATACCACCACATCTTTCTGCTGAAGATAGGGAACTCTTTGAGGAAACTCTCAAAAGAGGTGAGGTACCAGGGTCAGCCGAACCCAGCGCTCCGCCTGAGCCTGCTGTTTCCGTTTCTGGTGTAGCTATTCTTCCCCAAGTAGCCAATAGATGTTCCGACCTATGTCAAAAGTCGCTGCCTGTTTTTGGTTGCCCCGCTGTAGGTAAGCCAACTAACCGCGATAATCGTAGGAGCCGGAAAGCTGCCAAGAAAGCTTCCAGACCCAATGCCAAGTCAACCATGTTTGAATTTGCTTGTTCTGAGGACTCCCAGATGGGCTTTACTCACCAAGAATATGGCATTAATCATGTTAGACTTTGTAAGGATAGGATAGACCTGGGAGATGAGTCACAATGTGAGCAACTTGACTATCAGATAGATGAAGCCGCTAAGGTTGCACCTCCACATATGTGGGCCTCCATCCCTTGCACATCCGGATCCCCTTGGCAGTACATCAATAGGAAGAAGGGTGGTGCCGCGTTCATGAGAAAGCTAGCACGCCAAGTCAAAGAGTCCAAACGGTTGTTTAAGAGTTTCTCTAAACGAGCTGAAAGGGTTCTCAATCATGGTGGTACTGTAACGTTTGAATGGCCAAGACCTTGCTCTGGCTGGAAAAGGCCTGACGTTGTAGCATTCTTTGAGAAACATCCCCAGTTTATGACCGTTGGTTTTGAAGGGTGTACCGTAGGTTTAACCGACAGAAATGGTTATCCCATCAAAAAGCCATGGAAACTCAAGACCACTTCTCCCCGAATTGTAGAGGCGTTTCAAGATATGCGGTGCCGGTGCCAGCAACCTCATTCCAGATGTGAGGGAGCTGAGACTACTCGCTCCGCAATGTATCCGCCCCAAATGACAAGTTTAATTGCGCAAGCTTTGTATCCCTCAAAATGTGCCCAGCAGTCCGTTCCTGCTATGCCTTGCCGACCGGCAACTAGCGAACCTCAAACCCATAGGGAAATTGAACAACACCTTAAGCACGTATCCCCATTAGCTGGTTTTGAAGATTTAGCCTTAGCTGTTGAATCAGACCCCACCGCTATTAGGTTGGTTACAGAACTTCTTGACCATGAACAATTGATCGCACAAGCCTTCCACCTGGAAGACCCTAAGGCACCAACGCCTGAGATCAAAGCAATGGTCACTAAGCTCTTATCCCGTGCAGAGATGCTGTCCAACCCCAATGCTCTTGAGGCAATTCGCGCCGAAGCCGACGGCCTCGTTAAGGCTGGTACTTGGGATCTTGGCTCGGTCCGCGAGAAGGAAGATGTGCGCAAAGAAGCTAAGGCTTCAGGCGTGTCTGTGCACTTTGGTCAGCTCATGACCATCGCGTCCATTAAATTCTACGAGCTCGCAGACCACCTTCACAAAATGAAGGGACGCATCGTGTACAGAGGAGACTGCGCAAAGGACGAGCATGGTGCAGCCGCAGTTTACCAAGAACTCGGCGCAAACCCCACCTCCGTCCAAGGGCTAAACGCCTGCCTGGCATACGGGTCGCTGCCGGGTAACCGCGCGACGGCTGCAGATGCAGTCAAAGCTTACGTCCAAGCACTGTTATCTTCCAAATACAAGACCTGGATTGAGCTTCCCCCGGAGCTCCGCCCTAAGTATTGGAAACAACAGTTTGTTAAGCCCGTAGTCCTCTTAATTAAAGCCTTATACGGTCATCCTGATGCCGGAGGCCTGTGGGAACAACACCTGAAAGTCATCATCAAGAACCTTGGTGGGCAAGAAGTTCCAGAATACCCAGGAAACTTTTACTTCCCAGATACAAAGTTACTTTTGTCAACTTATGTAGACGATTTAACTCTAGCTGGCCCCGCCGACCAGCATGATGCATTCTGGAGCAAGTTAACTTCTGTGGTAGACATAGAACCCCCAGAGCCCATCTATAGGATTCTTGGACGCAACCATGTTGTTACCCCACTCTCCAAGAACGAAGGTCATGAAAAATGTGCAGCCTTCCAATCCCAAACTGGCATGGTTTTTGATATGGCAGACTACGCTCAGCAGACCGTAGATTTGTATAAATCAATAACTGGTGTCACCAAACTCAAGCATGCCGCCACGCCATTTCCACCTGAGGGATCCATCACCATTGAAGATGATGAAACTAAAGGGGAACTAGCTCCAAACGCATGTAAGATTTTGATGAAAGCCCTTTGGTT